>BMAW01124989.1:427862-614271 GCA_019974015.1 Nephila pilipes | reverse complement strand
TTGCAACACCAGGAAGGAATGATTTGAAAAACGTCGAAATCACATGAAAGGAAGTAGAGGTTAGGATATGTAACTGATTAGTATTTCAGCGCATTTAGACGACGCAGGTGGGGAAACAACATCTGAAGCACTGCACAAACGAAAAGTTGAGTAGTGTGTTTCTCATTCCCAAAACGCTTTGTAAGGTCGGAGTTTGCTCAGAATATCGAGTTCAACCTTGAATAATAAGAAGAAAGGCTTACCAACAAGCGACGGAATTCGATAGAGTCAGGATCATTGCCTATCGAGAATGTGAATAATTCTTCCGTGATTTCGCGAAATCCATCCACTGATATGTGAATAGGGAATCAATGGGTTGCTGAGGATCATACTGAACGGAATGCATTATTTCCATACCATCCCATGGCTAACACCTGAGAGGACATACATATTGTGAGCTCGTCCCTGCAAAACTGTACAACGACATCACAGACCATTAGTCAGGAAATGGGCATGTTTGCAGCATGCCCAGTATCCTTCTTGTGCGGTGTAACAACGTTTTCAACGGCGTGGACTGTCAGCACGGCCACCATCACTTCGTCTTTCCTTGACAATGCAAAACAGAGAGAACACTCTGGTGCACCGAATGACAAATCGGGATACAGAGTAGGGCAATGTCGTCTATTCAGATGAATTCCGGTTTTACTTGCAGTATTCTGATGCCCGTATACGTAATCTGGAGGCTCCGAGGAGACCGCTCGTCGACTGCGTGCTTTCAATATTGTCATATAGGCTTTGAACCTGCTGTGATAGTTTAGACAGCAATTGGGTACACGACATGCACATCTGTATTTCGGATCGACGTTAATTTGAACTCAGATATGCACATTTCTGACATCTTACATCCAGTATTTGTGCCCTATCTTCTAGGCCTCCCGAACGGCTTCTTCCAACAAGATAATGCAAGACCATATGTTGCACGTCGTGTTCTGACCTTCCTCGATACACAGGGTATTCAATTGTTTCCCTGGCCTGCAAGGTATTCAGATGCATAACCCTCTGAAAACATATGGTCATGGGTTGTAGAGAGACCGGCCACGCACTCCTCTTCGACTAATGCAGTTCAAGACATTGATTTAAAGCAGCAGGGTGTGAGTTGCTCTTTCTGTCATCCAAGTCCAGTTCGACTCCATTCCTAATGGGGTAAGGGCCGTTTTAGCTGGCAGGGGTGGCTGTTGTTTTTACTAATTTCGCACCCAAAACTGCTTTCAAACTTGATCATTTTGTCTATAAGCCATGCTATTAACGTACAGTAAATATCGTTTTTGTATTTGCTTTCCTTCAAGGTGTTGGAATTTTTATAGCCAGTATTGTATATGAATGTCTAATATAAAACTAATAATATATTAAAGGAGAATATAATAGACTTGTATATAAGCTAAGAATAAATTACGTAATTAAAACTATATATAAAATTGAATCGCATTTAATATTAAAACTAGTAAATAAGAATATTATATATATTAATTTAATCTTGTCTTTTTTTATATGTTTAGTTACAAATTAGTTGGAATTTTGCTTTGATGCAACTAGTATATATGTAATGTTACTCTAATATATATGTTACCTTTCATTAATGATTCTCTACGAGGCAGTGCAAAAGCGGTTAAGAAATGACAGAGGTAGAGAATTGAAATAAAACAGAAACACACTTTTTCTTAGTTATATTTTGAGGTTTCAAAGGCAAATTTGTGCTCAGTAAAAGATAGTTTAGAGATTAGGGACCAAAAAATGAAAAATGAATCCCTTTCGTTTGAAAACCTACTTTCAGTAGGGAAAATGGGAACAATGCAGTGGGTAAAAGCGATTCCGGTGCAATCAAAATGATATTTCCCATTCATAAAATCCGAAATATAGTTATTGTTGCGATAATCCTTAGAAAGGAGGAGAAATCAGTGTTATCAAGTTGTAAGAAAATGCATGGGACAATATGAAGCAGGCTTTTGAAGAAAGGAGTCCTTAAAATTTCAGTTTCGAGCCACCTCAGTAGAAATCTACTGATGAAAATGAATGGGTTGAACTTGTAAAAGACTGTGGTAGTTCTCAAATGAAAACAAATATTTAGAAATTTATGAAACTTGTGTACTGAAGACGCCAATAATGACATAAAATCTTTTATTTAAACTGTAGGTGGATCATGTGAGCTTTATTAAAAATGACTTGGAAAGCAATAAAGAAGACGAAGAGCCAAACGTAAATCGTCTCATAAAAAAACTATGCATATGCCTTAAAATTGACCTTCTAATTTAAAACAACTCATGATAACTGTTAGTGACAGTGAAGGACAAAAGGTCATTAATTGCTTTAGTACATTAGTGATGTTGAAAAATTCTTGCAATGCACAGACTTTCAAACAAATCCGGGGTGCGGTTTATTTTCAAAAAAATATATGTAAGTACAAAAGTCTATTGTTCCATTCATACATTTTTGTAATAATTAAAATTTTTGAATTAAAAATTTTCATTTTTCATTAACATAAAATACAAATAAATACCTGTGACTATATTAATTTTTTATACATGATTAATTTAAAGCTTGATAGAGACTGAATTTCTAAGTAATTATATTTTTTATTATGTACCCTCTGAAATAAGGACAACTTTACTTAAGGGGGGAAATGTCTTGTTCTTGGTAGGTGTCCCTTATTAGGAGGTACAACTGTATTATATATAAGTATGTGTTGTATACTACATCATATTAGATACACTTGTTTACACATTAAGCAATCATGCATATTTAATAAAAAGAAACTCTCAAAAAACTGCGTTTTTGGGTGAAAATTGTTTTTTTTACAGTATCTTTTTGAACATGACATTGTCGACAGAGTTATTCATTATATTGTTTACAGAGTTATTCATTTCACCTTTCGATTGCATATCTAAGTAGCTGCAGTAGCTCGTATATCTCTTGATCATTATGAAACATATTTTCACTAATATAATTTGATAGATTTTAGATACTTCACTAATATATTTAGATTTTTAGAACACTAAAAACATGCTTTACATTTAGTGTTATACGTTATTCATTATTTATTAATATATATTTATATTAATTTGAATGAAATTATTACTTTTGAAAAAGAAAGAACTAAATGAAAATAAATAAATTATTGTGTGTACACGATAAATTTAATTAGTTTGTGTCTCGAATGTATTCTTATTAATTGAAAATAATCTAACGTATTCCTGTGTTTACTTGAAAATCATGTCAGCTATTTGTTATTTAATTTTTGTATCTGAGAAATAATTTGTTGAATGATATCTTATAATAAATTATAGAGGTATGATAAGTGTAAAACATTTAAAAAAGTATAAGAACCTCAAAATCTTTATATCATGTAATAACTTCACATATGAATTGATATTTGGATAACACTAAAAGTAATATAAATGTAGGTTTAAGATTATTACGATATTGTATAACATCAACAGAAAATCATTTAGATAATTTCATGTTAAATATTGGTATTTATGTTTTTTGAAACTTAGGGAAGTTTCAAAAATCATGATTTCGAAACATTACATCAAAATAATATATATATATATATATATATATATATATATATATATATATATATATAAGACGAATAAAAAGAAAAAGCAGTAAAATTGTCATTATAAATCCCTTCTCAAAAGTAAAATGGGTCAAAAATATCTAACGTAATAAAAAGAAAACTTCAAATGAACCATTCAATAATTAGCGTTGGAAAAAAAGTATGAAGTATAGTTGTGAACCAATTGTAAACTTAACAAATGGACACATGTGTACAAAAGATAAAATGTTTTGTCATTAAGAGAAATATTAAATCTCATTGTTTTTGTATTCATTGTTTCGATAACATAAGCCAAAATAAAATGAAAGTTTAATTATGTGTTTCTTCCTTCACTTTGCCTTTTGAATCAAATCCTGTGCACGAATTTAGATGAAAATTATTTAAAAAAAAATAGATACTTTAAATGCATGTGTTGATTCTGAGAGCTTTATTTCATGTTTATTTGTGTTAAAATAACCCGAAAGGGTATGAGATGTACCTCAAGTATAGTAAAACCATAAGGAGTTAATAAAATAAACTTGCATGTTAGGAATGACAAATTTTGCTATTAAAGAACTCACTTCATCAAAAGGTTTATTATTGTCTGTGTCTCTGAAGTCGCTCTCAGGAGGGCATTTGGAAGATGTTGAGGGGCTATGGACTTGTTTTGGGGGGTAAAGAGACGATATGAGGACGCTTCGGCCATCAAATCTAATTTTAAATTTCCCAAATAAATTTATTACATCGATTATCCAATTTACGTCATTTGTATCAGTCAGAAAACAATCTTGTGATTTGTTCATCTACTCATGTGTTTATATTGTAAAAAAGCGTTATATAATGTGGCAATGAAACCATTCAGTTTGCAAGAGCATCTGCAAAAGGTTCACCCGGACAAACAAAATAAAGATTTGTTGTTTTTTACAGACATCAGGGACAAGTTACTAAATGAAATGTTGGTCACAGACTTATTAGCAACTTCATCACAAAGTTTCTACGAGGGTTTGATAGCCTCTAATCATATGTCAAAATTATTTGTTAAACCTAAAATTCTCGCATCTTCGGAGAAAGGTTAGTACTTCCGTCCACCAAAAATGTTTTGAAAACGGTTTTACACCATCCAGTCCTGTCCAATGTAATACAAAGTCTCCCAGTAAGAAACTATACTGTTAGATGATGAACTGATGAGATGGCTCAAGACTTCGAAATTTCATTTATTCAAAATTTTGTTACCCACCTAATTTTCTCTTCAAGTTGAATAATAAACCTTGTGAAGTAATAAGGATTTACTGTTGACGTATGTTCAGTTTGAGAAGGAAGAAAAATTATTTAAGAGATGCTTTTTTCAAGATGTTTGATTGCAAATAGTAAAGGTGTCCCTATTCTTACGAATAATACTGTCAAAGATTATTTTAAAGAGGAAAATATTCCTCTTGCGCACATAATGTCTGTTGTATCTGATAGAGCTCCTGCAATGGTGGGTCATCATCGGGGATTCATAATTCTTTTGAAGAGGGAGGTACTATGGATATTCATTGCGTTATTCACTGACAATATTTAGTAGCTAAATTCCTCAGCGACCATTTACATCAGTAATTATTATTCTAGTATCTAATCTTTGCTGCTGACAAAATTCTCAGAAATGCTTCCAATGATCAATTATTCGGGAGTCTATGTATGCGATGAAGAATTCAATTGCAGTTCTGTACACACTGAAGTTCGTTGGTTCTTCAAAGACGTCTGCCTCAATAGATTCTGAAATCTTTTCGATTCTGTGATTGAGTTTCTCAGAGAAGGAAATGAGAAACAGATTGCTGCAACATAAGATCTATGTTGCTTACATGACTGATTTATTATTTATTTGAAAATTCAACAGAATTAATTTTTAGTTTCAATTTATCACAACAAATTCCATTATGTTTGTATTTCTAAACACTCACTTTCACTCACAACTTCAATAATCTGTCCGGATCTGCATAAAAACAGCAAAATTCCATTATATGACACATAAGCTTATTCAAAATGTTTGCAAAAGAGCTTTTCTTAATTTTTTTTGAAGATATTTTGTATATGAAACTTTGTCAATGAGTCGTGAACCCTTTTGTGAATATTAAGTGAAGAGAGATTCAGATTCAGGAAGAATTGGTTCAACTTTCAAATACCGAAACTTTGAAAGCCAGCTTTCAGAATGGTATTCGTCTCGCAGAATTTTCGATTCAAGGTACCCTCAGTCGTCTCTACCTTGTACTATGGACTATCGTCAATATTTTATTGCCTTCCTTACTTCGTTGCACAAAAATCGAGTGCTGTGATGAATCTAGTTGCAAAAAAGAGAAATCGATTGCAAATCACGCCGAAAGGGGACTTGCGCCTTCATCTCAGTAGAAATATTCAACAGAAAGTTAGGAAACTGACTCTGACTTATCCTCCTTCTATTTTAAATGTGAGGCAAGAGGTAAAAATTTATTCGTTATCTGTTATCTTATTTACATCATTAATTTTTGTTGGATTGCTTATTAACATCTCAATGATAAGAAACACGAGGGCTATTAGCGATGAACCTCGTAATTTGGAATTTCGGTCAAGTGACGAGGACAAGTCGTCCTCGTCACCTGACCTCCTCACCTACCTTCCTTTCCAAACTTCCACATCACTCCAACGGGAGGACTATGGATCTCGACAATTTTAAAATGCATCGGCTCATATATATGGCGAGTCTTTTGCAGCATCAGGACTTGAACTTTTGACTCGACGAAAAAGCCAAGCGCGAGTCCGCAACCATGACCATTAGGCTACCGCGTCCACGGCTTTGACTAAAATAAGTACTTGAATGTTTCATCGATACTCTTCTTATAGTGTGAAAAATTCTTTTCAATTTTTTAATTATCTGATTGAAATTAAAAGCCTCTTATTAAGCATGTATTTTTCCTTTTATTTATTTATATATTATATTAGTCCTTTTAATTTTATCAAATAGATTACAATAAAACAGCCTGGACAAAAGTATCGAGTTAAACCAAATAAATTTGGGGTGAAAATCTATTAAAAAAAGTTACTTAAACATTTTGCCTTTTATAATTTAGAAAACCTCCATCTTTTCCCATACCCTAAATTACGGGAATTTCACAGAGGGAGTGTTGAAAGTTTCTTCGATTCTTAGGATGGCAGCTTCTAGGTATCCGACTACGTTAAAAACTCGAATTTTGAAGAAAATTTCGAATTTTTTTTTATTTATCCATTAAAATATTTGAAATCTTCTCTTTCTGAAGCTACCTTCCATTTGTAGCTACGGTATATAGAAATCAAGTTTTAAGTATTTTAATATCAGACACTTTCCAAAAAAATCACCGGAAGTCACGATTTCGAAACCGGAAGTTAATGTCTTGTCAAAAATATTCGTTTATTTCTAATATTTTTAAGAACATTTACTACTTATATTTTTTTAAAAAAACTTCTAAAATATATTAAGATTCATTTTGAGAAATCTGGCATCACATTTAGTTGTATAATTTTCAAGAAATCTGGCAATATACACTTTGTTTACTATTTTGCTGAGCAAAGTTTTTTGAATTACTTCCGAGTTCTGTTTTTAATTGTCATTTTGTTTCTGTTTGAAATAACTGTTTAAATTGTAAAATAGTTTTTAGATTAATATTCTTTATTTTAACTATGGGTAGTGCGAAAAATAAACGTCAGAGCAAGAAAAGGAAATTTCATTGTAATCGTCATTCTGTTTGTCAGACATCTGATACAGTCAGCACGAGCAGCGAACGAAAAATTGGAACTGTGGAAACAATAATGAAGGATAGCTTCAAAAAAGATATGAATACTCTTGGTAATAGGATTTATAGCCTAGAAATCATTTCAAGTGTCATTGAAATGCTGAGTTGCCCTTTGTGTTTATTACAAAGTTTAGTACTCAAGGAAGAGTCCAGTTTTGGTTTTCTTTCCAATATGCTCCTGAAATGCACAAACTGTAATTTTATTCATGGTTTTTCATCAACTAAGAAAGGAAATAAGATGAATGAAATCAATATGCAGTTTGTTTTAGGTATGCGTTTGATTGGAAAAGGCCATAATGCCTCGAAAAAGCTGAGTGCTGCATTAGATATGCCATGTTTATCCAAGTCAGCTTTCAGGAACTGTGAAAAAAAGTTATTGAAAGTTACAATACCTATTGCACAGGATTCTATGAATACTGCAGCTTCCGAAATAAAAGACATCAATCATCAGGAGGAGGATTTGACTAGCTGTGGTGTATCTTGTGACGGTACTTGGCAACGTCGAGGTCACATGTCATTGAATGGGTGTGTAGCAGCTTTATCCATTGATACAGGTAAAGTTGTAGACATTGAAATCATGTCGAAGAATTGTCGCATATGTACTCGAAACAAAAGGTTGAATGTATCCCGTGACCACATTTGCTCAAGAAATCATTCTGGGTCATCATCCAGCATGGAATCCGTTGGTACATATCGTATATTTGAACGGTCTTGCCATTTGCGACAGTTGAAGTATTCGTCCTTTTACGGTGATGGGGACTCTCAAGGTTTCTCAGCAGTGAAAGACGTTTACGGAAAAAATAGTGTTTGCAAATATGAGTGCATAGGGCACATTCAGAAAAGAGTCGGGACCCGCCTTCGAAAACTAAAATCAAACCAGAAAGGATTAGGTGGGAAAGGAAAACTAACAGATAAATTTATTAATAAATTGCAAAATTACTACGGTATTGCAATTAGAAGCAATGTTGGTGATTTGCCGGGAATGCAAAGTGCTGTAATAGCAGCATTTTATCACAGCTGTTCAGGAGGAGATCAGCCAATGCATGGCCAGTGTCCGAAAGGACAACTTAGTTGGTGTAAATATCAACGTGCTATTGCTTGCGGTGCAAAAATAAATGAAAAAAGCAAAAGCCTGCCTAAAACCATTGTTAATTCCATCAAATCCACTTATTTTGATTTATGTGAACAAAGTTTATTAAAAAAATGCCTCCATGGCAAAACACAGAACTCAAATGAATGTTTTAATGGTTGCTTATGGAAAATAATCCCGAAAGATGTATTTGTTGACCATGAAACATTTACTTTGGGAGCTTATTTATCCGTAATACATTTTAATGATGGTTTTAAGGGAGTGTTGAAGATATTTCATGCGTTAGATGTGTTTCCGGGGCAGTATACGGTTGATGCCTTTAAAAACTTGGACATTATTCGCATTGCTGACTCTAAACGACATTCATTCCCATCAGCAAAAATGGCAAGAAAAAAAATTCGCACTGCAAGAAAATCAAATTTTAAAAGAAAAGAGAATGAAGAAGGTGTAACTTATAAAAGTGGGGGGTTTTAGATTGATTTGGTATGTATATCTTTATTTTCTGAACAAGTTTTAACTTTAAATCCAATTTCTGAAGAATGCATTTTTCAGTATTTTTACAATTTTTGAAAGGTGATAACTCAAATGTGTTTTTCTATTTATTGATAAAATTTGGTAGAAATGTTTTTCATGTTATTCTTAAGAACCTGTACTAGGATTTTTGTAATGTATTGTTTATAAGTGTATTTATTCACATTTTAATGCATAAGAATGGATGATTTTTCTTAAAAAAACACGTGCTGTTATTTCGACTCTTAATAACTCTTCAAATAATGTGAATTATAAGAAAATCCTAGTCCAGGTTCTTAACAGGTATCATATCAATACATATGCTGAATAACAATGTTATAGAAGGATTTTTCATGAAAGGAGTATCTTTTGAAAATGTGCTATTTTTTCCTTATTTTATGCTAAAAATTTGCATTTTAGAATTTTTTCATTGTAATAAAACTATTTAAATGTTTTTTTACGTACATTCTAATTCAGTTGATACTAAATATTTGAAAAAATTATTCATTTATATGGTTTTTCAAAATTATTGTTCCGAACGTAGTCGGATACCTTAAAAAGTTTAACCCTTTAAGCAGTTTGCCCGTACAGTGTACGTGCTACCCGAAATTGGCCTTTTCTGGTTTGCCCGTACGGCGTACGGGCATCGATATTTTCGCCTTTCCTTTTCTGGTTTGCCCGCATTTTTCATTATTGAAAGAGACTATTTAGTATTATTATTTTTCAACAGATGGCGTGGCTTGTCCATGTAAATGAAATGATTTTCATCCGGGTTTTCTATGTAGCGGGAAAGCGGGAACTTTTCTTTGAAATTTTTGTTCTACTGTATGCCGTGCTTGTGAATCTTTTGGAAATTATGGATGGAATAGACGACGAAAATACTTTCTTGTTAGATGATGAACTACATTCTGATACAGATATTTCTTCTAATTATTTGGATTATTCCTCAGATGACTCGTGCAGTAAGCTCAGCTCTGTTGAAGATTTGAGTTCTTTTTTCTCTTCCCCTCTTGGAATTATATAATTTTATAAAAAATGGAGGGAGAATCCACCAATCTAATTATTTATTTTAATTTTCTCTCTCACTTGGAGGGAAAATATATTCTTATGATATTTTGAATATCATAGTATTGTACTTAATTATATGCAATAAAAAAATGTGCCTTTTTTGGAAGCATTTCTGGTAAAATAATTGACCGCTTAAAGGGTGAATCACTTGTCTATATTAAAAACGAAATAACTTGCCTGTTCATAATAATAATACCTCCACTACAAATCATGTCTGTGCCACCTTTTATCAGATCCCTTCTCAATACTTTTAGAGTTATCAAGATTGATGCGCTCAGAATTTTGTTCATTTTGAAATAAATTTTATTGTTTCATCTTCACCTTTAATCTTATACCGTTTATCTCTCTAATTGAAAAATTATTTGGACAGTTGAATATGTAAGGTAATTACTTGTAAAAAGATTACAATTTTAAAAAAACTAAGCTTTGTAAGCATTTTTTTATTTATCACGTTTTTATTTTGATAATTATCAAGTTGTATTTATACCAAGTATGAAAATACCACTCATTTTATACTTTTTGATATTTTTATGATTTAAATATTCAAAGTTTAATAAGTAGCTGTTGATTTCATGAATAGTCAGTATTAAACTGTGAAACTAATATCACATACAGGAACATGTATACTTAAAATAGGCTT
Source organism: Nephila pilipes (assembly GCA_019974015.1). Lineage (NCBI taxonomy): Eukaryota > Metazoa > Arthropoda > Arachnida > Araneae > Nephilidae > Nephila > Nephila pilipes. The sequence continues at coordinate 603,607 of BMAW01124989.1, read as the reverse complement.
AGTCAATGGTAATCTATGATAAAAAAGATTACTTATTAAATGATGAAAATCTGTATTTTTACTAAGTATGATAATACCACTCATTTTACGCTTTTTGATATTTTTGTGATTTAGATATACAAAATCACAAAAAGAAACAAAGATAGAATTTAAATACAAAGTTAGAATTTAAAGCAATATTTCTATCGCATTTAGAATTATACTTTTATTTCGAAAGATCACTCACTTTTTATTATAGGTAAGGTTTAACGGGCACGTTTACTTTGTAAAAGCATCTAAATTACCTAACATAAATTTCAACTATCTTGTTACTTGAATTATATTTTGAAAATGATAGTAATTTCAACAGATTCTAGTAGCTTATTTAATTAAACAATAAATCGTGTAATATCACATTTCAATGATATCTTATTTCTTATCAATGGTTTTTATTACACTCATTCAGTATCGAATGATAAGGTTTAAATTTAAAACTAAAAAAAAACTCCCTTTTCTCCCAGAATTCATATTTTAAGAACATATACAAAAGGGAACATATAAAAATTTCTTCTTAAAATACTGATTTCTTCAAAAACAAATTTTCTAGTTTTTACTTTTTGCTGTAAGGTTCTTATGAATGTTAAAACTTAACGTAACTGAAAAAAATTAGATCTGGATTCACATAACTAAAAACGATTGTAAAACTTTATAGTATACAATTATCGACATAGACAATTCCAAAAATTTAAATAATATCTTTTTTGGTCTTTATGAATATTTTACGTATCATAATCGATCAATATTCCTGCTCATCGTCTGTCAAATATTTCCCACTATGAAGCATTTTTTCTTTTTTGAAAAATTAATGCGATTTCCAATTCATTTTAAAACTTAGTTTCCTTTCGCTTTTCTTTTCTTAACTTAACAAATTCTGAAGGAAAAATTTGAAAATAAAAACTATTGATGCAACTTATATTAATTAGGTCTTTTAAGAGAGACATCGATTCATTTTCATTTTTGCAGAAATGCACTGGGAATTATGAAAACAAAGTGAGGGAAACGGCAAAATGTGTGTGTGTTTTACTTTTAATATGTTTTAATTTTGAAATAAACTTTTACTTTGCATACACATTTGTCACTTGACTAATTTTATCACTTCTTATTATACTCTCGTCTAAAAAGATACTTCTAAATAGAATTTGCTTTAAATATTTGAGTGAAAGCATTCACTAATATGCCTTAAATTCTTTCCATTAATATTAAGGTGGGAAAATAGGAATGTTTTTCATATACACTAAATATGATTTATACACACGCGCGTGTAAGATCTTAATTTTATTAATATAACCGTAATTATATTGCATAAGGAATATGGAATATAGAGTCTTTCCAGTTGAAATTGTGGCTTGTAATTTATTTACATTAATTGTTATTAACAGGGTGTTAGAAAAGTGTAATTATTTTTTTTTCAAATAATATTACTTTCAATTTTAATTAAGAGGTAGTCGTACTTAAACAATAATTTAATATTGTCTGTATTTTAAGAAATATATTATCTGTAAACATTACAAATTTATGCACAATTTAATATGAAACATTTGAAATATGCATATGTATCCATGCTTGGTAGATAATTTCAAAATTTGGGTAATGTATTCTTTAAAGTCTTAATTTGATCTCATATTTGATAAGAGATTATCTTGGATATTTGATATGTGTTTCAAAATTTTCTATTATTCATTACAAATACATATTTTCAAACAAATGTACAATGTATATTTCAGTACAAATGCAAATGCTGGAGTGTCCATTGTTCCATTTTTTATCTAAAGTTGTGTAAGAAGTTATAAGCTTTCATTTTTCCTTTGCCTTAAATCTAAAAAAAAAAAAACTATAATATTTATTTCGTTATTGGAGCTTTTAAATTTACAATTCATGTTCGTCATTACGGAAGTTACAGAAAAGCATGGGAATAAATTTAACTTTTAAAATGGTAAATTCTCATCATTACATTAAGCATCAATATAATGAAAATTCGTTATCTGGGGTTTGTTTTATCTTGAATACGCAAAAGTGGAAAAACAATACGAAAGAAAATATTACAAAAAGTGTACATTCTTTTTTTTAGATATATGGGTAAACAAGTTATTTTGTTTTAATAACAATATATCTAAAAATGATACAACAAAATCGAAACCATTTTAATACTTAATTAAAATGTAGAGGTCAGGAAGACAACGAGATCAAAATGGAGTTTAGGATACATTACAGCAACTTTTTTTAATATAAAACTATTTTAACATGAAAAGAGGATATAATTTAAGGTACTCATAATATATCTAACGAATTAATGTAATGATGTCAAATTAGGTTGGACTTAAATGAATTTTTATACAGTTGTGTTTGTGCCAGAAGTTGGGGAATAGTATAAGGTATTAAAGTCAAAAAACTTATGCATCGTGTTTATTTGATCCTTAATCAGTAAAATTGGTTTCTATGATCAAATGTGAAGTAAACAGAACACGGTGCAAGAGGTGAAATGTGAATATCAGAATCTCTAAAGGAATATATGGTTTTCTTGACTTTAGAAATTAATTAGTATTTGGCAGCTTCCCTTCATTATTCAACTCCATTGCCATGCTAAATACTAATTAAATAGTCAATAAATACAAAATTCCAATCGAAAATTCGTAAGGGAAGGACAACACGCTTTGTTATTTATCAAAGAATATACTCTCTCTCTCTCTCGAGTACATTTTAACTTAGTTTCTCCTAGTTTAAGTTCATATAATAAAGTAATAACTTAATAAACCACTCATTCTAATTTAAACTTTTCTCTATTATAGCAGAATAGACTCCTGTTATTCTGATCAGGTCTTTCTTCAAACTAATTACAATATAAAAGATTAATTATCATGAGTCACTCTAATCTACAACATTTATCAGCTTGCCATTATCATCTATCTCTCTCCTTTCAATTCTACTTCACTTCATTGTCATTATCTATAATTCAATTCAGGACGCTTCTTATCTTCAGCTAATTTATCTAATCACGTTTCATTTGGCTGACAAGGAGTTGTAATTGTATGCAATTCAAGTTAACAAAACATCACGGAGGTTGATGAAAAGAAAATCACGAATAGTCAACGTCACGTGAGTATCTGGGAAAATAACCACGCCAAGGGAAATTTATAAAAATTATGAAATATGGTGAAGTTTGAATACGTCACTCTTACATCAATTAATTAATTAAATATTTTTTTTTTTATATTTTGTAACAGCTCCTGACTTTTCTTTCCTCCTGACTTTTCTTTCCTCATGAAGTTAAACAGTCAATGAATAAAAGTCTAAATAATTGAGTTTTTTTTTTAATCAGTATTTATTAACTTCTCATTTAAAAACAACACGAGGACTACTATCAACGGACCTTTTAATTTTGAACCTCGTTTAAGTGACAAGTGTGGCACTTGAGGTGGAACCTCTGTCTCCAAATAAAGCATTATCTCGCTATACCCTATGTCTTTAATAGAATTAGGATTCGAACTAATGACACGACCGAAACAACGCCAGTCTCAAGCTGGAAACCATGAACACTGGGCTACAGCGGCATCTCAAAGTAAAGGAAATTTGTATGATATATAAAACTCAATAGAAAAAACATTCAAATTTAAATCCATTCTTTTTATTTTTATCAAATTATGTATACACAGTATTTTCTTTCTCTCGGTCTCTTTCTTTCTCTCAGTCTTCAATTCAGTCAACTTGCCTGGAATTTATATATATATATATAATTTTGAATGAATTTCGAAAGTCTCACTTCCCAACTTACTCGGGTTCGAGTTTGTTTAATTACAATAACAGGGGGAAGGAACTGCTCTCTTAAACTCCCACCAGTATGAACTCACTCTAAATAGGATCCTTAATCAAGTTCGGTTCCTTCTGCTACGGATAATCACTTGTTATACTGCAATTTTTACCCTTCGCTAATTACCGACTATTCACAACTAATATTAACAATAACTCAAATGTTTAATTCTTCGTCGCTAATATATTATATGTATATATATATATATATATATATATATATATATATATATATATATATATATATATATATATATATATTATATACATCTTACCTTACCAAAAATTGTTTGCCGATTAAAACAGTAAAGATTATGCATATTTAGATACGTTTGTGCAATTTATATATATTTTCTCTTTAACTGCATTCATTTTTGAAATGAATAATTGAAGTCATTAGATACTTTTTATGAACTATTTAAGTAAAACATTTCTTAAGGGATAATTCCTCTACAAATATGAATATCCTCTATACAAATGTTTAAAATTAAAAATGGAATATATGCATCTTAAAATTATTCATATAATTTATCTTATAGCTATACTGCAGTAGTTAATATGAATCGACATTAAAAGAAAATATATTTCATTCTTTTATTTTTTCAGATTTGATATTCAAAAGTGTTTTATTTCTAAGCCCGCATATGATTTTTGCATTAACTATACACCTGATTAACACATTTCTATCCATTAATTTGTTTTCTAATGCCTTTTGTTTCGAAAATATGTGAGCGAAGATGCGTATTCTTTGAACATTTTATTCAATTTTCGTTGCACTAGAACTCTAGTTGTATTAATTTAGATCACATATAACTAATCCAATTATATCCAGACAAAGTAATATTTTCTTGAGATAACAAGCATTGAATTATTCAGCTCCATTTGGAAGTATGTTACTTCCTTTAGTCTTAAAAAAATAACTCGAGGCCCTGAAATGAAAATATTACTCTGCATTTAAATGATACGAAACTGTAATAGAAAGTTAAAAAATAAGAGATTGTATTTCGAGAAGAGAGAATTTCTTTTTTCTAAATTAAGATAAAGATCATTTTCAAAAGGCATTACACCAATATTTGGAAAAAAAATAAACTTCGAATCCTTACGTTCCATGGATTGCAATCATTGATAAATTTTTCGCAATGATTTTGCTTATCATTCATAGTTTTTTTCTACAATTTAAGTATCAAAAACGCTCAACCTATATAAAATAGTTATTCCGTTAAGATTCTTTCGGAAACTGATGATCAGAAGCATGTTAACGATAGAAAGTAATTGTGTTTCTTCTGCCGTGATTAACAGCTTTTTCTGCAACGCTTTGCTTACTTTAGGTGGACCAGAATAACGCGAGAAACACTTAAGGTTGTTGTTTTTACACGCATCAACCTTACAAGTATGAAAAAAAAGAAAAAAATCGAAAAACCTACCCATCAGCATAATTACCCCTAAACTCGAGTAGAGTACTTCATCAAAATATTCACGGTAAAAGCTTTAAAGCTACTTCTGGGAAATTTTTCACTTTTTACTGCCTTCAATTTTAGAGATATGATGGACTGCCTACAGCGGCATCAAAGCCTTACAAATTCATCAACCAGAGAGTAATACGTATTGATCGTTGTTGAAGACTAATAGGAAGATTCAGGAATCATTCCGTTCATTTTAGTGAATTTTTTTTTTGGTTAACTATAATTAGGCAATACTTCGAATTTGTGGAACAATATGCATTGGAGTTTGCTTGTATTGTATATTTGAGCTGCAATTACAATGAATCATCTACAGTTGAATTCACAACATAATTAAGACGTTTTACAAGAAGTATGAATTTAAAGATCGATATGACAGACATTTTTATGTGTGTATGTGTCACTATTTTTTAAATGCGTGAATAACTTTTCAATTATATAATTGTAAAATATTTCATTAATTTTATTTAAGCATTATATTTATTTTCATCCATTGTGTTTATTTAATTTTTTTATTATTTTTAAGCCGTTTTTGTGATAGCTTGATTTTGTTTCGATATTATTTTATTTTGTTAAAGAAAGCAATTTGCGAACGATGTTTTTTTTAAGTTCCTTATATTTATGTTAATCATATTTATAGAATTGTAGCGATATTTTACGAGGGGTATCGTAAAGTTTTAATTATAGCTAAAAAATAACCGAGATATCTCAATATTTTGCATATTAATTGATCCTTCTTTACATAATGTTATAAATTACAGCTACAAATGTTGATTTTTTTTTTGGTTTCAGGAAGCTGTAGATTGAAGAAACCCGCAATATGGAGAAGATAGAGTTCAATCTGTTGAGTTCTAAATGATGGCCTTCAACGGCTCAATGAATACTGGTGAAAATGTATAGTTCTGGATAGTGTCAATGAAATTTTAAAAGTAATAAATAAAAATTATTTTTGGTAATAATTAAAATCTTATGGTATCTTGGAATAATAATTAACATTTTATGATACTACGGGTTGCTTCAATACATTTTATTCAGATATGTCTCTTATTTCTTAGTAATAATTAAAAGTTTATGTACCGCTTCGTATCTATAAATAATCATGTATGACAGAGGTAAATCTCTTAAAATATTGGTGCCAACAGCATATGATAATTTTATTTTATACTACTGGGAAATCAGTGTAATAAATATTGAAATATATTTTATTTTCAAAATATTTATTGCAGATGTCCAAATGAGTCTATATGGAATTTTAATTAGTGTAAGCAATAAAAAATAAATTTTATGGTGACTAGAAATAGTATAGTATTATAGCAATAATTATAGTAATAAATTTTAAATAAACCCTGAACGGATGTTGATGTCCCTTAAATTCCTATATTATAAAAAAAAGTGTGAGGTGTTTTTCTTCGAAAATTGAGCATTTAGTAACTTTCAAGTAACTAAAAGTACTTAAGTAATTTTTTAACGTTGCTGACTAGTAAAATTACCTGTATAAAAACTAATACTAGTTTAATGGTAGATATCTATTAAGTTATTTAGAAAAAGTGTAATTTCCTGAAAAATTACATTCTTTTAGCACATTTTGACTGTTAAATGATGCAAAAAATTCAACGTCGGATTTGACTGATCATTAGAATTCTACGCTTTCTGAACGCATTTCCATAATCCAACTCTGTCTCTTACAAGTTGTTAAAGAGTAAGCTACCCCTTTACCAAAATTGCAAATTTACGAAAAAAAATTGGATTGAAAAAATAATATAAATAGTTATCTGTTATTAGCAAAATTATTTTCAGTCGTCTAGTGTCTTTTTTGTATTAAGAGAAATGCATTTTTAAATGGCTTTTTAATTTGATAGAATTTGTTTTTCTCAAATATTTTTGATATTCAAAACCGATTCGTGAATTCAGTGTTTTAAAAACAACATAATAACCATATTTTTCAACGCTCACACATACACACACGTATACATAACTGCATAATTATCATTTTTTAACACAAAGTAATAATTTTCTTTGTATATTAAAAAAATTATGTACATTTTTAAAAAAAAAATCGTTATTTGTTTTGGAATGGCTTATAAGAAAATAATTATAACGCATAAAAAAGTTCTAAATTTTTTTTCTCTATTTTGTTTCGCAAGGAGCCCTTAAAAAAATTTATGAAAAAAAAAAGTTGAAACGTATTAGTGACACGTGAAAAGTAATACATATTTTAAAGCAAATCTACGTATAATATACTCATATGTGAAAAATTATTCACACTGAAATCTTTGAACATTGAATTAAAATTAAAGTTTCACAATTTTTCAGAGAATTCTGAACATATTAAAATTCTAAAATCAGTCATTTAATAAGAAAATTAAATTTTAATACCATAAATTTTTATTTCATTTTATCTTCTTATTAGCTTAGTAATATATTTTTTATGAAAAAAAAATAGTTTTAATATCTGATTATGTGACATTAAAATATCGGTTGTTTTTAATTTGCTGCTTTTGTAATGTAATAATGTAAACCTCGAATAACAAGTGTTTGCAGTTTTAACCTTTCAATAAAAATATGTATTTTGGGGTGTACTTTACTTTTTTTTTATTTGTTAATACTTATTGATAAACGGATATAAAAAGGGTACTATGCGGAGAAGTTTGCGTAGGAGTGAGGAATAAAAGAAATACTTTGAAAGCACTTGTTTGTATTTCTTTTCTTTCGAAAATCTTATGTGTGAATGAAATATTCAGTAGGAAGCCTCTCCATCTAGTTTGAAAATGTTCGAGTACTTTGAATAGAGTATTTTGTCTTCAAACAATCCAGTCGTGAACAACTGTTCTACAAAAGAATTGAAGAATACTTAATGAGAAAGAGAAGACGGATAAAGTTCTGCGGAATATATCAGTTGATCTATTTCCTTGGACTCATGTATCAGTCATATAAAGAACAGTAAAAAACAAATTGAATTTATTATATAAAATTTAAATAATTCCACCTGATGTGTTTAATTTCATTTGGTGATTAACTAATTAACACATGGATCAATAAGTCCCGAGACTAACATTGAAAACAACATTTTTTTTGCAAATTTTTTTTTTATTCATCAACATAATCACCTTTTAGGGTGATACAATCGTTCCAACGCTTTTCCAATTTTTCAATACTATGTTTAAAAAAAAAAAATTATCTTTCGCTTCAAAATAAGCTTCAGTTTCAGCGATGACCTCCTCATTTTCGCCAAATCTTTTTCCCTTGAGCATTTTTTTTTTAAGATCAGCAAAGAGCCAGTAGTCACTGGGGGCAAAATCTGGCGAGTATGGGGGGGTGGGGAAGCAGATCAAAGCCCAATTCGTTCAATTTTGCCATTGTTTTCATCGACTTCTGGCAGGGTGCATTCTCTTGGTGAAAAAGGATTTTTTTCTCTGCATGTGCGGTCGTTTTTTTGCGATTTCCTCCTTCAAACGCACCAGCAAGTCAATATAATAATCACTGTTGATCGATTTACCTTTTTCGAGGTAGTCAATGAAAATCACGCCATGCGTATCCCAAAAAAATGATGCCATGACTTTGCCAGCTGACTGCTGCGTTTTCGGACGGCTTTCGCCAGCTGTGCGCCACTCAGATGACTGCCGCTTCGACTCTGGAGTGTAGTGATGTATCCATGTTTCGTCCATGGTCACGTAACGACGCTAGAAATCTTTTTTGTTGCGAGTAAATAGCGATAAACAGCTTTCTGAATCATCGACTCGTTGCTGTTTTTGTTCCATCGAAAGCAATCGCGGCACTCACTTGGAAAAAACCTTTTGCATGCTCAATTTTTCATGAAGGATAGTAAATACACTTCCATATGATATCTGTGTCATCTCAGCAATCTCACGGAGCTTCACTTTACGATCTTTCATTATAATTTTTGTCACTTCACTCACATTTTCCGGTGTAACGGCTTCCACAGGTCTACCCAAGCGTTCCGCGTCATTTGTATCGGTACGACCACGTTTAAACTCGGCAAACCACCGACAAATCGTTGCTTTTGATGGATAAGAGTCCGGGTAACATTTTTCAATCCATTGTTTCGCTTGCACGGTGTTTTTATCCATTAAAAAACAATGTTTTATCAGAACACGAAACTCGGTTTTTTTCCATTTTTTAAACAAACTACAAAACGACTTTACTCCAACCTCGATAACTCAGCTGTTTCTGGTCCAATCGACTTAAAATTTTGCCACGTTTCAAGCAAAGGTTAGTACTCTAGAAAGACCTGGTTACTGGTTTACTACGAGTGCCATCTCTGGGTTAGTCTCGGTACTTATTGATTCATGTCTTATTCAATAATTAATAAAAACATAATTTAAGTGTTTCATTCCACTACTATTTGAATTTACCATTGCATTTTTGTATATTTCTTAAGTAAATTAATTGTTGTATATTGAATAAGAAACAATGGATCGGAGAGAACACTTCATTAAAGATATTAGTTTTATTTAATTGAATTCGGTGAAAAATAATAGAATACTGATGCTACCCAGTGGAATATAGATGAAAATTTAATTTTGTATTATGGTCTAATACCGAATTATAGAGGTAAAAAATAAACTAGTGTTTAAGAATATGACTTAGGTTAATACAAAATAAGGAATATAAAATTAGAGACTAATACGAATAAAAGAAAATACAAGATTATTCAAAATATCGTATGGAATTTTAAAGTATTATAATAAACTGATTTTTAAACATTCACTTACCAAATCTGGTTTAAAAGGAAGAAAACTCTTCAATGTTTTCCTTTTATTAAATTATAAATAGTCTACACGGCAAACTTGTTTCACGAAGGGGATATCTGAATCGATAATCTCGTTACTAACACGGGGATTCCCGGTAGTTTTGTTTTTATAAAATTAGCATGCTTCATCAAATTGGGCGGCCATTGCGATTTAATGGTTATCATCTTAAACTCGCACCCGACGTTCTTTCCAGTAGAATTGTAATTTGAATCCTGGTGCCACTAAAGAACTACCGTATAAAGGTGTTGATGTATGTTAAATATGTCTAGGTCCCGAGTCCTTCCGCTGGCATGATGTAGATGTTTGTACAGGGAAGTGGCAGCCCAGATTTTATTCTCGTCACTTAACCGATGGTCAAAATTACGAAGTCTGCCGCCAATAGCCCTCGTATTGCATATATGTGGGACGTTAATACACTATCAAATCAAACCTTCTTCAAATTAGTGATAACACTTACGAATGTAAAACTACCTTTTCAAAGATGTCCACAAAGCACACGTAGGACTAAAATTGCAGATTTCGCTACCGTTTCACAGTTACTGCGGAAAGCAATGCTCTCATTCTGGTTGAGAAGCCATATTTAGTTAATTTGATAGCAGCGCCAACATAAATTCCTAGATTTTACGGTCAAGAAAATTTAAAACGCTTAAGCTTTTCTTCATTAAAATATAAATGAGATCATTAAAATACCTTAAAGTACCGAACATTATTTTGAATCACCCTGTATGTACACATACACACACACACACATAATATATATATATATATATATATATATATATATATATATATATATATAGTATAGTATTACAATGAAAATGAATATTTTACTTTGTCTTACCGAATACTCGGTATGTCATGGCCGCGGTAGCCTAGTGGACATGACTTCGGATTCGTGACGGCGTTTTTCGTTCACTTTCTGGTTCGATTTCTACCCGCTGTGTAGCCGGGGCTGATGCACGTTAAACCTGTCGGGGCCGAAAGTCCATCCATTGGCGTGGTGTGGAAGTTAGGAGAGGGAATTCCAACTCACAGGTGTCATTCTCGTCACTTGAATGAGGTTCATAATTACGAGGTTCGTCACCAATAGCCCTGATAGTGCGACGTTAATAAAGACTAAACTAAACTCGGTATGTCATATCTCTAGTTTCGAAAGTAATGTCAAATATATGTAGCAGAATTTTTTGGTAGGAAAATTTCTCTATTTAGTGTGTTGAATTTTTATATGGTTGTTGTGGGATATAATGATTATGCAACAAAGTATTCTTAAAATAGTGAATTAAAGAATATTTATTGAGTTCGTTTTCCTAAAAAAAGTTTAGCGTCTTAAGTTAGTGCAATTTATTTAAAATCATCAACTTTCGAAGTAGTATTCGTGTAGAGAAGTTCAGTAGAAGAATCCTTTTTCTCTCTTAGTTTTTTTTTTTAATAGATGTTTTTCAGGGAAATAATTATTTCTTCATTTTAGTAAAAGAAACTTTAGTATGAATACACAAAAGACCAACAAAAGTAAAATTGATAATTATAAATAAAAAGTTTTACGACTGCATCTTTAAGTGTTCCTTACAACGCCGATTAAAAAGTGGTAAAATGTTCCAAAAAATTTATACTACTTTAATTCATACAAATGTGCAAAGCTTGCACCATTCAACCATAATATTAGAAGCAATATTTAAAAGGCAATTTTTTCACCATAAATTTTTTTTAATAGTTCTGTTTGGTAAGCTAAATTTAGTAAAGACTTTTAAAGAAGCATTAAATATGCAAAGAAATCTTGTTTGATTTTTAACTCGTTTCTTTAAAAAAAATAAAGAAAAAAGAATTAATGGAACTCATTTCTTGAGATCAGTGGTATGTTACAGCCATTCGTTTGATAAGTAACGTTTCTTTACTCATCTAATTGGTCGTAATTAAAAATCTGATTTCGAATAGAACAATTTACAGCTAATTAACTTAACTACTCTTACGGAGAAAAAGCTATTCAGTGATTTTTGGAAATGCTTTCTTTCTTAAAAAAGGAAAATTGTAAATGTAGATGTTTCGCCCCTAGTGTATGAAAAAGGGATTTAGCATGAATTAAGTATAAATTTCAAGTAACTATAATCATAAGCTTTGCAAAAAATTATCATTCGAAGGTCACTGCTATTTTAGAGTTTTAAGATAAAATTTTAAATTTATTAAAATTAATTTTTAAGCTACTCATAAAATTATTTTACGTCTGCTGCATAGTAAATAGAAAAATTTTATCCTCATTTTAGGATCCTCATACTTATTTGAAATTTTGATTTTACATGATTGCTTTGAGGGTGTTTTTGTTGCAGAAATGTGTTACTTTTTTAGATTCTAATGATTGAATGCATTTTTAAAATATGATTCAAATAATTGTAGCGTTATTATGGAATAAGAAAAAAAAATAAAACAACCAATTAGAGAAATACTACCATTTTACAAGACATTTATGAAAATAAGGCAATCTTATATACTTGCTAACTTTAAATAAAATAAATTATTTTCCATATATATATATATATATAAATTATTATTATTATTTTTTAAATATATTTAAATATTACTTTGACTTTTAATCAGGCTGTTATAATAGAAAGGGCATCCCGAAAACATTTATTTTAGTGAATAAATTTCGTAATATTATGATAAAATAATAATTCCTGCATGTCGAATTCAATCATTAACGTAAGGTTACATTTAGAGATATTTGTCATACATATTATGTGATACACTTTTTAAAAAAGATGAATGCAATATTAGATTACTTAAAAATAATCCTAGACTTCTTAAAAATTGGTGGATCATTACTGTGTGAGACTCGTTCATGTTTTTACTACACCCTTCTTTGCTTTTGTTTCGCTCTGTTGATTTCAAATTTCAATGCATTTCCAAAGTTTATGAAAACATGTAAGAACTGAAGAGAACTGCATAACCTATATTTTTTCTATGAAATATTCCTCTGCAATACGTCAAGAGAATAGACGACGGATTAAACTAGATAAAAAAAAATTATATGTTAGACTTGTCAAATAAAAGCTAATTCCCCCCTTTTAAGATAAGAGATGCAATTATGTTCTGTCAACTCGAATTAGTCCATATAATCCATATTCATTTTACAAAGTTTATAAAAGCATATAAGAATTGAGACGAGTTGCATCGTCTAGTTTGATGCTTGTACAGTTTTCTAATTAGTTTGGTACGTTTTACAGTATTTTGATTATGAGAGCTACTTCTCATAGATTTTCTATGAAATATTCTTCTCTAAATTTTCTAGAGGACAAATGACAGATAAAAAGTAAAGAAGAAATTGCATTTAATACTTGAAAAATAGAAATAAAAAATTGTACTTTATACACAAAATACATGAAATAATATCATGTATGATAACGTATGATGTAGACATGACAAGATAAATTAATAGAATTATAGCCACGTGTAAGACATATCTGAATTATTGACATTATTGGCATTTGTACAATAACTGACACTGATAAGGTTACTTTAATCTCCTCAGACCCAAGATCACCTTTGAACCAAGAATTTTAGAATAATTTGTATCAATCGGTTCTAAATACATGAAAAAGTACTGAAAAAATGTTCAAAAATTATTATTTTTTTATTTTTGAGAAATTAAGTGTCTCCTAGAGGAGACATTTGGACAAAGGGGCATCATAATGTTAAATTAAAATATTTCTTTAATTTTAATTTAATAAGCAGTTCATAATCATTAGCATAATGAGCATAACGTAAAATTTGAATCACAAAATATTCCTGTCAGAACTGTTTGCAGAAGAGTACTAATTTCCAAAATTTATCATTCATTTTTTTCTCTCTATCTTTATCTTATACTATTAAATAATTTCTCAATTTTAAGTAGTTTCGTATCGAAAACTCGTGATTTTCAAGAAATGTTGTCTGCGAGTACGGGAATTCTAGTTTTTTCTGCCCAATACATTCGAATTCTGGGAAATTTTAAATTAGACATAATTACAGTGATCACTAATTATGTTGCATTTCATTTTTTGACAGATACAAATTATTTCCTTGTATCCTTTAAATATCTACAATTGGTGAATTCAGTTAGCAATTAAAGAATATCATTTCGAGCTGAAATATATGCCCTAATTATAGTTTCAAATCTAGCGATTATGATAGCCATTGACCCAATGTCTCCTACAGGCGACACTGGAATAACAGCGTTCTAAATCAGAAGTGGGAAGATTTGCGTAAGAAATTAATAATGTTACATATAAACAGCATGTTTAAGGGTTGCAACAGTATGTTTAATAATTTTTTATTACACAAATAATAAAAAAAATTGGACACTTAGAGATGCGCAAGCATATAATTTTCTCTCTCTCGGAAAACACCATTTTCATTTTACCATAAATATGCTATGAATATAAAATATTCGCTAAAAATCATTTTTTTTCAAAACTACCATCTATTTACAAGAAAATTAACAAATTATGGGTACCAATGAGGCCTTTTATATAATTTGGCGACATTTTTCGAAAGTGTTGTTTAGTGTCTCCTACAGACAAAGCTGGGACTGAGGAGGCTAATTTTTAAATTGAGGTTAGATAAAGATTTAGTAGTCATTGCAACTAACATCTTATTTCTAAAATAAAATATTTACACTTTATTTCCCTCAAGTATATAGAGACTTAATTTGTTTTGCCTTTCAAGCTAAGAAATGTATGTATAAAAAAAGGTGGTTATCAAAATAATAGAAACATTAAAAATAACACAAATATCTTTATTAATAAAGCGTAGGTACACTATTGCCATGCGTAACGGTCTGAATACATCTGGGAATAGAGTTGCACAAATCATGTGTATGATACTTAAGTAATAAATATAAAATTTATGAAGGTATCGGGAAAGTAAGGATGGTGTTGAAAAGTTGCTACTCTGGCTGCTAAAGTAGACCAGAGTGGCTCAATATTATTGAGATCCGAGGATTGAGACAGTCCGAGAAACATCTTCATGTTCCTAAACTAAGCCAAAACAGGTTTAGCTTGTATAGATTAAACAATTATTATCCTGTAAGAGGTCATCTCTTGATGGAAATAATTTTTGCACCGTGGGGTACTATTTGTTGGTTATAATATCCATATACGAATACTCTACTGCAGGTATTCGACCTTCTAAAGTTATGATAGGGCCTGAAGAAAACCACGAAATCGCTTCCCAAATTATAACAGAACTGCCTCCATGCTTCACAATTAGAACAAGGCAATCTGGATGAGACGCTTGTGCAGACATTCTCCAGATGTTATCATGTCCAGTTGTGGGAAACAATTTAAGTGATGATTCATCTGACCGCATTACTTTCTTGCATGCATTATTTGATCAGCCTATATGTTCGTGACAGACGACATCTTACATTGACATCTGTGATAGGTATCTTGAGAGTAGCTACTCTGTTGTAGATTTGTTGTTTGTGCAGCTCTCTTCGTTGATATAGGTATCTGCAAATGCTTTTTTAGTTCTTCAATCAATTTAGTTTGTAGCTGTTGTCTACATTTTGGATGCCATAATTCGATTCATTATCCGATGGTCTCTCTCAGTAACATTTCGCTTTCGCCTACTTTTGAGTCAGTGTATGTTGTTTTTCTTCATAAATGAATGCTGTCATGAATTTCGAGACTATAGCTCAAAAACACTCACGCAACGTCACCAGTTGTACTTACAGGTGCTCCTACAAGGCAAGCTGCATCAATTTGCCTATTTGAAATTCTTTAAGGTACGACATTTCGCACGACTAAGAAAACAAACAAGTCTTGAACTTCATAATAATTTGTAGACAAAAGAACAATATATTTATTCCCTTCAAATAATAAATAGAAGTGATCAGACTACTAGATTATTAATGTGAAACCTATTTATATTAATAGGAGTTTCTATTATTTTGATAACCATTTGTATACTTTCTTCAATTCTACTTATCTCAACGAGTCCACTTTATTTTTTGAAGTTTACAAAAACACATAAGAAGTGAGGTGAGATTTACCACTTTGTTTTTCTGGAAAAGATTCCTTTCTAAGCATTCAGAAGTGAAATTATGTATAATAATAGAAGGAATGATGATAGATAAAACTAGTAGCAGAAATGTCAAATTAAATTTTATATTCATAGAGACATATCAAGAGAAATTAATAGAGTTATGCCCATGTGTAAGACACATTTGAATTCAGTTATATAGTTTTTGATTGATTGATTGTTTATTAAAGTGTTTCTTAGAAGCAAAGCGAGAGCTATTGGCGACGGACCTCACAATTTTGAGCCTCGGTCAAGGGGCAAGGATGATAGTTGACTCCACTTTCCAAACTTCGGCATTAACGTGACATTAAGCATTGACAAATTCAACGCGCCTCAGACCCGCTGCATGGCGGATCTTCAGTGGAATCTGGACTCGAAACCACGATTGGATCGAAAAAAACGCCATTCTAGAGCTCTTGACTATGTCTACTCGGCTATCGTGGTCACTCAGTTTGACACTGTTGCAATAATTTATGTTTGGAATTAGAACTAATAAAAGATTTAGAAATCATTGCAACTTGCATCTTATTTTTGGAGTCAGATAAATAATTAGATTTCATTTCCCATAAACAGAGGCTTTATTTGTGTATTCTCTCAAATTAAGGAATGTATCTACATTCTGATCTATTCTCCTTATTCCAACTAGTTCATGTTCCTTTTCTGAAGTTTTCATAAACAGCTAGCTTGGATTCTTATATGTTTTCATAAAGAATCCAAGCTAGCTGTTTAGTCTCTTTTTTTAAAAAAAGATTCCGATCTAAGCAGTCGAGAGGTGATATAATATACAATACTACAAGGAAAAATGACAGATTAGACTAGAAGGAACGTTAACCGATTTGACAAAAAGGAGAAGTGACAGACTGAATCTTATATACAGAGAGACATAGCAAAGCAATCTAATAAAATTTCGTCCCAGAGTAAGACATATTTTAATTCAGTTGTATAGTCAGTGGCATTGTTGCGATACATAGTCTGGAATTAGGGCTAGACAAAGATTTAGTAATCAATGCAATTTGCGTTTTATTTCTCCAGTCACATATTCAGTTAAATTCTATTTCCTTCTAGAAGAGGCTTTATTTTGTTTTCCCTCTCAATTTAAGAAACGCAATTACGTTTTAATGAAATAAAAGTACGATTGAGCTCGTTGTTCGATTTATATGTGAGAATCTGTGCGGCATCTGGGCATTCGAAATGAACTAAATAGATTCCACGAAGATTGTGCAACTAGTTCACTTAAATTAGTAATTTAAAACTTGAATTTTTCTCTATGGGGAGTAATGTGCAGGGAAAATGCCCCTTAGACATGTTTTTATTCTTTGAACAAAAAATGTAGTGGTATTAACATTGGTTGAATATATATTGAATAGTTTTATACAAGAATATTAAAATAAAATTAAGAGAAAAAGGGTATAATTTGAAAATTCTTTTAAAACAGCTATTTTGCTTTAAAATTTCATTGAATAATTCAAAACGATTAAAAGAATAGCGTTTTAATTGTGTTAGAAGTCTTAACATTTCCACATACGTATAATAAGCAGAATAAAATACTTCACTTGGATTTTTGGAGCTGAATTTCTTTCAATTTCATAAATTTTCATATTAAATTTGAAAATATAAGAAAATAGCTTTCGTTTAGTGAATTTTGTTATTTTTATGTAAGTAATTCTTTTAAAAAGAATCGTAGTTTTATAAGAATATGTTTTCAAAGAATCTGTAGTTTTATGAAGAGTTTTGATGTTATTTCTGTTAAAGAATAGAATAAAATGTTTAATTATACCATAGGATTTATTAAAAATGCTTCGTCTCACTTCAGTATAATCATCCTTTTTAATTCTTTCTTTTCCATCCTGTATAATTTCTTTCCAAAAAAAAAATTGCTGCTCACTTTATCTAGTCTTGATAAATTTTGTTATATATTTGAATGGCGATTTCTCTCATTATAACTGATATGTTATAAATTTCGAGATAAATGGAAAACTTCAAAAATGAATGTTTATTTAAATGCATTTCTTACTCTTACATTTTGATTACATTGGAGTTTCTATATAATTTTATTTATATAAAATAAATACTAATCATAATTATTTATTTTTATTTGGAGCTTATATAAATAAAAGTGACTGCACTTAACATAAAAAATTTAAATATAATTTTAAAATATGATTTTTGAATAAATTTATGAATGATTATAGTTGAGATAAGGGAGTTTATTTTGTTTTACATTCAATGTCTCTCAAATAAGTGGTATTATAAACTTTTTTTTTACAATTAGAGTATTTATGTGTAACATAAGCTCAAATATATAAATAACAAATGTATTTCGATACACTTGAGGGTGAGAATATATTATAAATGTGGCAAAAACTCTTTTTGAAAAAACAGATTTACAAGTAGTATTTTTATCCATTTTCGAAGTTTTTTGTGTCTGTTTTCTCGTGTTTCACAGCCATTAAAGACACAGGACAAAACGAGGAAAATATATATTTACTTTTAATCTTTTTCAAAGAAACTGCAATGCAAAAAATTGTTCTTTACTGCATCGTTATTTTTGCACACTTAAGTTGAAGATCCATTAGTGAGAGTTCTTAGCATTCTTTGAAAAAGTTATTCATACTGTTATTTTTGCATTTTTGCACATTCACAAGTGATTATTTTTTGAATTGTGCTAATAATTTTAACGAAATTGCTCCTGCAGTCATTCTGATTGTGAACAGATTTTTTAAATTTTTTTTTTACTATCACGCTGCTTTGCTCCTTCCGTGATACTTATAACTAGTATCAATTTTTAAATTATAATTTTAAATTTGTACAAATGTTTTTTGAAATTTTAACATTTGTTTTCTTTTTCGACCATAAATCCTATTGAATAGTGATATGTCCGATTAAACATTTGAAACATCTTTTCATGCATAACATATACCTTAAGATAATGATGGTTAAAATTTTATTATTAGACTTAAGTAGAAAAAAACTACTTCGGATTTACACATGCACAGAATATATAAAGTTGAATTTTCCCAAACTGTCTCCAACAAAAAAGAAAACAAAACAAGCAGACAAAAGACAATGAAATAATTAAATTTACACTTATATATGAAGAGCACATTCCCACTTAACATTTTATGCAAGTATCATTTATTATTTGGCTAGCATAATTAAGTCCAGGAGGAAAGAATTGCTTAAGGATAAGACGATAGCCTTGCTCCATGCAGCTTTTACAACGATGGTACAGATGGTGTAAAATACTGTGGATATAACTTCAGAGTTTTCAAAAATATAAATTTTATAAGACACAAATGAAGTACAAACGTTGCATCTCAATTAAATTCAAAATTGGTAAACTGTAAATGTAAAAGTGTTTCTAATAAACTCTCACAATTTTTAATATTGCATAATATTTATACATTGAGAGAAATTTTAATCGTAAAATTTTAAATTATTAAAATTTTATTACATTTAAATTTTGGAATTGCGATTACGTTCTGTAGAAGGAGTGTTAATTTTATAAGTGAGCTGTGCAAACTTTTAAAATTCTAAATACATTGTAATTTATACAAGATGTACAAAAAGATAAGTACGTGACATGCAATTGTAAATACAGCAGTTGATTATTAATTGTTCATGCTTAATTATTTATGTAATCAAATGTGATTTTCTTTATATAAACTGATGCATAATTATACAAATATCTCAATGTTAAATTATGAATCCAATCGTTTTAAATACTAAAAAAGTGAGTATTACTTAAACTTGACTTAAAAAAAGTTCCTTTTTCTTCGTGTTGAAGTCTTTCAGTTACTTTAAAATTTAATTATATAGCTAATGCTAAAATTTCCAACTAAATATCAGAATGTGAATTGAATAATTTTTGCAATATGACTAATGTAAATGCAGATAAATGTTTCAAAGCTTAAGTCTGTCATATGAATTAAATTGTAAGTATTATCACGCATGTATTGTGTGATTGTATTATCATACAAATGAAAACTTGACAGTTTCAATTCAAATATACATTAGTAAAAATTATTAAATTCAGTAAAAATACTGAGTGATACATCTGTATAATAATAATTTATGTGATTAATATTTATTTCCTCAAATTAAAGTGTGTACCAATTTTAGTATCTTCGTCTAAATCTTAAAGATAACTATTTAGTTAGAGAGTTGAAATGATGTGAATTGTAATGTGTGTGAGTGTTTTCTAATTATATATATATATATATATATATATATATATATATATAACACATCAAAAAAAAACCCCGGATTCTAAAATTGAAAACAAAATTTTTTTTGCAAAATTTTTTTTTATTCATCAACATAACACCTTTTGTTAATCACCTTTTAGGGTGATACAATCGTTCCAACGCTTTTCCAAATCTTTTTTTTTTTTTTTTCGCAAGAAATCTTTTTTGTTGCGAGTGAATAGCGATAAACAGCTTTCTGAATCGTCGACTCGTTGCTGTTTTTGTTCCATCGAAAGCAATCGTGGCACCCACTTGGAAAAAACCTTTTTCACTTCACTTCAAAAAACCTTTTTCCTGGTCCGATCGACTTAAAATTTTGACACGTTTCAAGCAAAGGTTAGTACTCTAGAAAGACCTGGTTACTGGTTTACTACGAGCGCCATCTCTGGGTTAGTCTCGGGAGTTACTGATCGATGTGTTATATAAAGCCTGAAGGTTTGTGAATAATACTTTCCCCTTTAATTCATATTACTTATTATTTAAATAATTTTATTAAAATTTAAATATAATTATTACACTGGAGAAATAAAACCTATTCATCTTAAGCTTAGGTTAGTTATAAATATATATTAATACAAATAACTATTTCATCATATATTGTAAGGTCATCATATATGCTTACATTTATCACATAAAATTACATAGCAGTCTTATGAAATATTAAGTTATTATTACAAAATAAATTATTAAAACAAGCATTTAAATATATACTTAGAATTAATGAGCTATATATAAAGTCATGGACAAAACATATATTTATATTCACATAGATCCATTTATCAAGGAAATCTAAGCTCGTACTTCGCGGTAATTTGCACATTTTTAATGATCTAGAGGTCAGTCAAATAAAATTATTCATGTATATTAATTAGTATAGTAATTTGTTTTAAAATTTAACACTCTTTTTATGCTCAAACGTAATATGTTTTAATTAATATTTAAAGTAACATTTTAATCAGTAAGAACAATTTAGTTAGTACTTTGAGTAAAGCCATTTTAAATATTAATGCATTTAAAATTTCTTATAAGCCTTACTGTACTTTTTTTTATAAAATCAAGCACCATGAAATATTAAGATCCTTACCAGGAAATCATCGATATCACTATAGTAAAGGCACATAACATATCACGTGGCTGTTCATTGACGCTTATAATTAGTTTTATCAGCTATAATAATACTACTTGAGCTTAAAGATTAAGAACGTGCAATAACACTCCACAGGTTTTGAGAGCATCTGCTTGAGACACATTACTAAGCTGCAATCCTGGTTGACAAGATAAATAGAGAAATGTTATTTTAAGAAATGTATAGCAAAAGATTGCTTTTCGGAGTTATTTTTTAGAAAATCTTCTCAATGATAACAAAAAATTCGTTTTCAAAATTAGATTTTTTCGTCAAGCGGAACAAGTTTCGAAATAAAAATATGATTAACGAAAAAACTGCATTGACATGAGACTGTCTAAAACTAAAATAAGAAAACGGAACTTTGAAATGCATAAAACACGCGCACAGTGAAATCAGAAACATTTACTTAAACTTGCATATTACAGGTAAAATGCTGGGTTTATCATTCTATAAGGAGAGAACTATCTAAAATAAATACTCTTTTTACTGGAATGCGATGTGAATATTAAAATAACTTTTTGGAAGCAGCGAATGCAGGCATAAATGTTTGGTACTAAAATTAGAAAATTGAAAAACACCGTTTCAAAGGATTACAGTTTTTCCCTCCGCTTTCAGTACGTGATATGGGTATCAAAATAATACTTTGTCTGATAGAAAAATGAAATAAAAACATTTTCAGCAAATTTAAAACAGTTTCAGAAGAGGTATTTATATTTACTATTTTGAATTTTAAAAGTCTGTTTTTTATTCAGTTATTTTATTGCATAGATATATCAAACATTCCCTTTAAAAACAAATAATTAGATTCAACTTTGTATTTCAATTTTAACAAAGTTTTTCTATTAAATAAACCAAGAAAAATTATTGAAAAGCAAAATTTATAGTTTTATACTACTCTGTTAAATTATATCTAGACAGCAAACTGGAAATGAAATGTTTATATAAAACCTCTATACGATTTTATAATTTACACAGGGAAATATTTATTCAAAAATCTATATAATTTATTTTGTATGATATCAATTCTAATTAAAAATTGGTGTAATGATACCCAATAGAAACTAATTTTGTCACCTCAGACCTTTAGTGAATAATATTATTTTTCTGTTTAAAACAGTGGATACTACTAGCAAAGCATCAGAATCAAAATGAAAAATAAAGGTTTCTCTAATAAACTACTGTTAGCTTGATAGTTTAAGAACGTAGAATAAAGCTCAAATTAATAGATAAAGCAGAATATAATATAGATGCGACAAAAAATATATAGATTGGTTGAAACTTAGAAGGAATATACAAGCTTTGCTCTAATGTATAACATTTCGAATTATTGAGTAGTCCAGAAGAAAGAAGAATTTTCTTCATTTTAATCCTGATACATTTGCTTGAGTGATTACTAAATATTATAAATAAAAAATTTGTTATGGCGCATTAATGCATCATTTCACTATCTCTAAGCCATTTTATTAGTTTTAATATTTGTAATTAGATTTTAATTCTATTTCATGTACTCTATTACTATCTTACACACAAAAAAATAGAATTTATTGTTTAATGTTCATAAAATGCAATTTTGAAAAAAGGATATTTTTTTTAAAAAAAATTCTGGGGGTATTTTAAATATATATATTTTTAAGAAAATATTTTTTTTCAAGTGTTTCATAATATACACTGCTCAAAAAAATTAAGGGATATTGAGGTTTTGGGTGGATTAAGCAGCTGGGGAATTGTTTGTATGATTAATACATGATCGACAGATGTGTTAGACTATATAAGAGAAAAAAATCAAGCATGTTTAGCAGAAACAAATACATTTTACTTAGCATTTGGACACAAAAGGAAAAAAAAAACACAATTTGTGCATTCGAGAAAAAACGAATAAGAAATGGTATGTACTTTAAAGAAAAAAAGTTTTTAGTTGGGGGTATGGTTTCCCCGGATGGCCAGCAACGCTGAACACCTTTGAGGCATGGAGTCAATGAGGCTATAACATATATGAGGAGCTGGGGTTTTATATCCCACTCCTCCTGAAGAGCTCTTTCCAGTTCTTGGAGAGTTCTTGGGGCTGGTAGGTGGCCATCAACTGGCCGGCCTAAAATGTCCCAAACGTGTTCTATTGGGTTCATGTCTGGAGAACATGCTGACCCTTCCATTCTTACGATCTCCTCCTCGAAAAGGAAATCATCCACTAAGTTGGCACGATCTGGCCTGAAGTTGTCGTCCATTAAAATGAAGTCATCTCCAAATGCTGCAACGTACGGGACTACAATAGGTCTTAAGTTCTCATCTCTATATCGGCGACCAGTCAGAGCTCCATTTCGAATGATGTAGAGATCGGTGCGTCCATCAATGGAGATGCCAACATAGACCATCACTCCACCTCTGCCAAATCTGAAACATCCAAGCACGAATGCAGGATTGTTTCTATATCGCCACGATCCCTCCAAATAAAAATACACCTATCATCAGGATGAACAGAAAAACGGGACTCGTCAGAGAAAAGAACATTGCACTTGTCATTTCTTCTCCAATTCACATGCTCGGTTGCTCACTCCCTACTGGCCTAACGGTGTCTTGCTCTTAGTGTAACACATACCATTGGTCGGCCAGCATTCAGTCCTACAGAGTGGAGCCAGTTTCGGTCAGTTTGAATCGAAATTGTGGTGCCAGTAGCCGAGCGAAGGTGTTGCTGAAGAAAAGTGGCATTCATATTTCTGTGTCTCTCAGCCGTTAGTATTAAATATCTATATTCATTGGGTGTTGTTAAACGTCTTCGACCTTGCCCTGGTCTTCAGCCTGCACTTCCAGTCTCCAAGAAACGGTTCCAGATTCTGGAAATCACACTTTGTGCAACTCCAGTAGCTTCTGCTACTTCGGCTTGTGTTTGGCCTCCCTCTAACCTTCCAACAATTCTCCAGGCTTCTGAATCGGTTAAATGTCTTCGTTGAGACATCGCAATCATCGAAACAACACACTTATTGAATGTCAATCATTCTTTTCCTCTTTGTCTTTCGTTAAGTTGAAAGACAAATTTCATTCGCTGCCACTAAAGCGTCGTTTTTGACGTCAGACTCAAAATTTACATACACCGAAGTTTGAAAATGAGATAAATTTGCATTTGTGACTCTCTTCTTTTATTTTCTGCAAAAAAAAATTCGCTTATACCGTTATTTTATATAAGACTTAACATATCCTTTAATTGTTTTGAGCAGTGTACTACATGTGACTGCGAATGGATTTCCTTCTGCTGCTACTATTTGTTTTATTACTCTTTATATTATTAAGCACACAAAAATTCTGAAAAATACAGTAATTTTGACTTTGATTTTTTTAAAATATTACTACATATCTTAGAGCTAATTCTATACAGAAATTATAGTTCAGAACATTCAGAAAAGATTCACACCTCTACATCAATTGGTGAAAATACCTCAAGGTTTTGAAAAATAGTAGATGAACAATAATGTTAAACTGCGTACCATAAAAAATTATACATATTTCGAACAATAAAGTATTACAATTGTATAATGAATGTATAAAAGAAAAATATATACATAAGTTACAAAAAATAAATATACACTTCAAAGCTGATCCCATGTGCACAGTCTTGTTACAAACATAATGAACAACATACTCAAGAAATATTTGTACACCAATTTTCATTGTTTCGCAAGCTTTAGTATGTTTACACCTAAACACAAATAAAAGCATAAAGTATGAACGCCTCGAAGTGCAAAACTTTTATTCTTATAATGATCAGAATTTTATACGTAAAATACTTCAAAAATGAAGAGTCACATCCATGAATTTGTTTAAATAAATACCTTAAGAAATTTCAAAAATAATTGTGTATTGAAATTTCATGTATGAAATAAATAAAATATCAATGAAACGAAGTAAATAAAGTTATGAGAATTTCACTATTAACTACAATTGTTCTATTTGCAAATAAAATTTTGTGAAATTTTCAATGTTCAATTGGAGTTATTAAAACTTAATGTGTTTATTACTTTCTGGAACATCCAATTTAAAAAAAAAATCTGCTTTTTTTATGTTTTGATGAATTATTTCCCCCTGCTTTTATGAACTAGTTCTTTTTTTTCCTGTACTTAATTGTACCTTCCTATTTTTTTTCTTTGATATATTAGTGACTTTAGGGTATTCGCGCTTTTATCTTCACTAAACTCGACTTTTATCGAGTTGAATTGCATAAAATTACAACTTCTTCCCAACCAAAATGAAATGTGATTAGGGAAATATAGTAAAGGTAATAAGAAGATAGAAATAAAATGAAGTGATTTAGATATAATGATATATAAATTATATGCAATCAATGGAAAATGAATGGAGACAGAGGATAAGGATTTGTGATTAGGGAGTTATAGTAGAGATTAAAATTCTTCTATTAATTTTGTGGATTCAAGTGAGTTTCACTAAAAATATTAAGCTATTTAGTTACTGTCGAGGAAAGTTGAGAAATTAAGAACGAGGGGATTGGCAACATAGATTTCTTATTTAAATCATAAATTAGGATTGTGTGTCATGTTGGATATTACGTAGAGCGAGGTCAGGTATTCTGCTGTGATAATAAATAAAGAGTCTGTTTCAATCAAGTGAGTTTTCAGTTAAAATGAATTAGTTTTTTAATTATATAATAGATTCATATATGGCACAGGAGCGAATATGTACAGACAAACGTCACATAATCTCCTATAACCTATAAGCATTTCCAAAGTTCTTGTTATTTTGCATATTTTCTTTTCATTTTGAACATATTCAAGCCTTTGACATGTATCAAAAATAGTAAAATAACTTTAACCCGTACATCCATAGGAGAAAATATTTTGCCTTTAAATAGAGGTGTCCTATATAAAAAGTAGCACTATTGTATATGCATTATTTTCTTCAGCCCTTTTATAAATTAAAGTGGACGAAATCATTTTTCCATAGCTGAAAATTCAATACGAAATATATAAACTATAATGATATCATTAGAGATGTATTCTATGGCCACTATAGTCTACTGATAATGGTCGCGAACTCGTGCCTATGTTTTTTCTATCTTGTCGAGGATTCTAGTCCTGATGTCACTATGAATCTGTCATGTAGAGATGTACATTAATTTTGTTGAGACTCATAAGTCCCTTCCTCTGGCCCGGTGTGAATTTTTGGAGAGAGGAATGCTAGCTTAGTTTCGTATTCATCACTTGATGGAGGTTCACTTTTACGAGGTCCATCTCTTTTATAGCCCTCGTATTTTTTCTAAGTATGACTTTGAATACATTCAGTAAATCAATGGTAGCATTTTGAATATGTAAACAATGCTATTAACTGTAGCATTGTCTTTCTTTTGTTAGAAGAAATAAGAAAAGACTGTATTAAGCTACAATGAAAGGTAAAAACTATTTCTGCAATCATTAATCAAGGGTATTTCAATGCAGGTTCTAAAATAGTTACTTATTCAAAATATTTATGGTTTATCTTCCACTGAAAACAAATTTATTTACTAATACGATTAGAGTAGTATGAAATAAACAGTCGCATTATATAAAATTCAGTATGAGAATAATAAGGTAATGACATAATAAAATGATCAAAAAACATTGGACTGGAAACACATTGGAAATTTTTAATTCAGTTTTTTCAAACAGAAATATTTTCGAAAATAAACATCAATTCCAAATCATCTCTCTTGTTAAACAGAATTTTGCAAATTGAATCCGAAGTAAGTTACAATGAATCAAAACTTGAAGTTGTGAAATGTCTTCATTTTACAATTATTCCTACGTTATACATTTTGTTTTTGTTAGTTATTTCAAATGTCCTGTCATGTGCAGCATATTCTTTAACTGTAATGTTTTAAAATTACTATTTAAAGCAATACACAAGAAAAGGAAAATACTTTTCTGTTCCGCTCTTTCTAAAATACTAATTATAGCAAGTACAAGACAGAGAGTAAATAATTACTAATATTATAAAAATGAGTCTACTTTTTAAATTGATTGATTGGTTGATTAAAATATACTAAGAATCTTATTGATAATTTTTTTTTCTAGACAGTTAGAAGTATAAAATTAATTAATTTTATACTTCTGTGTAGAAAATAAATAATTGAATATTTCTTCAATTATTTATTTTCAAGAAAAATAAATAATAACTGTCTTAAATAAATTGAATATTCCTTCAGTAACCTTTATATTGGAGTTTATTTAACACAGTTCTTTTTTAAATATTCAAGCTTTTGAAACATATCATTGTTTCTTATAGAGAAATAAATGTAATTAAAGAGTAGACATAATTGTGAAATAGACACTATTTAATTTAATCAGTATCTGATATCTCGTTGTTTGACAATACAGAAGGTTCTTATTTAAAAAAAAACTGTTTCAAGGATTCTAATTATTTATGAAATAAAATAAAAAATATTCACCCTTATTTATTCATATCATTTTGGATAATTCAAACTTGTTCTCGTTTACAATGGTAATGGAAATTTATTCTTTTATCTATAGTTTTAATTTCACACTTTTTAGTAAATGTTATTTTCTATCTTTCCACAATTTAAAAATATTTAAAGATTTAAAATAAAAATTTAAATTGAATGAAATCTAACAATTATGTACGTCTAACAATTTTTAATTAGAATATAACTCTCAAAAGAAAACAAAGCCATTTTAAGCGAAAGTTTTGTTGCAAGAATTAAATACAATACTGTATTATTAAGCAGTTCTTTGTTGACATCTCAGAAAGAAACTGTATCATTCAGTAAACTTCGTCACATAGAAAAATATCAGTCATATTGAAAAAAAACCGATTCAGAAAATGCTTTTTTTTTTTTTTTTTTTTTATCATTATACAGTTTCCTTTTTAATATGGAATACCACAAGTGAGGTTTCCAAATAAGGTATTCAGCCCTTTCAATAAAGGTAAACTGTTTTTTCTTTCACCCTCTTTCCCATTTTCTCCCTTTCCTAGTTTTTTCCCCTTCAGAACACATTATATTCCACAAATTCCAAGTTTTAGAATTTACATAAATCGTGTATGGCCAGTTAAACGACTTTCAGCGTCCAACTGAGCCATCTACTTTACGCTCGGCTGAAAAAAAGTCATAGTCAAATGAAGCCACTTCCCTTCTTGCATACCATCCGATATTAAATTGACGTCGATAGAAACCAAAAAATCGATTTTCTAAATCTTTAACTTACTGTTGGGACGATGAAGCGGTTATTTTTATCCCACTTAACAAATTAAGATGTGGTTCAGGCATTACACCTTTGAGAAAAATAATACAATAAAGTTTATATCTTAAAATAGATTTTCCGGCTAATCGACGTCAAGTATTAATTTTACCGTTATTCTGAAAATTATTTTCAATACTTCCAATCTTAGGTTTTGAATAATACATTAGATAAATTGCTATTATAAAGGTTTTCATAAAATGCTTTTGAAGTCTTATTCTTTTAAAGATTTTAAGTTATTTGAGTTAATAAGTAACGATAAGTAGACCAACATGCAATATACCAAAATTTTTATTAGGATATTCTTAAAAAAAAACGAAACGAGACCTATTTCCAAATCCATTTACTGCAGGAATAATTAACACAATTACCGTAACTGAGAGAATCAAGTATGATATTTATAAAAGTGTTTTTTTATTTTATTTAATGTCTGTGAATAAAATGGGATTGAATTACACGTAAAAGAAGAGGCTGTTTCTAAAATAGTTCTTTTAAAAAATAGGAACATTATTTAAATCGTTACTCTTTATTTGAAAAGATATTCCTTCTGAAGTTAATTCGCTACAGAATAGAAACTCAGGTGCAGTTTTAATTTTTTTTTAAAGAAATTAACCCGTTATATTTTATGGTTTTAAGCAAAAAGTGTCTTTTATAAAATTTTATAACAAATCCTTAACTTTCCTTAATTATTAAATGGAACTCGGTTTTTTTTTTCAATTTCAATCACTGTTTCATCTTTCTTTTTTTTTCCTTCAAATTTCAATTTGGGCATGCTTCTCGCTGTTCATTAAAATTACGTATCTTTTAGATGGATAAAGGATTTAAGAGAAGATTAAGTTTTATTAGTTATTGAGTTTTATTATTTTATATGTATTATGCATATATATGTATATATATATCGAAAAAGTGAAGGACATTGTATTTGAATCCTAATGTGTTACATAAGCTAGACTTATACACAAGGTGAGCCTAAAAGGTTAAGTGAATAGATTTATATATTAAATATAGCTGCACGCATGGTGAGATGGCATGACCAATGGAGAGACGGTACGTAACGAGGAGAGCAAGAAACCGAGGCAGATTAATCTGCTACAGACAGTTGAACGACCTGAATGCGAAAGCTCACGTGAAATGGAAATTGAGCAACGGATAAACATGAAGTTTTACTACAAATTGGAAACGAAGGGTGAAGAAACACATGCAATGTTAATCCATGTGTTCGGAACAGACACAGAGAGCAGAAAACGCACTCGCGACAGTTTAAACTTTTCCGGGTTGACTCAGAGGACGAGCCACGTTCCGGTCGACCCTAACGACTCACAACATTGAACAGGTGTAACAGATAAAGTAACAAAATTACTAATTGTTTCTATGATGGATAAAGGAGGAATTGGGAATTAACCCTCTAGCTCACCTGGACCTCATATGAGGATCCTACAATAATTCAAAGAAACAGTGATTGAAAATCATTTTTCTCTCAATTTTTCCGTTTGAGTGACACCTCTTATCCATTTAAGCCTCAAATAGGGTCTCAAATTTCTTTAGTATATCATAACAACTGGCAGCTCTAGTTTTGAAAAATTGCAAGTCTTTGATTTTGTGAAAGAAGTGAATGCAGAAATAGCGTCACTTGTTTTTTACTGTAATAAACTTCTAAATGAGGTAAATAAAAATTTCCCCCTGTTATAAGACATACATGTGTCATATAATCCCATAAAAAGTGTTCACTTCTAAAAAATGAACTTTATATGTATTGGAAACCATAGCGCCTCATATGAGGCTTAAAGTAACATGTGGTTGTAAAGAGCAACTTCATTACAAAAATAAAACTAAGCAATTTTAGATAAATTTCCTAAAAAATAGTTTTGTATAATCCTTTTTAATAAAAAATGAATTAATATGAGAAGGTAATGATATTTTCAATCAATATATCCTCCTTTTTTATGAAATCAGAATTTCCATGTATCTGGAAGTATGTCTACTGATTAATTCTCTAAAATGCTGTCGGATGTTTTTTTAGAGAAAAAAAATAGTTCATGAATCAAACATGTATGCCACTTTAAAAAGGAAAGAAAATTTTGCCTTACTCTTCATAAACTGAAGGTATTGTTAGGAATAAATTTTGTAATAGCATATCTTCAGTATTCTGTATTAAATCTTTACTGGGCACGAGACTAAGCATAATTTATGATTATTTGATACAAAATCACTTCTCTGAAATAAGGAAATACCTTCCAATTTTATTCCAATTAATGCATCTGACGACAGTAAAGATAACCTGTATAAAATCAGACGAGTATTAGATCACTTTTTGGCACACCACTACTTCTACCCGATTCTTGTGCCATAATACAGTCAAATACAACTAACTCTAAAAGTCAATAACCTATTCAAGGAGACATCAGTCAAGTGTAACACAACTGTTTATTTACTAATTACTGTAATATTATGCCTAAGGAGTTTTCGCTCTCTTTGGGGGGCCTTGGATTAATTCACCTATTCAAACATTAATACAATAACACACTTTTACCAAAACCTTTCCAGTCGAGGTTACTTTGATTTACTAAATCTTCTGCGACAGTTACCTCCAGCAACAACTCTTGATATCATCGATCTCTTGCTAGGAATACACTCAGCACTAATCCCACTCGCCTTCTATTCTCTAAATTTCCCTTTGCTTATGTACCGTCAAATCTAAATCACTTCACTTTGTTTCCACCTGTATCTAATTAACATAATAATGTTTCCTTTTGGTTGAGAAGAAATTGTTATTTCATGCAATCAATCTTAATTAGGTCTCCATGGTTAGTTAAGAGAAAATTGCGAATAGCCCAATGTCCCAACTTTTGCATCGTAAATAATTGGATCTTATGGAAATTAGATCCTGAAAATGAATCCATGGATTTATTGGAATTTATGTCATACATTGCGAGTTTCCTCATTTATAAAGGTTGTTCATCTCAGAGAAAAACGAAAGGCAGACCAAGTATTTTGCGGAGTCCACCAACAAAGAAACGTTTAAAATTGCAAGCTCCTGCTGATTTGAGAAGAGATAATGGTGAGCATTATCCGGCTAAAATTGAGGGGAAATATGCTGCCAAGTGCCACTTATCCACCTGTCCCAGGAAAATGGAAAACAAGATACATATGTGATCGATGCAAGGAAGCACTATGTCCTGAGTGCTTCTAGGCTTTTCAGTTAAGGTAATTTTTCTAATATATTTGTAATTCCATTGCAAGTAATAATTCCTGAAACATCCTTTAGAACATTAAAATAAATATAAAAATAGCTTAAATTTGTCACCTGCCTTTTTCCTTTCATTTTTCTGAATAGATATGTTTCCAATCTTTTAAACTAACAAGCCTCATACGAGGCTCCTCAAATTTCTCTAAATAGGATCAAGCTATAAAATATTTTTTTCCTACAGAATTTAAATCAAGAATTTAAATATATTAATTCACAGAATGATTTTTTTTCTTTGCCTTTTTCATAATTCGTGAGCGAGAGGGTTAACAAGAAGTGTGTTAGTACTCTCATTCATCAAAATTTGGGAAAGTACTAGTTATGTTCACGTTTAGCGCCTCACTCATTGACCGACGAGCTGAAGGAAACACTCATGTACACTGTTGGGAATGTTTTTGATACGTATGACCAATATACAACCTTTCTATTGGCTATCGTCACAGAAGACGAAAGGTGGTTCTACCAATACGATGTAGAGTCTAGGAGAAAAACAATGGAATGGTATTCACCGGCTTCTACCACCCCTTAAAGAGCCGTATGCAGAAGTCAGAATCAAAACCTCTTGGATGCGTTTATCGATAGCAGTAGCATGATCCATCCAGAATTTGTTCTGGAAAGGCAAATCATATATGCCGAATGTTACGAAGCGGTTTTGTAGCGATTTACTTCTGGCATTCAAACTTGTTCGTTCACAAATGTACAGGCGCGGAAAGTGGAGTCTGTTGCATGATAACACCTTCCATACACTGTCATCCGTGTACGTAGCTTCTTGGCCCAGTGCCATGTAACTGATATCTCACATCCTCTGTACTCGCCTGATCTGTTCCTGAAGACTTCTTTTTGTTCCTTTGCTCAAAAAATTCTTGAAGGACACAGATTTTGCAGACTTAGAAGACGTAAGAAAACGTGTGACATATCTGCTTCGATCAATCCCAAAAGAAACCATCGCTGACTCATTCTAGCAGCTCTTACAACGATGTCAAAAGAGTATAGTGAACAATGATGTTACTTAAAGGCTGGATAAAAGTATTTTTTTCCATATTTTGTTTTATTTTTTATGCTTCTATTCAAAGAACTTTTTATACTGAAAAGAAAATGATACAATGAGTTAAAATAAGTATTTACCTTAACAATTCGGAGTGGTATCAATATTATTTAAAATTTAAATTGAAAAAATCATTTAATACTTGCTTATTACCAAGTAAATTGAACATAGAGGGAAGATTACCTTATTGTATTTATCATATTGATATTTAACTCTCCTTTACATTCAATATTATAATTAAAAGTACATTTTTAATTAAATTTGGAGGAAAATAGATCGTCAAGAACATTAACGTAAAATAAGGTACGATTCACTTATATTTAATTTATAGATGTTACAGTGCAAATATTCAGGGTGTTTTGAAACTCTTGGCAAAAATATAAGGAGTGATAGAAAACATCTAAAAATTTTCACCATGCAATGCATAGGCGGAGAGCAAGTGTTATGAATAGTTAGACTGTGTTGTAATGGAAAGCAAAAGGGGAGAGTTCTTTCACACATCGTCATTTATACCATGGATTGCAGGAGGCATGGCCTTTTCCCGATTACTATACATCGTCATATCTCCTGAAATCCATGGTAGATATGAAGGTTCTACTACTTGCTCTCCTCCTATTCATTGTATGGTGAACATTGCTTCTTTACATGCTTTTATCAGCTCTTAAATTTTTGCCCATGAGTTTCGAAATACTCTATATACACTAGTGTGCAAATCATAAGCAGCGTTCTAGTTTGTGATGTAATTACGAAGCAAATCAATTGGGTGACATGAAGTTTAATCTGTAGAGGCAAAATGTAACACTTAATATTGATTAATTCATAATAACCAACAAAAAAAAAGGAATTATACACATACATTATGGAAAAAAGTAGAAAAAGTCGTTATTTACTGAGTGGTGTTAGAACAATTATTGGCTGGCCATGAGGAAGAAAAACGAACGGAAGTCCCTCAGTAAGTTATATTACCTCTCCTAACTACATTAGTTGCGGGATGCCATCTGTTCATATACAGTATCAAATTATCCAGCAGTTCTTTAGGTAAGAGTTGTCTATCTTCTGTTTCAGCTATCTGGTGTTCTCCGGAGGATACGACCTTGTTGCCAGACGTCTCCCCAAAGCATCCCACATATTTTCGATTGGGTATAAATCACGTAATCACGCTGGCTAATCCATTCTGCAAATATCCTTGATTTCTAGAAGCTTCTCAAAAGTACAAATCTTGTGTGGATATGCATTGTCGTCCAAAGTTTAGATCAATGATACCTCAGAACAGACACTCGAATAGGAGGATAATTTCATCGCAGTTACTACTTAGGGTAAGTGAACTGCTGTCAAAATTGTGAAAATCGGTTCGCCCTATCAGCATGATACCTCAGCACACAAGTACTCCAGGATCACTCCAACGATCCTTTTCCCTGTTGTTAGTGGAATGAAATCGTGTCCTTCCCTCCCTTCATATCAATTGGTGCTGAGAATCATTGCTCAGACTAAAACGACTCTCATCAATAAACAGAACCTGACTCCTTTGATGAGATGTCCAGTTTTTGAGTTCTTGACACCTCTATAAACTGTGCCGGCAATGAGATGTTGCTAATGTGGTATGCAGCGTTCAGGACGGCAGGCGACCAGGCCACCTTCATGCAGACGTTACGCCACAGTAAACTGTAGTACCTGTCTTCCACCTGCCGTAAGCAGCTACTGAGCAATGTTGTCCGATGTCTAGTTCCTGTCGTTTTTTTTTGCCGGCAGAATGATATACCGTTCATCACTTGTCGTTGTCTTGTGACCACTGCCAACTTTTCTTACAGATGTCATTGGGGAGGCTTTCCAAACTCTTGAAACTACACTTTTGTAAATTCAAATCTCTTGCTTAACACTTGACAAATTAAGACAATCTTCAAGCTTGCCGATTATTCTACCACATGTAAAGGCATCCTGGTGGTATCTTGTCGCAATTATAAACTTATCTTTTTGCTTTCATTTGCGAGGAATATCAAGAAAGGCGTCCTTCTTCCTTCTTTTTAAGTTGCCTTGGCATTGAGAGCTCTCATTCCCCTCGTTTGCAGACCGTGATGTTTCCTCTGATGTCATATTCCTGATATTTGCAAATGTATTACCTATCTACGGAGCTGATCATTGTACTTTTCGCGAAAAAGCCATTTCCCACAATTTCATGATTATATGCAGAAAAAACGCATTTGTTATTTCAGTTTTGCTCGCTAGTGTATAAAAATGGTTTATTTTTTATTACTAAATACTTTTACATAATTTGCTTACTTATGTGGGATATTGGAAGAATATAGAAGTGATTAAAATAAACATCAAATATTTCGGACATTGTAATTTTAATTTACTTAAAAAAATTTATTACAATAAATACAAACATTTTATAGCTGTATAAAGGTATGTTTAACTTTTCGAAAATGTTTCGATATAAATACTCAAAACTTCTTCTTCACTCGAAGTTTCAGTTGGAATTAAGAAAATATTTCTCGGATAACGCGTTACTTTGTTTAGTTAGAAATCGGTTTGCTATTTCCTTTCTGCAATTGGTTTGGGATCGCAAGTCCTAATTACTAGTAGACTATTTGTGATCTTGGCCACCAGACTATTTGCAATCGATTTTCCTACATTTTTCTCTTTAGCTGTCCAATGCGCAATTTTTTTTGTTTTTCTTTCCGCAAGTAATTTTGAAGTAATTTTCTACTTTGAGCAATTTGAGAGAACTATGGCTATCTCTCTTTCTGTCGCAATTATTTCTAATATTTTAACATAATAATTCTCCAAAAATACTTATACATTTTAAACAAACATCAAATTTACTATACCAGTTACTACCAATTAACTAATTTCTTTAAAAATAATATTTGTTTCAGGAAAGAAAACACCATTTTATTAGTTTTTTTATCTGCGATTATAGTTGAATTAGTTTAATTAACTTCACTATTCCATTTTTTCGTTGAAATGTTTTAATACAAAATTGTAGATGGTAAGAAGTAAAATATATTATGAAATATTTATTTATACAGGTTACACTACTTTTTCGATAGCAAAAGGGATGTTATCTTCATAAATAAGCTAACAAATTACTTTAAATATATGGATAAATATTTTTAATCTGATACAGTTTCGTTGCAGTACATATTGAATGAACTTATTTAATATGTACTGTGTATAGTTTTTTTTCCTATTCTTTGAAAAAATTGACCGTAATGACTATTTAACTGATTGGTTATTAACGTTGAACTTAGAAGCAACACGAGAGCTATTGGTGACGAGTCTCGTATTTTTCAGTAACAACTAGAATTAAATCAAACTCCTTTTGAAACAAAATTCTAAGCAGTTGTGAGAAAATTAAATAATTTTAGTACCTCACAAAATACTTAATTAATAAAAATAATGCTCTTTTTTATTCAAGATAGATAATTTATACTTTTAAGTTTAATTGCCATTTTAGGAACTTAGACTAGCCTTAATCTTTAAGTTGAACATCGATGTAATAAAGTAATGAATGTTTGAGCAAATGTATTCAAAAAATTTCACATTTTAATTTCTAAATTGTATTAAATGAAAATATTCAACTTAGATAAGAAAATAGTATTGCTTATAAAAATAATAAGACACAGCATATATATTCTAAAAGTATATTAAAATATTTCAAAAAGCTGTACAAGTGTGAATTTTATAAAAGGAGTTAATAACATTGTTTTAAAAATTCTTTGAAATTTTATGTAAATATATACATGGAAGGAAATGTAAAGGTTTTTTTCCCCAATAAAATATAACCACTCGAACATTTTCTGAAAACATTATATTTAATATACATCTCGTAA
Organism: Nephila pilipes; assembly: GCA_019974015.1. Classification (NCBI taxonomy): domain Eukaryota; kingdom Metazoa; phylum Arthropoda; class Arachnida; order Araneae; family Nephilidae; genus Nephila; species Nephila pilipes. The sequence continues at coordinate 566,748 of BMAW01124989.1, read as the reverse complement.
TTGTTTATATGTGCGTAAAAGAATTTTTGATGTGTCTACAATATAATAGTCTAGACTCAACATTTTGATATTGCTTTCCAATTCTAACAATGTAATTATATGAGGTCTATTTTGAAAATTTTCAAGTCAAGAATACCCCGATTTCAAGGTAAAATTATGATAAATATATCAAGCATCAAAAGGTTTTAGGATCAATATTTTTTTGCTATTTAATGTAGAACTGTTAGAAAATAATATTTGTAAAAAATAGAAATGAACTCTATTATGATTTACCTAGAGCGCTTATCATTATTTAAAAAATCATTGTAACTCGGATTGTTAAGAAAAATCAAGGAGTAGTATTGCAAGATAAAATCAGTACGCATAAAATCGTAGCTAAACAAATGGTTCAAAATAAATGGAGGGAAAGGAAATTATTTTTTTAAAAAAAAAGTGAGATTAGTAGTCCCAAAGACAGAAAATAACAAATCAGTATTATTTTAGAATTATATACAACTCCATAAAGGCATGAATTTAAAATATGAAACTTAAATTTGGAGAAATAAATGAATTTCTTTGTGGATTTTATATGGAAACCACCCATCCGTACGTGTATTATTATTGAAAATTCAGCTTCACTCACATATTCACAGATAGTTTTGCATATTATAATTGATGAACAGTTAGAGAAATATCAATAATATTATTTCCAAAATATTTTATTTTCCTTAGTGTATTACATATCACGATAAATTCACTCTTTAGATTTTATAACAATCATGTGAAGTTTCATTGAAACATGTGAATTTCGTGAAAATAAATCTTTTGATTAAGAATTCTAAAATAACAATCTGCGATTTGCCAATTCATATATTACTTATGAAATAAAATTGAATTTTATTAATGTTGCGTTAATAGAATAGTAAAATTTCTCTGAACCATAAATATATTACATTCCTATGATTATTTACGAAAGTACCGGCAATTCCAGTGGCCATCTGCAACAAATATATAAAGTGAGACGCGGAGTTCTAATATGTCAGAGACTCAGAGTATAGCAATCGCTTTGAAGTTTATGTGACAGTATTTTGGTTGGGTCCACCTGGCAATATATTTTTTTTCTAGAAGCTGAGAGTATTTTATTTAATTCTTGAAACTGTGAAATTTTGAAAGTTAGAAATGGCGTGAAAAGAAACGTAACTTATAATCAAGGTCCATCACAAAACACACATATCGATGAATTTGAAAAATATATCTCTTATACATGTAAGTTACGAGTTTAAACACATTTAAGGGTCTCAGGAATCTTAACAATTATCAGCATTTGCCAAAAATTCTAATTTTTCAAACCAATATAAAATTTATCAGTGAAACAACTCAAATATTTGGGGGAAAAAAAACTTTAATCACTTAATAATCCTATATATTTACATTATTTTTTCCATAGTTTCTAAAGAAATCTTAGAAATTCATAAAGAAATGTATATTAGACATTTTCTCAAAATTACAAAGTTAATAATACGATTTTGGAATTTTTTCTCCGTTTTATACTTGCCAATTTTTTTATCTGGTGTTATTATGCTGATTTTGCTGGATATTCTGAAAGAATTCAATTCTTCATTGTCTGTTGCCATTGAATTCATAAGATTCCCATCCATATGAAATGGTAGTTATTTCAATCAGAAAAAAATTAATGCACTATTATTAAAAAGATATAACATTAATAGAAACCTCGTAAGTCATCAAGGGCATGTATTGAAAAGTAAGTATTCTCGCAGCAACCTTTATATAATTACGAGTTTATCCTTGCAAAAACATTTTGAATGATGAATTTTTGCAGTTTTTATAAATCTGAAATTATTTTACAGCCTCCATATACGGTTAATATAATATTTCTTTTTTTTCCCCCTGTCTTTTTCATTTTTCAGTGATTAATTGAAACGGAAACTGTAGTAAGTAATTCAGAAAAAGATCACTCAAAACCATGTTGGACCTATAGTTTAATGAAACCATATCTTTCTTGGTTATTGTTCAAATAATGTAAAATCAATTATATATATGTATATTTCTTTTCTCTTTGCATCTTATTTCACCTTTAACAGGATGAATTATAATATATTTAACTTAAGAAATGGTCTAAGAAAGGGTTTTATTAATGATTTAACAAGACGTGATTTCCCATTAACCGAAAATACGAAGCTGAATTTATAAAGAATCTCATAAAAGAATCATTCATATCATTTTTTTTTACTAAAAGAAAAAAGAATTTTAAATATAGCTCTTCAATGTTGAATGTTGCCTAATGTTAATAATATCATATAAAATCATTATTTTTCTTAAATTTGTTGAATTATTTTGAGTTACTAGAATTTACCATCTAATAGAAATTTGTTATTTAAATATATTCCTACAGCAGCTTAAATATGTATTATTTACGGGGAGAGATTGTAAAGTTTAGAAGGTGACATAAGAGTTAGAAAAATATCTTAATAAGAATGTGTGGGATGTTTTGAAGAATGTTTATACGAGAAGAATATCTATATCACAGAATTGTATTGTAGCATATAAGAAAATGTAGTTTAAAACTATGTCCCCAGGTTAGAAATGGATTGATTCAATAATTATTTATTAAGGTCCTCTTAGAAGCAATATGAGTCATCGGAGAGGACATCGTAATTTAGATTATCGGTCGATCGATGAGAACAACACCTGGTTGTTCTCGTCGATTGCCTTCATCCTTATCAACTAAATTTTCAATCTATCTCAATATAAGGACATTGATTCTCGAGAGATTTAAAGTTTATCAACTCCAATATACGATAGGTTTATGGTGGCATCGGGATTTGATCCCACTACTCGACAAAAATAATGTTAGGAATGGGAAATAGGGTATCAAGAAAATGAAGTGGGCAACTCACTGAAGTATCATCCATTGACCGTTTATCCTTTTTCTAAGAATCTTGAAAAAATGTCAGAACAAAATTTTTATCCAATGAGGCTATCTTCGTTTCCTTTGAAACGTATTCGAAAGAAGAAACCCATTTTTTGATTGCTGCTTGCTTTCCTGGTCTCATCGGTTGCTCACAACTCGATGTGGTAGCAGTCAAAATTAACCTATGAACCAATGTCATTTTGGGCACCATTTATCAGATAGTAGCACTAACTTGAAACACTGTCGTCAAAAAAAGTACTTTTTAACATTTCCCATATGCCTAAGACATTCAATGCTTCGAAAAATTCGATTGAAAAAGATTCGATTTTTATGTGATTTCTTAACACTCAGACTATCATTTATAATTATTAATATTTAAATAAGATTTTTATTTTAATTTCTCAGATGTTGGGTAGGTGTTTTGGGGCTTAGTCGTGTATGAACACGTTTAGTCATGCACATGAAAACGGGAAGGGATTTTGAGGGTGTGGGGAATGGAATTGGGACGGTGTCTTTGGATCTATGGATCGATTCCCCACTAAACATCATGAGTTGAATTCTAGATCTATGGACAGTGTCGTCTGAGATCTCGATCTTTGGTGTCAGTATTCACCTTCAAGAGATTCATGCATCCATTGGTAGTTTAAAACATCTTTTCGATGTACGAAAATCATTGTTTGACATAGCAGATTGAAAAATGGTTATTGTTACATGGAAATCAAAAACCAATGACTTCAATTTACAATAAAATGGAATATGGTATATATATATATATATATATATATATATATATATATATATATATATATATATATAATCAGTTACTTGTATGAATCAAATCAGCTACTTGAGTCCGTATTTTTCTTCATGTTATATCAGGCCATCTGATAAACGTGAATACTCTAAAAAATAGGTTAAAGTAATATTTTTCATCATTTTGAAAGTTTTTTTCCACAATAATACTAAATTTGCTGTAACAAAAGACTAAAAGGAGCTCGTCGCAAATAATTTTATAAGTTCTATTTATGCTGTTAATTTCATGAGACTATGCTCGATTCAAAGCAAATAAGTAATGAATTGTCATTTTTATAAAACAAATTAAATGGCCAGTTCCTTATTAGAATACGATAAAAACAATTCCAGACCTCAGCAATGTGGATTTAATGTTTCAGATTGTTTTGAGAGTGTAATCATGAATACTCAGTTTTGAGCTTGTTTTAAAGTATTTAACAAAAATAAATAAATAAATAAACAATACGTGCATGACAATCTTCCAAATTAAAGGCAAATTTCAAAAGCATCAGATGTTCCAAATACCAATATTACATAAATTAGGATGTTTTAAAATATGTAATTTTATGATAGTTTTGGGATTCACACTAAACAAACAAATATAATACATTTTTTACATCATGTTCATTCATTACAATTTTAAATGTACTGCAGTATTTGTATCTTTTTTATTAAATTGCTATTATCCAGTTTTTAATATGGTTTTTACAAATGTGGTTAATTACAAGTGCTTTATTCACATCATAAGATACTTTAAGGTACACTATTTCTAAAGAACAAGCTGATAAATCCATAGTATCAAAAATTTAATTATAGTTATTCTTTCATCACATAGTATATTTATTAAAAAAAAAGTTTAAAAATTAATGTTCTGTTTATTTATAACTAGCATTAAATCATATAAATTTCATCAAAGTTAATATTGTCTTTTATTACGTTTTTAAAATGTATTTACAAATATTTACACAGTAGACTATTTCCACATGCTGTGCATTTGCTGGTCCGTTAATCTTTATATTTCCTCCTTTTTTTTCCGGAAATGAAAAAGCATTTTTCTCTTTCTCTCTCACTCTCTTTCCAAAATAATACGCATCATTATCCATCACAATGACACCATTTTGAGTTCGATATAGGAATTGAGTTACTTTTGATCGAAATTCAAAGTGACCAATGTCAATTCCTTCATGATAACTCTCTAAATGATATAGGGAGAAAATGTATCTGCTTCATCTTGAATGAAATCTTATTTATTATGAAAACAATAATTTGTTTTCCTAAGCTTCTGATTACTTTGATCCCCGAATTTATTGGTGGTTTTATCCAAGAAGTAAATATTCTTTCTTTTGTGTATAGAGTTTTATATCTCTTAAACACCTATTTTTCCACATTATTATATCGTTCCTCTAGATAAGTACTGGATTTCTTTTTTTACTTTTCTTCGGAAGGAAGCCAGTATCTTTCACGAGACGATTCAACGCAGACTAGCTAATGCTGTGGGAAAAATATTTCAGCCTGAGTAAGTTCATTGAAAACTTTTCTTCTTAAAGAAATTTCATTCATCTTGCAATAAAATGGATTTTAGAGTTTACTCCAAATTTATTCTTGTGTGAAACTTTTATACCCAGAAGTTTGATTCAGACAGAAAAAAATAACATTAGCTGCAATTTATATTTTTACTTCAAGCTATTTTCCATTTTATAAGAAATAATACTTTAAATAAAATTCTTGAAATGCAAGAATTATTTTACTTGATTGCACTTTTCTAACTTCATATATATTCATCCAAATTTAAATTTTTATAGCAGCAAGTTGTTGAAAATCATTTATTGGTTGTAATTTTTTAAACAGTAAATATCTTCGTTTATATAAGTTTGTGAATTTTCATTTTTCTTAAAAATTTTTATAATTTTATTATAATACGAAGAAAAGAAATAGAATTCTGGTCAAATGAAAAATAATAAAAAACTTAATTCCAGTTACTTTTATAAAAGGAGTTTCTTTCGAATTTCATGTTTGAAATCGGCTTAGAGCGTTGTAAAGACAATTTAAATTATTTATCAATTTGAAATCTGTAAAATCTATGAAAAGGTTTATTAATTTGATTCATATTACATTTATCAAAGGGATTTTCTAAAATACATTCATTCGCAATCTTTAAAAAAAGGAAGAAGCTGAAAACAATAGCTATCCAGAAATAAATCTAAAATCTAGTTTTGTACAGAAAGAGATGAAAGGGAAAGATATATTTTTGAATTGAAGTATAAGTCGTAGAAACATTTCATTAAACAGGAATACATACAGTTACACCAAGTACCGTCTTCATATTTTCAAAAGGACGGCAAAAGATTACGCAGATTACTTGGATTGAAATTATATAATTTACAGCCAAATATTTACAGCAAACAGCAATAAATTCAAGTAAGTGAAAAAGTACACATATAACTCAATCACGAAAGCGCATGAAGATTCCTTTGTTCAATTAGCTTCACCCGTTGCATAGCTCAAACAACTCTATGACTAATTGCTGACGATATTGTCAAGTGTCCAGGCCGCATACCGACCTTCGTGCTGCAATAAGAAATCAACTGTCGTATTGCGTAGCTGGTGATGGAGTTTTAAGCTTTTTGTAAGATAAGATCATAGGGAAATTACTGATTGGTTGAGACAGTGGGTTGCGAAGTTGGTATTATTGAAACAAATTGGTGAATTTTCAGGTGCTTGAAGTCTGGAATACTATTGGTTGCCTGGTAGTGTAGAGGAATGTCTAAATTGGCTGCCCTAAAGGGAATGAATTCTATGACTGAGAACAGGTCTTTGTCTTTAAAAGGAGGGCGAGGTGAGGAAATGAACTTCCTAAAAGTTTTGCCGTATCGCAAGAATGAGGCTTCGCTGAGTCTAGAAACTACGAGAATCACAAATAAGTATTTGGTGCCGAATTTATTAGCCAAGTCGCGAAAATATTTCCACGTATGCAGAAATTTTATTACATTCCCGAAATCGTTATAACAACACATTCCCAATCAATATTTTAAGAAATTTAACATTAGAAAGTTCACATGATTAACAAATAGCTGTTTAGATACTGAAGAATAAATTATGCATTATTAGATTATACGGGTTATGAAATATTAGGAGTTATAAAATAAATTTATATTTACCGAGCGTATGTCATCGGTAACCCCATATCCTAAATTTAAAATCTATCTTACTTTTTTCATAATTTTGTTTTATCTGTGATTTTAATTTTGAGGATATTTTATAAGTCATCATATAAAGTGAATAATGATCCGAAAGAAATTGACAGAGGTTAATATTTTATAATAAATTCAAAAATTTATTTCCTTTTCAGAAAATGCGATAAAATACAAAACCTTTTCTTAAGATTTTCACATTTATTAAATTTGTATTTTCACAGAACAGTTCAAATAAATTGTTCCATTTGTTAAATTTTACTAGTTATTTTAACAACAAGTAAAGTAAAGACATTTGAAAAGAAAGGTTATCTTTATGTATTTTTGAAAGCAAGTGTTACTAAAAAAAGTAGTAATTCTGGACAGGAAAGTGATAGTAAAAAATAGCGTTTGTAGGTAATTCATTCTCTCAATAAAAATCATAAGGAATGCAAAAAATGAAGCAAGCGCTTAAGTCTTCAAACATAAAACTGTTAAGGTATTCGAATCTAATGAAAACTCAAATTTGAGGAAAAATATAGATTTTTTATATTTATTTATCTGATAAAATATTAGAAGTTTTCTCTTTATATAGTTTTTTTTCATTTTTAGCTACTATACACAGGAATTAAGTTATAAGCATTTTTATCTCAAAAGATTTCTTAAAAAAATGTGAATTTTTAAACCAGAAGTTGAATCCTATAAATATTCGATTTCCCCCTCTATTCTTAAGAATACTTACTGCCCATATTAAAAAACCCACTTAAGACGTGTTAAAATTCCTTTTAAAAAATCTTGCATCACATTTAGTTGCAAAATTTCTGAATTATCAGTGGCAAAATTCGACATTGTTTAAGGTTTTGCTGAATTATATTGTTTGAAATGGATTCGACTAAGCGTTCAATTTTTGCTTTCAAATATTTCGGTTAATGTTTTTTTTTTTCATTTAAATCACGGGTAGTTCCAAAAAAGAGCTTCGAGTAGGAAAATAATCTCATGACAATTTTCATCCTGTTTGTAAAAGAACTGAAAAATTCAACACAAGCAGTGAAATTAATATTGGATCAATGGATGAAATAACGATGAAATGCTTCAGAAAGGAAAATAAATACACTTGTAATAGAAATTGCAATTTGGAAATACTTTCAAATGTGTGCAACTGAAGTTCTCTATTGCTCATTGTGTTATCACAATGCTTAGAATACATGGAAGAGTTCAGTTTTGGTTTTCATTCCCATATGTTGTTCACATGAATAAGTACTAGGTATACAATTGATAGAAAAAGGGGACAATGCTTCGAAAGAACTGAGTGCTGCAATAGATATGTCATTTGTTTATCAAAGTCAGCTTTCAAGAGCTGTGAAATATGATTGTTAAAAGTTGCTTCAACAATTGCACAGGATTCCATGAATACTGCAACTTCTGAATTAAAAGCGTTCAATGATGAATGAGAGGATTTCATAAGTTGCGGAGTGACTTGTGATTTCATTTGGCCTCTTCGAAACTACATATCATTAAATGGGTATGTAGTAGCTCTATCTTTTAAAGATAAAGCTGTAGACATCATGTCTCCTTTAATTTCCTGTAAAAGTAGTACAATATCTCTGTTGTAATTTTTCAATGATTATTTTTCTTTTCTTAGATATTCCAAGAGTGTGAAGTCTTTCGCATCCCTAAAAAACTGTTACTCTAACTTTTCTGGTCAATGAGACCATCTTCGCTATCTTTGGAACACATTAACAGGGAATAACCCATTGTTTTTATTGTTATTTGGTATCATGCACATAATGGTGAATGCAAATCTCAGTGACGATTGCAGCTTATCACAAAAAGTCCTTAGAAATATAACTTAAATTGTTCCAATCTCAGTTTTCTAAGCGGAGAATCGCACTCACTCGTTGTTCACCAAGAGCAATCACGGTCCTCACACCGAGTTGATAATGTTTTCATCGAAAAATATCATTTTGAATAATAATTACCATTCCCGTCGACATTTCTGTGATCTCGGTTACATCACGCACTTCCGTGCGTCGATCTGTAAGAATCCTGTTGTGGACTTTTTCAATAATATCCTCAGTAATCACATCTCCAAGCATCCTAGGAGCTCCTCGCTAAAAGCGAATATTATATCACATTTAAGGTCGTTGAACTGCAGTCATAAATGACAAGGGGCTCTTTTAAGCAACAAAAACTTCAGTTTCTTCTCCTTACACATTTTCCAATCCAAAAGGAAAAGGCGAGTCACTGAACGGTACTGCACTTTCCCATTTTCGGGAAAACTATGTTGCACGATTTATTGAAATGGCTGTCAAATCAAAGCTTATCTATAAATCAGTGTTAGATTTATTTTGGCGCAGTTTAACAGAGAACAACATGCAACGGTACGAACAACTTGCCTTAGTAACAACATCTGCTTTCAAACACGGGTATATCTGAATTTTCCACGTATGTAAACATATGTGTGTGTGTGTGCAATATAAAGGCGGATGATAAAATAAACAATTACGCTGATACATGAGTCCCTAGTGATATCATGATTCAAGAACACTAAATGAAAGTTTGGTTGCAGATACCTTAAAGTTTGCCCTCCAAAAAGATTTGAGAATATCAGTTACTGTTCTCTCAGTCACATTTATAGTGAAAATATTTCGAAAATATGAAAATATACTTTTATCATAGGAATTTGATATGCACAATGAAAAACCGTAAATGACGCGTTGAAAATGTATATGTAGCACATAAAATGCTAACTCTCGCTAAAGACACAGAAAATAGTAGAAGTAGATGTGTTTACCAGAATTCACTTTTCCATGACCATTCACGTGTCTCCAGCTCTGAGCCCTGACTGCCGAATCTTTTTTTAATCAAACTTAAGTCATTTTTATGGTTGACCTCATCGTCCTAGCCAGTAGAAAAGGCTCTGTGACTTCAGGGACACATTTTACTTAAACTTGAACTAGATACCGCTTACAGTGAAACAACATGTTGAAATGGTGACGTCTTATTTCATGATTAGGCAAAAGGCACGGGGTTGTCTTTGGTGAAAACTCTCACTAAGCTTCGAATTAAACTCCAATAGCCAATGAATTGAAATATTTTCTGATATATAAACACTTGACATTTTTACTTCAAAGTGGTATGTTTAAGAGGCTTTACTCTCAATTGCTTTGTTCTTCCTTTCATCACATTTCAGGCATGTTTTTCAATTCCCTGCTGAACCTGACAATTTCTACTAATTGTCAAACACTTCCGACTTTTTCTCTCTCAATCAAGGATTTCACCATTTCTCTAACCAATAGTAAACATTTAGAGTCTGATGAACAGACTGCTCCAATTGCCCTAGGCATCTTGCCAATTTAAGTAGTTAGTTGTATAGTGTTTTTGTAAGAAATCCCGCAGAAAGACATCAGTCAACTCTACAAATCAGTCCAGAGTAAATGTAATCATTCATTTACGTAATTAGGGCTTCCGTACTTTAAAGAAAATAATATCTCACATATTCTTTTCTTTCCGAAATAGTTTCTGTTAGACAGAATTATTATCTTCCTCAGATGATTTTCTTTTCATTTAAATTAGCTTAGAATTGAATATCTTATGATGTTCTTTATTAGTTATGAAAATAACATAACGACATTTCCTTTGTAAACAGTAATAACGCCATTAATTTATCTAATTACAAGTTATAATATTTTTGAAAAAAAGTAACAATGAAAGTGTTCTTAGGGATTGTTAAACATTTAGAATATTTTTTAATGCTGGGTAATTGAAAAATACTGCGTTTCTAAGAGCTAACATTAACATTTTTAATGTTCTGTATTTAATTTCAAAATAATATATAATTTACTTCATTCTGTTTCTCATTTGAAAGTTGTTTAAACGAGGAGTTTGCAAATTTACATTATTTATTTACAAAAAAAAAGTTATTTCATGTAAGTCATTCGGGAACTCGGATTGTTAAATTAAAACAGAACGTAGTGATCATTTTTGTCGTATATTTTTAATTCAACGGGCAACATTTTGATGCGAAATGGCTGCTTTAAATTAAATTCTAAATTTAAAATTTAAAGCCATTTTTTTATATTAATCGTTTTGTTTTAATGCCAAAAATTTCATTGTTTCTCCATTTTTGACATTAATTTATCAATAATTCTAATTTTTGTTATTTTGTGATTGTATTTTGGTTTTATTTATAGAAACAAATTTATATAAAGCTCGACGTATAAATTGCTACACCATGAGAAAAAAGTGGTTAGAATGCAATAAACAATGTGATGAATGTAAAACTGATTCACAGATGGAAAATGTATATGGAAGAGATTTTATGTACAAGAAGATAATTTTAAAACAGTGATGAAAAAGCAATAGTATTAGTAGGACCTCCTCTCGCTGTGATGCAAACAGTAACCCTACGAAGTACACATTAAATTAACACGAGGATAGTAACCTGAATAATGGAAGCCCATAAGCTCCCAATCATCCACCATAGTTCATCATCTGATTGAGTCTGGGTCATATCACTTTATCCCTCGAATAAGTAAACGGTGGCCAATAACGTTTCAAATATGCTCAATCGGTGAGATGTCAGGAGATATTGCAAGTCAACAAAACAACTGAATATACTGCAACGCTTGTATGCGTAATAAGGTAATGAATGCTAGTTGAGTTATGTGGAAGGAAAATACAATTTTTTTTGTCCCTGAATGTAAGGTAGCTTCACATTATGACACCTTTAATTCCTTATCAACGTACCGTTTTACCGTCAATGTGCCTCTGATGCTTAACAGGGGGGGACCTGCTATCTTGCCTGATGGCACTCTAAGCCATTGTAATCCGCATCATCGGAAAATCGTAAACAAGATTCGTCACTACACATTGTGCCATTCAGTTGTCTAACTGTCTCGGTTCCGACACCATGGTAATTTTTCACGTCGGTTGGTTAGGCGGCAAAGCCATCTTTCTAAAGAGCAACTTGTGTGCCAATTGCTTTCATTCAATCGTTGTGAAACAGTTCTCAGATTTTTGGAGCATTCCTTAAAGCATTTGGAGCATTCCTTAAACATCCTTACACATTCCACAAAATATCAAAAGTAGTTGGTTGCGGAGCCACGACTGTAACTCTTCCATGGCTTCGATCATTAGGTTCTGTTGTGCATCTAGGTGGGCCAGGACTTTCTTGATGTTAACAATACATTCTTCAATCGTTCTGGTACAAATTTGTATGAACAGTGGTCCCATCTACGTAAGCTGTATTAGTAATACGAAGGTAAAACTAACCAGCAGTACATAAGCCTACTGTGGAGCCCTTGTGAAATCGTCCAATTTTATGAGCTGTCTTTGGGGTAGTAGTTCAGGCATTTATTACTCAACACGTGTATTCTGTAACGTAGAACTTCCCTAAATTCTGGATTTCCTTAGGGACACAGAGTAGTAACTGCTGGATCATCTGCCGTTTCCTTCTCCTTTATCCCTCGAAATAATGACGATAACAAACATGTATTTTTGATCATCTGCATAACTTGTTTCGCTTTGAATTCCCTAAGGCAGGGATGGCAACCAATGGCACGCGTGCCATTGATATGGCTAGTTCAACAAAAAAGTGCAAGACAGTAAGTGTATCAGAGAGTTTCAAACCTGGTTGACTGAGAAATATGGCATGATTCGTAAAGGCGACAAAGCGGTGTGGGCTTTATGTTCTGGAACAGTGCTTTGTAGAACATCCTCTGTTAAACGGCATTTTGAAACAAATCACAATTTTGTTAGTCAAAAAAGTGAACCAGAGCAAAAGGGATTAATTGCAAGTGCAATGAAAGACAGAATTAAACGGTCGACGTTTATGATTAAATATGTTGGCAAAAATTATCATATGAGAGGGGCAAATTACTCGACTGCAAATATCATTGTTCTGCTTAGTAAACCTTTTCAAGAGCGAGGGGTTTTGAAGGAAGCCTGGTTAGCATGCACGCCCTCACTTTTTGATGGTTTCGATAATGAAGATAATTCAGGGCATCAAAGATTCTCCTCTATCTAGAAAAGCAATAAAAGAAAGAATCTTAAAACTGGCCGGAAATGTAGCAGATCAACAAAAAATTGACATTAACTCCTCTCCTTTTATATCACTGTGTCTTGACGAAAGCACTGACGTCACAAAGTTTGCACGTTTAGCTGTTTTTGCTCGATATTGCGTAGGAAACGTCATTAAGGAAGAATTAATTGCGATAACATCGTTGCTAACTACTGCAAAGGGCATAGATATTTTTTCGGCTGTCAAACATTCGCTTGCTGAGAAAGATATTGATTTGAAAAAAAAATTGTTTCAACAACAACTGATGGTGCTCCAAGTATAGTGGACAAAATAAATGGTTTCATAAGTTTATTTCAAACAGACGTAAAACATTTGATTCTTGAATTCCCCTGCATCATTCACCAACAAGCCTTGGGAGTTAAGAGTGATTTAACATATCTTGATAATGTAATGATGGTAGTCACAAAAACAGTCAATCTCATTTCGTCGCAGGCCTTAAATAAGTCAAAGTTTGATGCTTTATTAAATGAAGTCAGCTCGGTGTACTTACTGATGTATAATAATGTTCGCTGGTTGAGGCGCGGGAACGTACTATAAAGATATGTTGATTGCTTGAAAAAAATCAGACTGTTTTTGCAAAATGATAGAAAATTGAACAATACCCACAGTTGTTGGATGTTATGTGGCTTTCAAAATTGATGTTTTTAACAGACATATACCAACGTTTTAATAAATTGAACGTGAAGCTTCAAGGCAAAAATAAAAAAAAATTATCGTCATGATAGATCTCATTCGTGCTTTTGACGCTAAACTGCATGTTTTCACACACAGAAACGATATTACTACAAGAAACTACAAGTATTTTCCAAATTTGAAAAAAAAAAATCAACGATTTAGTTATACATGAGAAACCAGGCGAAGAAACTGTCACTGAAGAATTTATTTGTGTAATTGATTCTTCAATCAATGAATTTTCAGGGAGATTTTCTCAGTTCAAAGAATTATCGGAAACACTCAAGTTTATTATGTACCTTGATGTGACTTCATTTGATAAACTGAACTTGCTCCAATTAGATTGGTTGGAAATGGAAGAATATGAAATACAACTGATTGATTTCCAGTCTGTTCAGTATGGATTAAAAAAATTATTGAAACAATGAAATAGTCGGAATTAATCAAAACAAAAAGATCGACAAGCAATATAAGTAAAAATGCCATTACCAAATTTTGGAAAAATGGATTTCGTTACCAGATACATTTAACTGTTTGAAGAAGCTGGATCTGCTGTTTTAACCGTATTTTCATCTACCTATGCCTATGAATCATTATTTTCAGAGATAAATAACATTAAAGACTCGCTTAGAACCTGTTTCACAGATGACTCGAGTTCAGCATGCATTCTGCTAAAAGTAACATCTTACAACCCTAATATAAGTTATTTGTCATCTAATGTGCAGCAACAGAAGTCACACTAATGTTACTTTAATTTGGATTACGCGTATAACTGAGACGTTGCAAAATGTATTTTTGTTTTGCAGTAAATAAAGAGTTTTGAGTTGATAATATTTAGTATTATTATTTTCCCAATAATCATGAAGTCAAAATTATTTGACGGCATGTCTATGACCTCATTAAACATTTTTTTTAGAAAAAATGGCACGTTGATACATAAAGGTTCGCCACACCTGCCCTAAGGTTTACATATATGTGCGGCCGAATTTTCATGGCATTTTCTATGTCGTTCACTGTACAATTAATCTCCACCCCCTCGTTCAAATTTATGCTCAATTTGTATTTCCCATTTTAGAACAAAAAGGATATTTAAATTTAATTTATTCATTTTTAAGCTAAAAATATATTTACTATGTAAAAATATTTTTTAAGCTTATTTTTTATTCTGATTAAAATACTTATGTAAATTTTCCAATATACTCTCTAAAAATGTCTTAAGTTCCAGGAAATGTAAGCAAACTTTACGAAAGGAATATTGGGAAAATTCTGCACCTCATGAAAAGTGCCTGCAGCAAAGAAGAAATTGCTATTTTATTTTTCAGTCTAAAGTATTGCATATCTTCAAATCTTACGAATTTGGAATTTGTAGTCCTAGAGCGTTGTAATATAAGTGTAAACGAAAAGAATATAAGCTCATCGGAAAAATTTCTGAAATTCTTAAGCTCGGCTTAAGATATAAGGTTTTCAGAACAAAAATATTAGTCTGGGTGCTTAGAATGCTCTAACATATGACATACATTGATTTAAAAAAACTTTCTTTTCGATACAAATATATTTTATTGAAGCAAATGAAGAAAAATTAGTTAAATTTGCCAAGACATTGGGTCTATATTTTATATTTAGTTTTATCTATTTTTTCCCCTTAAAAATTCATATTAGTGTTTTGAGTAAAGGTTTCTTAAACTGAATAAGCATTATATTTTATCCTGTATGCAGCTAAGTTTCTGCACTCTGTGTTTCAAGTTAGAAGTTAAAAAAATAATTATTTAATAGAACAAATGTGTAGAGTTATTTTTTCTTTCCTGAATTTACAGCAATGAAATAATTTTTTTGTGGCTTTTACTTTTAAATAAATTGAATTGAAATTAAATTTGAAATATATGTATTACAAAAGCAATCAAATGAAATAAACTATTTCTTAAAAGTCAGCTAAAATAATTATATTACCCATACTCAAGTAAGTATCTATCGAAAGAATACATCATCTTTCAATCCTATATGTATCATATTTCTAACTTCATGATTTGTTTAATGAATTTTTATTCACAAGTTCATCATACCTTTTTTATGATGTAAAGAGCAGAAATTAAAAAATGAAAACGAATGTGTTTTTATCAAATATATTTTGTCAACATTAAGTGGAAAATAATTTACTTAAAATATTGCAAGATAGTTACTAAATCCCAAACTCTTATCATATAAAAATGTATTTGCATATTTACTAAATATATATGTTAAATGTATATACGCTAAAGATATATGTTAAATGTATATATGCTAAAGATATATGTTAAATGTATATATGCTAAAGATATATGTTAAATGTATATATGCTAAAGATATATGTTAAATGTATGTATGCTAAATATATATATTAAATGTATATTGCTAAAGATATATGTTAAATGTATATATGCTAAAGATATATGTTAAATGTATATATGCTAAAGATATATGTTAAATGTATACATGCTAAATGTGTATATATGCTAAAGATATAAGTTAAATGTATATATGCTAAAGATACATGTTAAATTTATATATGCTAAATATGTATATATGCTAAATGTATATATGCTAAATATATATATGCTAAATTCTTGGATCATATTCATAGGAAGCAACCAGTTGTTTTGATTGCTGCTTTATTTCCAGGATATAAAGATTAATCCGACTCATTAACAAAGAAAACTTGACGCAAAATGATGATTACGGAACATGGCAGTAATCAAAAATAACCTTTGAATCAGGGCCAAGTTGTTTTGAACCAATGACAGCATAAAATGTTAAAAGAAGTTTGCCTTAGCCACATTAAATATCTTCAGAAAGAGGTATTTTTATCCACCCACGCACACCATGAAGAAAACATCTGTGATTTAATTTTTTTGAAAAAATTCGTTCAAAGTCAATTTGTAATTTTTATAAACAGTGCACAGCAGTCACATTAAATAAATACTGAACTGTTTTCTTGTAATAAAAAAATTAACTCGGGAGGAAGGGGGATGTCCTTATACTATCATTTAAGAAATTCTTTATTTTCTACGTTTTTATTGATTCTTGTAAACAGAGGAGGGGTTTGAATGTAGCATATTTAAGTTCGTAAAATTGTCATTTTTAGCGTTTCCTTAGAAGGCAAAATTACCTCTTCAGGCGGGTTATCTGCATTAGGAAACATTCCCATTTACAGCAGAGTTAATATTCCTTAAAAACGAAATGCTGACATTAAACATTGGATAAACCAGAGAAATTTTAAGAGCTTTTAGAATAAGATTTTATTCAAATACTCCAGAGACTCATCATAAATGATGCAATAACTTTTAATCGGTTTATATCGGAGAAACACATTTTATGCATACCTTAAGGGGTAAATTTAGATATTTTTTCTTATGTACTCCAATAGCATTGAGGAATTTTTTGTTGAGGAAATTATTTTTACTTGAAAGTTATGAAAGTTCATTGAGTACATATAGAAAAAGCTAAAAAAAAATGAGGAACCATCGTTTTAAAGAAGATTTTTAAAGGAATATAAATAAAGCTCATCATGTGAGATAATGGGACTGAATTAATGAATAATGTTTTACGTTTCTTACCCGAAAAGTATAAATAAGATTTATATTTATGACGCACTTAAAACAACTTGAGAAAAAATTATACTATTTAGACAGATTGAAACTCTGAAATTCCATCGAAAGCTCTAAATTTACAATTAAAATATATCTTTTTTTCCTTTTCTTCTGTTGTTCGATCGCATTTGATATATTAACAATACTAACTACTTTCATTGCTAAGAAATTTATATTTGTAACATGTATGTGGGAACTGCACATATTTTTAATTTATTTTTCTTAAAGTAAGATCTATATAAATAAAAGTCGAAAAATATAAATACATAAGTAAAGCATAAATAATAATACGTCCTACTTCTTAATTTGATTTAAATAAATAATTTTTTTCTTCTAAATTTACGAGTTGGCATACATGAGCTCAATGAGAGTCGTATTCCTGTTTTTATGTATTATAATTAGCCATGTCATAATATAACAAGGTATTATATACACAAATTTACAAATTAATTTACATAATACTGTTGCATTTTCTACACAAGTCTCAAGACCTGTGAAAAGTATGCATACATAAGAAATTATTAACAAAAATAAATTACAAAATAATTATTTTAAACTTTTAATAATAAAATTAAGTTATAATAAAAATGCATTGATAAAAAATTGACATTTAACAGAAACCTTTGGTCTAATATTTTAAATTTGGTTTAAAATTTGTTAAGTCTATTCGGAGCAACTCTGTAAGATAATGATTGGTCAGTTGTAAACATTGTTTCCACTTCAAGAACTTTATTGTGGGAAACTTTGTTTCCCCAAAACATGTTTTACTAAAGATTTATATAAGATGGCAAACATTTTGATTTAAGTATTGATATTTTTTTTTCTGGCACGAATTTTCAGAGCTCAGTTACAGCAGAAGTTTTTTGCTGCATTTCTAATGTATTGTTCCCTTTTAAAGCTAATAACGTTAATTTTTCTCCCTTATTTCCCTAACGACACATTTTCAACAAGAATTGACTCAAAAATTAGAAATCCATCTTCAATAATATCAGAAAAAAATGAGTTTGTGGTATATACAATTGTACATTTCAAACTTTCAGATTTTAGTACCATGTTTGAAATCTACTTGCAATTCTTCTAAGCTTTCTAACAATACGTCTAATTTTCTTCTTTGGTAACATTTATAACTGCATTTGCTTTTTAAAAACTTTCAGTGAACGGACGAACCCGCTGATGTCGCTAGCAGCAAAAATGCACACTTATTTATTAATAATTAAAATGTATAAAGCAATATCTAGATGTAAGAAAAAATACAATACATGAAGCTACACAACAAGGTTTCTATATACATATTATTACTTTGTCAATTTAATGGAATTCAGTGCAAAAAGTCTTGAAATAATAATATAAGAACGAATTTAATAGAACGTAATTCAACAAAGAGCCGCATTTCTCCGCCCTCTGATATAGATAGTAAAAAAGGTATACGCCCCCTAGAATATTCACTTCATGAATTTCTGTTTCAACTATTTGGATACAAAACGTAAAATAAACGATATCTCAAAATCTTACATTATATTTTTAAAATCATCTGCAAAAAATTCAAATACACATATTAGAAATGAGTACACTTATGAATTCTATAGGTGTCAAAATACTTACGATTAGGTTTGTGCTAGTGCTATGTCAAAATATACTTTCAAGAGACACCCTGAAATACAATTTGAAGTATGACAGGAAAGCAATAAAAAGTTCAATTTCATCCAATAAAGAATTGGTTGGATATGTTTTTTTTCTCGAAATAATGTGACTTAACAAATATAAGACTGAACCTTTGTAAAAAGATTCTTTCGAAAATTTAATTTCGATCGAAGTGGGGATACAATTTTGATTTATCCATTCGAGTATAAATGTTTCCAAAAAAATATTAAGTCATGTAAAATTATTCATTCTCATCATTTCATTTTTCTATCTAGTCTTGAAAATGAAATATGATATTCATTCATGTGAAAATATCATACGTGAAACTTATGAGTACTTTGGAGTGTGAATTAAATTTGTTTGTTATTTTTAGAATCGGCAAACAGTATTTCATAAAGTTTCAAGTAGTGTTTCATTTCCTGAAGCAATGTATAATTCCAAAATGTGAAAATATAATAGAAATATTTAATTTTTTTCTACAACCCAATTCTTTGTTAGATATGGTTAAAAGGATTGTGAATTATAGAAATATATAAGTATTACCACTTAAAATGATTTTACTTCTTACATGTGAAGATCATAATATTATATTTTATAACATGTAGACGTATTGAAAATATTTATGCTTTACAATAAGAAAAATCATTATTTTAATTATCTTATTTCATGTTTCTTTTCTAGGTAACTTTTTTGTAAAACGTTACTCTAAAAAGTTATTCCTTATCTTTACTCCAAATTTTATAAATCTAATTTTAAAAATTTTAATTGAAGCTATTCGGAAAATTTTAAGCATACATATGGTTTTTTTTTATTTTACAGCTTTCATTTAACATGTACATAACTTATGTAGTAAAATCTCTATTCAAGAGAGCATTAATGTACGAAAGATTAATCATCAAATACAAATATTTATTCAGAAGGTCATAGTTGTTTCAGCTATGTCAAAAATTAATTCACAATTTAATCCTAGAGTTTCCGGTTGTTGTTTAACTTCTTTATTTACTTCAATATAAATATTTCTCAAACATTAGCAAAAGTTATAGGTCACAAGTCTTAAGAGATCACGTAAATGCTGAATTTCTTTTCATAGGAAATAATTTTATACGTGTGGGTGTATACGGTTGATGGAAGTCAATACGTCCTTGAGTTTCAGAGCAAAACTTGAGGAAACAAAAATATTTATGTTATACTTTTATATGCTCCACCAAGTTCCTAAATATTTTTGAATGCTTAGTTTTTCACATGGAATAAAATATCTAACAATGAATCACTTTCCTTCAAGGAATCTTTACGTTCACTTTTATGGAAATATTCATTAAAAATTGCCTTGTTTGTATTAACTTCTATGACTAAATATATGGACTTTACTATTCCATATTTAATATTCATAAATGAATAAAACTACTTATTAATATTTTCTATAGTTTGTTGTTAATTTCTAATATTTGTCTCTCTGGTGCACTTTTGTATATGTATATATATATATATATATATATTCTTATTTTTTTTCATAAAATATTACAGATAAATTCTAAATCATAATGTGTTTTTCAGATAGAAATTTCTCCCCATATTGGAATATTTTATTTTGATTTTTCACTATCTTATATATAGTTCACTATCTTATATATATATATATATATATATATATATATATATATATATAGGCTTTTTTACTATAAAGATAATTTTCGCTAGAATCTCTCAACTTTTTCATAGATAATATATATTCTGTATTCTGCTTCTTATTTCATCTTCTTATGATGCTTTATAGCCTATTTCAGAAACAGGTCGTCTTAATAAGTCTCCTCAAATGGTTCCAATCAGACACTATTGTCCTTCAATGATTGATTTTTAATGTTTTGAGTTCTGCTTCCCCTCATTCAATACATCAAGTGTGGGTCTTTTTCTTTTCATGATGCTCTCTACATTCGAAAAGATCACCTCTTTATAAGATTTATGTTCTTATATCTGAAATATATTCCAGTCATCCAGTTTGATAATATCTCATAGCTCGGATAATATCAGGTTGTCTACATTTTCAATATGTTCATTTTCAATATATTTCTACATTTCAATATTTTCATGGTCATACGAAACTCTCTATTTATTATATATCTGATTAGACCAAAGATCTCTCTGAGAATTTTTCTTTCAAACATTAAAAGTCTACTCACATCTGTCTTTGTTAGCGGTCAGCACTCACTGGCCTGCAATATGTTAGATCTTATAAAGAATTAATGTAGATTTATCTTTGTAATCAGTAAATGTTGTATTTTAACCTATTTATGTTTAATAGGATACACATCAACAAAAGAAATATTTTTAAATCGTGATAACATCTAACAACCATATCTAACATCTGCTTGTTATATATTGATTCTAAATTAAGTTGTAATTTTATATACTAGAGAAAAAATGTATTTTTTTCATAAATGTTTTTGTAAATCTTAAAATTTAAGTACTTAGAACGATAAATTGATATCTTCATTACAAACTACATCAATTTGTATTAATATTGGAATATTCTTATGTTTGAAATTTATTGCAAATTTATATTATATTTTTAACACTAAGCAAAGAAAAATTCATTTTATAATGAGAATAAAGACAAAATAATTTTACAATTAGTGTTGCGAGTTTAAATTAATTTTCTATTTAAACAGAATAACCTAATTGATTTTAAGGCATTGTGGATTTTTACGGATAAAAAGCTGCAATTTTTCTTGAGTAGAAAAAAATATTAAGTTTTTTTGTCAACAAGAAGACCAGCTCTTTTAAGTTTCATGCACTAACAGTGAGCTATTGTTTTAATAACAGGTTAAGTTCTTCTAAGTTTTAGTTCTTTTTATTTCAGAATGTTTTTTCCCATTGTAAACATATATTTTTCAATTCGTATAATGATGTTTCTTTCCTCATTCAAAATATACAAAAACTCAGAGACTAATTTTTTGAAAATTGTATTGCCCATAAGAAAATTGATTAAATATCGTCTAGACCACCAAAAATTGTATCGTAGCCATAAGTAAGGCACTAGTGGTTCCTGGAAATCTAACAATATTGACTATAACTTTTGTATAAAATGCTAAAAATAAAGTATGTGTTTATTCAGCATAAATATTTTTCAGAAGAGTTATGGTGCATAGTTAAATTGAATGAAAATTGTTCAAAAATTGCTGTTTTTAGTTTTGTTTTACTTTGAACATTCTTAAAGGTTTCAATAGTATTCTTATCTAATAGAAAATAGATTAAAAAAGACTAATGTATTAAATACTGCAAAAATAATGGAAAATATTTTATCTAAAAAAAACTCTAAAACGGATACAATTGATATAACTTAGGTTTGAAATATATATATCCTAATTTCATAATTTTCTTACATTAAATAAAAATCCATAATTATTAGTAAATTATTGCTTTGTATACAATTGGTTAATAGAGCATTATTTAAATAGCTACGCTACGGTTGAAATTACGAGTTTCTATCCCTCTTTTATTACTTATTTTCTATATTTGTTATGGAACTTCATATTTGATTACCATATAAAATAAGTACATTGTTATTTTTTTTGTACATTTGTTATTATTTACAATATTCATTGGTAAAATAATTATATATCTAATTTCTCCTTTTACTGTCGAATGAGAAACGATATGAATTTAAGCGAATGAGAATTTAAAATATAACAATTACAGATATAACATATGGTAATACTTGTACTTTCTGGAGAATATTTCACGTTTATATTCTCCAAGAGTATTTTAAACCATTCCCCATTTGTAATTCTATTTGTGTATATTTTTTTATATTTCTAGTTTCTGCTATTCTATCATTAAAAGAATATCACCATAGTCATAGGTATTTTTCTAGTAATATTTCATGGATAGTTTCTGTTTTCACATATGAACTATATTAGATGCATACCTTTCTTGTCGTTACACTAACTTTAGTAGATATAAGACTGAAAAGTAATTCAGAGAGAACTAAAAAGTTATTTTAATACAAGACTTCAGCTTCTTCATGCCTCTAACATCCGGGAAGACTGATATGTTGTCCACTTGGTCTTACAAGATCTTTCGTCCATGCTACATACCCTGAGGAAAGAACTCAGCTAGTTTGCAAAACAACTGTAAGCTAAGACAATGGGATGACAAATACTGCCCCACGGACTGTCAGTCCTGTTATCATTGCTGTGGTTTCTCTTAGAGCTGACGCAGAGACTAGTATGCTACTGTCGGGAGTAGAACGAAGATTGTGGAAGTGGCGTCATATCTTCTTTTCAGACAATTCAAGATTTTACGTAAGTCATCATGATGGACACATTTTTCAGTAAAATTATTGAAAAGAACTTTCCAGTTCTCATACATCTTCGTTATATTGACTCAGCATTTGAATCAAAGAAATAGGCTGCTATTAGGTGCATATCTGGATCCCCTCGTTCGCATTGACATTATTTTGAAAAATCTCTATTACATTTCTGATGTGAAGTCCTTGGCTGTGACTCATCTTCATGTCCACTGTGACGCTACTTTGCAACAAGACAATATACAATTGCATGTTGCACTGTGTCTTTCTGGATTTGCTCAACATAATGAGTGTTCAACTTTTGCCCTGGTCTGCAAGTTTTCTAGATCAGTCAAACATTGAGAAGATAACGTCATGCATTACCAAGAGGCTGCCATGCCAACCCTCTCCAGTCACTGAGATTGATGAACTCTGACATAGAGATGAAGATGTGTGGAATAATGTATCAATACGTGTCATCCAAGCCTTATTCGATTCCATGGCTTGGTGGATTAGAGCTGTTATTGATGCCAGAGATGTAAATGTAACTTATCCTGTCTCTCCTTTTACTACTTAGGTATATCTATTCCCTTTTAGTGATAAGGAATTTCTAGGAAAAACATTTCATATAAAACTAGAAAATGCAGTTCACTTCCTTTTTTACTACATTTTTGTCCATGGCATTCGGGGAACGACCGTAAATTCGTTAGAAGAAGTAAAGTCAATAGAACAGAATATAATTCTGCTAAATAAAGCAATTAAAATAAATTAGTGAACCTCATAATTATATTACATACGTAGCAGCGTTCATTTATTTATTTTTCATTCTCTATCATTATTAAATGTTTCTGACTCTCCAAGTATTGTAATCATGAATATTATTATTCCAGTAAAAGAAAATATAGTTTGCGATGTCAGCTTTCATTAGAAATGAAAGACTGCATTTCATATCAAATAACTTACGTGTTTTATATTATGTATACTTAAGGATGATAAATGTGAGAGAGAGAGAGAAAAAAAAGATTTCCTTTCATTAAATTATTTTATTTTTAACTTTCGCTTAACATCTCAACTTATTAGGGCTTATAAAGTATATTCGAAAGCATTAAATGCAGAGTAAATTTCGCTATGTAGATAAGAAGTATTTCTATCTGAAAGTTCCTTAAGAAATCATAAATTATTCAGACATATTTCGCAGATCAAAAACTTTCTAAGCAGATTTCTTTAACAATTTTATTAAATTTTCAAATGTCACTAGAATCTCCTCGATTCGAATTGAATCTAGTAATTTCGTATAATATTATAACATCCAATTCCCATCGTGAAATATTTCTCTTTCTAGTAAAGATATTTAGAGTCGCTCCGATCAAAAAATAAACTTTCATTTAAATAATATGAAAATAAAAATATTTCTAGCCGTCTTCATTTCTCTTTATGGAATACTTTAAGAAATCGAAATTTACGATGCGCATTAACTGAAACATTTTATTTCAGCTGAGCTACTTAGTTATAATAAACTCTTAGATTGTCTTGACAACGGGATCAAATTTAATTCATGAAATGTTTCTTTGAATATTTTGGGTAGCTTACTGATAAAATGAGATTACTGTAGACAAATAACGAATCCTTAGATCAGAATCTTGACCATTTTTATTAAATCTGTAAGCTGTAGTCATCGAATCAATACTGAAAAAAGACTATTCAAGGTGGTTCATAAATAAATGGGGGACAAAGTTTAAAGTATTATACAGAAATCTATAACAATAATTTTTAAACGAATTATGAGTGCACATGTGAAATACTAAAAATAAAAAAGAAAGAATATATAAATTGTTTGCTTAAGGCATGTTACTTACAGAAACAGTAACACATGATCACTCACCCGAAGAAACATAGCTCACACAACAAGAATTTAAAGCCATTAAGCCGGTCTCTCGAGTAATACATGAAAAGATATTGAGAGGTTTTGTTTAAATATCCATTGTTGGCATACTGAGGTAAAGCAGTCGTGGTGGCCGAGAGGTCATGATCACGAGCTCGTGGCTGTCAGTAGATGCTGGTTTAATGAAAGACCATTCATGCAGAGAGGTTGATGCAAGTTAAATATATATGGGTTCAAACCCTCACTGTTGCCCTAGTGTATAAATTAGAAGAGTGGGTTCTTGCTCAGGTGTCATCTTCGTCAGTTAACCGAGGTTCAAAATTACGAGTGCGATATTCATCGCTAATAAATCTCTGTTCCTTTCAATGTGACTTTAATGAAAAATCAATGAATAAAGAAAACAAGCCAAAGACTTGGCATACTTGAAATTTTACTGCAATATCTTCAATGACATTAACAAGCATGTTAATGGAAGCAAATTTGAGAAGTGATTTTACTGAGAGTAAGCCACATATGCCATAAATATACACAAGCCATGTTTCCTTTGAAATCTACATATTTCATGTTTGTGTGCTTCCAAACATGAGTTATTCCCTTCTGAAGTCCATAACAGTTGTCAAAGAAAAGAACATTCTTAATAACTTTCATAATTCTCATATATATATATATATATATATATATATATATATATATATATATATAAATTCGCTCTCTCTTAAATACCAAATTAATTTAACAATTCTAACTGATGATCAATGAATAATGTCTTAGTTAACAAATCCACTTTTCATTTGTATGACTCAGTCACTTCACAAACATTTGATCCTTATCTTAATTCTTCTACTATGAAATCTCTTTCAATCCACAAAACTTATAGAATAATTTGAATCGGAATTATGATTATCTGTCAGCAAGTTCTTATCCACTATCTGCCTTCCTTTTCCATTAATTACATATAATTTATATATCAATATCCTAAATAACTTCACTTCATTTCTATCTCATCTAATTTACCTAATCAGGTTTTATTTTGATTGAAAAGAAATTGAAATTTTATGCAGTTTCAATAAATATAAAGTACCTGAGGTTATTGAAGAGAAAATCGTGAATATCCCAGTATGTAGAATAGGATATGTAGGATGAGAGAATAGGTAGTTGGTAGATGGTGGATAAGATAAAAATTTCAATTTAACGAAAATGGATCCATTATGAATTAAATTCATTTAGAAAAAAATCACATTACTCACTCGAAACTTCAACCCTTGTGATTTTATTCGCTCAAAACCGAGTGAGTTGGTAAAAGTAAACTTTGATTATTATTTCAAACTATAACTCAGACGTTTTAAGAATCAGTAAACTTAGAGAGAGAGAGAGAGAGATAATGCATGAAAACATTTATAACTTGAAAAATTTAATTAACTAAACTTGATTATCATTTGACGATATCTTCGTTTAATTATGAACTTATTGATTATCGGTTTACGATTAATAATGGCCGCTGAAGTAAATTAAAGTGAGAGGTTGCAAGGTAAAACAGCGTAAACAAGTAGAGTGATTCGTCCATGGCATATCTTGATCACCAATTTCGTATCCAAAATATATAATTTTTAGTATTTAATTTTATTTAAAGAAATCCTGTTTCTTATACGAATAATACATAAAAATCTGCCTCCAATATAGAAAACACTATCACTAAAATTAACACATAAAACATTTTAATTAAGTTCATTTGTCAGGTTATTAAGTGTTACACAGATCAATTATTTATTAGAACGATATTTAACGATTAAATCCTAATCCTGACGAATATTTAACGATAAAATCTTCTTAACGTCAGAATCTCTGACGAAATCCATCTTAACAGCTCCTACATGTATTACCACATTTACCTTCATTGTCCTTTTTCCTTTAAGACAGAACATTTTAGAAATCAATAAATGATTGTGATTGTTTATTAATATCACATTGAGAAGCAACACGATGGATATTGACTTGTAATTTGGAGCATCAGTCGAGAGATGAGGAGACATACTGAAGTGTCACTCCTCTCTCCAATATTTCATAACCCGTCAACGAAAGGCGTGGGACCTAAACCAGACTTAAATTACATCAGTCCGGCTACACGGAGAGTATTTCTGACATAATGATTAGAAACCTACGTTTCAACGAAAACAACACCAGCCGCGAGTTAGCAAACATGATCTGTAGGCTTTAGCGGCCACTTAAGAGGCAATAAAAGAACCTGTTATATATTAAATACAAATATCTCAGAAATAAGAACCAACTTCACTTTCTTATAAGTTCTTTCAAAAAACTTCGCCATTTTATAAATATTTTTCAAGACTTCACATTTTGTAATATTTTCATAATTCAAAAATATATAGTTACATAAATTTGTTATAATTTTCTCAAGAGAACAAAATTTTGTTTATCAGTGTAATCAATCTACTTATCATATAATATTAAAAACGAAAAAAATATGCTTCATTTTCACAGAAATAATCTAAAATAATGCGCTCTAGAGCCTTCTTTTGATAATCTGGAACAATTAATAGTTTTCCAATATAATTCATGACATAAGTCTTTTAGACCATTCTCCACCTATTTTTACAAAAAAAAAAAAAAAAAAACATCATGATTTTTTTTTAAAAAAAGTTAATTAGATTAATTGTTTAATCCATTACATCAAAATTTAGTTCCTTTTCACTCATTAAGAATGATAACAATCGCAAACTGCTTCGATGAAAATTGTAAGAATTTGTAAGGGTGTCTCTTTTTTTTATGACAGTACGAATAGTAACTGCACAGTTCTACTTCTTTCATTTATTCTACCATCATAATCTAATAAAGTTTATCATTAATTATATAGTCAGACAATAAATTTGGCTTTATCAAATTGGTTTTAATCGAATCTATCTGTATTGTTATATATGTGGAACAAGTCCCAACATGCGTCCGAACCTAAATATTAAAATTATAAATTATTATCTGTGTATGAGACTGCCTAACCATATCGGTGTAAGTTTTTAACTTGCAAGCAGAATCTGCAAAATGTTCATTCTCATATGATTAATCCACACCAACATCAAATCATAACCTCTCTCTTCCTATCAGTGTCAATATATGCTTCCTTTGACATTCTAATCTCCTATTTCTCCCTCTCTATTTAAATTCATCAGCAAGCAAACAATCCGCAGCTTATAAATGTTATAACATCAATCTAATTCACTACACTTCAGTTTTCTAATCTAATTTACTTAATTCATGGTTCATTTGTGACGGCTGTCCTTCATTATTCGGCTCTTGTGCCATATCTCAATCAAATATATTAATCAAATATTACTACTTTCCAATTAAAGACATGCAAGATTAAAACAGATTCATTATTTATTTTCATAGAAGAATAACCATGATCACTGTCTCTTGTATCCCAACCTAACACAGTCCTAATTTATGATTTAAATAAGAAATTATATTACCAATTATTCATTCTCAATTTCACAACTCTCTTCTACAGTAACTAATTACGTAGCTTAATATTTTTAGAAGAACGCGCTTCCATCCACAAATCTAACAGAAGAATTTCAATCTGAATAACGATTCTCTAACGTAAAGTCCTTATCCTCTATCTCCCTTCATTTTCCTAATTGCAGATGATTTATATATCATTATATCTAAATCACTTCACCTCACTTCTATCTTCATATAATTTCCCTAATCACGTTTCATTTTGGTTGGGCAAAAATTGTAATTTTATGCAATTGAAATTCATATAAAATATCCGAGGTTAGTGAAGAGAAAATCGCGAATGGCCTAACGTCAAACATTTTTTCATGTGAATTTTTTGAGAAATTAAATTATTTTTATATTTATTGTGATTCATTGATTTAAAATGCTTAGTAAACTGCAAGACCTTAATTCTGAATTCAAAGACTTCTACTGTTATGATCTAGTTGAACAAAAGGATAGACAATTCTTTTAATTTGAGACTAGATAAAAATATATTTATCTGATGAATTGTGCATGTAAAACACGAAAAAATATTAATATCACTTATAAATTGTAGATAAATTGGTATACTGTTATTAATAACAATTTAAATTAATAAATATGAATATTTTAAACAGTCAAAAATTAATATTAACACAATATCTACAGAAATGTCAAAATCCATCTTTCAAAAACTGAGCTAAATTTTTGTGATACATATCTTGCTTAGGTAACTTTCTTAAACATAAAATGAAAATGAGAATCTTAATTTTATACTTTTCTGAAATGGGTTTGTAACTTTTGACATTAATAATTTTTTCTCAGAAAGTTTATGACTACATAAAAATTTGATTTACAATTCAAGTTGAATTTCGCAGCCCCACGTAAGGTAGAAACTGAAATATGTTTGAAGGCATATTAGAATTTCCGTACCAACTGAGATATTTTTACGCAATAAGTTAAGGTTTCGTGTGTAAATCACTGTCAGGACCTATTGGATTACCATATGAAATATATTGCAGAGCAGTTTATACTCCATTAATAAAATTTAAAAAGAAAGCTAAAAAATAATACTTGTTCTAACGTCAACCAAGAGTAATGTCTAAAGAATTCGATTACATTAAGGAAAATATAGCAAAATTTTGGAACTAAATTATGTCCAAATACATTTCTTTCTAAAAGTTAAATTTTTTTCTGCTGAAAGCGTTCAAAAGGAAAGTGATTGCTATATAATTTTGTAACATTCATAATTTTCATAGATTTAAGAAATAATAGTTTATCCATTTGTAATACTCCCTCTCTCTCTCTTACATTTAATTTAAATAAAATTATATACGGACCAGGAGAGTGAAATAAATTCTCTTGATAATCAAAATCTCTTATAAAGATAAAAGTGATTTATTGCAATGAAGTCATACTGAATACAATTGTAAAAATGATTCATTCAGCTTAAAAATATTTTTGTTACATTATATATATATTTAAAATACGTTGATTTCCTTAGAAAATGTTTATTTTTATTAATATTCTCTTTCCTGTTTAATTTCACATATGGCTTGTTTTAAAATGCATATTGAATCATTTAAAATGATCATATTGAAAAGTGTATTTAATTACTATTTGCTACAAAACGTCCCTGAACAAAAAGCATATGGAAATCCTATACTGATACATTACAAAATCAAAATATTTGATGATAATTTAGTAAAAAAATTTATTTTTTCTCACTCAAAGGAATATAGTTAACAATTTAAAAGTTATTTACAGATAATTCGTGTGTGTGTGTGTGCTGTATTTATATACCTTTAAATTTTTTTTAAAAAAATATTTTAGATTATTATTGTTCAACCTTGTCGAAAAATAATTTTGTCCTGTTTTATAAAATTATCACAATATCTTGATAAATTGTTGTCTTAAATTATTTTTTCAAATGTTTTATTTGATCTGTATAGCAATTTTGATCTACTTTCATATTAAGTTAGTTATCAATTCCGGTTTTTTTACGGTTTTGAAAAATGTTTGTAAAATTTTAACGTGTTTTCAGAAGCATTTCCTTTTAACTAATCTCTGTGGCTGCTTTACAACAATGTTTGCAACGACAATCTCGTATTGTGAAAGAATTTTTATATATGTAAATAAGCCTTACTAAATAATAATTGTGGGGGATAAGATGGACGAAAGAGAAGATATTGAGGAGATATAGAGAAAGAGTCACAGGAATACTATAGTGGTTAGAGAAACTGTAAAAAGGTTGTCAAAGAGCGACTACTTGAATCGAGTTATATGTTTAGAAGTCTATTTGAATCGCATTCTATTGTTGGAAGTCTATTTGAATAGGATCTACTTATTTGAAGTCTACTGTTAGAGTTCTAAAGGCATGTAGATATCTTTATTATAATATTTAGAGTAAGATAACCGCTCCACATATATTTCAGTTATTGTGTGATTGTAATTATATAGACTTAAATAAACTGGCTAAACATTTTGGGCTGACATTTATTGAGAATTTATTACTAATTCTCCTTATCTCTTTAAGACTCTATATCGTAACAAAGTCTATTAATGTAAATTAAATTAAAGTTAATTCTCTTGTCTCCTCATACAAAATACAATATTGTGACAAGTTTTAAAATTTCACTAAAATTTACTTCGGCGTCCTAATTTATTTTGTTCTACTGCTATAGCTCCTGATCTCAGGGGAAGTCTGAGTAATACTAGAAGAAGGAACGACAACT
Source organism: Nephila pilipes (assembly GCA_019974015.1). Lineage (NCBI taxonomy): Eukaryota > Metazoa > Arthropoda > Arachnida > Araneae > Nephilidae > Nephila > Nephila pilipes. Next base: position 535,466 of record BMAW01124989.1, on the reverse strand, counting down.
TTTTAATTTGACTAAAAAATTTCACAGGCTGACAGCTTCAGGGTAAAATAAATTAAATATAAACTTGAGTAAAGAAAAATTAAAAGAAAATGCAGGGTATGTGAAATGCAACTGAAATTTACGTAGCCAGACATTATTTTAATTGTAAATAGACGTACTCCAACTTCAATCCTTATACAAGTAAACAAAAGGAAATGATGGCTATTTCTAATTAGGAAGAAATACCAATTCAAATCTTTATATCTGCCTACTACATCTGAGAATGCCATCATGTACTAAATTAGGAAAAGTATTTCTCTTCTGCTCTAGCATATTTGCAAAAAAAAAATAATAATAATAATAAATAAATAAAAAAAAATAATAAAATTAACATAGTATTCGTAAAGGAAGTAGAATCGATAGAAAACTTTAAAACTTTTCACTGAATATGAATTTAAAATGGATGAATCTCTCAAATGAAGCAAATGTTTCCATGAAAAAATCTTTCTTTTGGCTCTCCTTTCAGATTAAAAATTAAAATAATCTGATTTAGAGTGATTATCCTTATTACATAATGATAAATCGAAAATTAATACAACTAATCTGATTTCTGTAATGTATGTGATTTCGTCATCGAATTGAATGAATGTTAATTTTAAATTTATACATTTACAGAAATGTATAAATCACACTTCCTCATTCTGGGTAACTTAAATATTATTCAGTAACAGAAAAAGTGAGGTAATTATTTCATTTTTTTAATGTGAGGAGTTTTGAAAAGTATTTAAAAATGTTTTTCGATTAAATGAGTTTTGTTAATTACCTGGAGCATAAAGATATTATTCATCAGTAGTTTTAAAAATGCACTTATTTCCTTATTTTACGTTGCAAAACAGAAGAATATACACTCATGGACAAAAAAATTAGCGCACCAAGAAAGAGTCGTCAAAATAAAACGAAATTTTACATACGTAATGACTACTTTGATGTAAGCAAATGATTAAAAAATCAAAGAAAAAGGATCATTTATTTTAGAGAAAAAAGGCAAAAAAACGGAGGATTTAATACCCTATTGGACCCCCTGTAGCTCGAATGCACGATGTGATACGATCGAGCATTGAGGCATACAAGTTCTGTATGATGTCTCGAGACATTTCGTTCCATATTTGCTGTAATCTTGCCTCTAGTTCATTCAAATTCATGGGATGCCCAACTCGCCATCCCAAATGATCCCAGATGTGCTCGATTGGAGACAAATCTGAGAATCGGGCAGGCCAAGGAAGGGTAGTAACAGTGCGGAGACAGTCTTGTGATATCCTTGCCGTGTGAGGCCAAGCATTGTCTTGTTGAAAAATGGCTCCTGGGAGCCGTTGCATGAGCGGCAACACATGTTGTTGAAGGATGTCATGGACATACCGCTGGGTTGTCATGGTGCCACGGATCAATACTAGGGGTGACCGTGTATTGTAGGCACGAACATGATTGTCATCACTGCTGAGATTGAATCTGGATTCGTCGCTAAAGACGACCTGGTTCCATTCCGCTGAAGTCCAGTTTCCTCGTGCGCGGTATCACTCCAAACGGAAGCGTCAGTGGATGGACGTCAAGGGTAGCACACGTAATGGGCGCCGTGATCCCAAATGTCTTTCAGCCAGGCGCCTTCGTATGGTTGGAGAAGACACTGGGGCCTCAAGTGAAGGTGTTACCTGTGCCAGGATGGCGGCCGATGAAGCAGTTGGCTGTACGCATGCATTTTTTACAATGTGGCGGTCTTCTCGACGACTGGTCTGTCGAGGGCGTCCTGAGCCTGGTCTTCATGTAAATGAGATCTCTCGGATCCACTGGTCCCAACACCTCCTCACAACACAATCAGGGCGGCCTAATTGACGAGCTACTCGCCTAGCTGACCACCCAGCTTCCATCATGCCGATGATTCTCCCCCTCTCAAACTGCGACAACTACTCATGTTGTCTTCGAAACCGGCGTAATGGCATGTCTACCTCAGCTTTTCCTTTGTAAACGATTCAGCACACTCAAATAAGCTTTGGTTACCTGTTTTATACTCCACGGAGAACGACGTTAAACACCCTCTACCGGCTATACGTAATGCGCAATCCGGCTGTATTTCTAATAATTTGCATATAATCCCCGAAATGTACCTTCATGCCAAGTTTCGTTACGATCCCGCAATTATTTCTTGGTGCGCTATTTTTTTTTTTCCATGAGTATACTTAAGTACTTATCATACGAAGTACTGCACATACGAAGTGGTATCTTTAAGTTTTTATTATTACTAAGAAATTATTGAGATATATATCTGGATAAAATTATTTTATTCTGCTTATTAATTGGTCCTTACGTATAAAATTTTGAAAATAATATGGTTATTATTGTTGATTTGTTTGGTTTCAAGAAGTTATAAATTGAAGTAACTCGCAAGAGGAAAAAAAAAAGTTCAATCTGTTGAGTTCCACATTGATGGCCTTCAAAAGATCAAGAAACACTGTGAGAAATGTATAAATCTAGATGGTTGTTATATGTATATCTTAAAAATAATAATGTGAAATTAAGTTTTTATCTGGAATATTTCTAACAATATTTAAAAATTTATTTTACCCCAGGATAATTAAGAAAACGTTACAATATTACGGATTACTTCAATTTACATATTCCTGAATCCAAAAGAATCAACATTTGTACCTGTAATTTACAACAATGTGTTCATAATGATCATTTAAAATACCGAATTAATTTTATCCAGATATCTCAGATATTACTTAGTAATAATTAAAACACTTTAAGATGCCCCTTATATATTATTACTTATCTGATTAAAAAATTACTTGAGATTTTGCTCTTTTTTAACTGCCATAAAAAGATGTTATCCTTCTTTATAATTAAAGATATTTATATAAATGTTTCTAATATAAGAGCAATTAAGAGGATTGTGAATTTTGTTTGTAAGTTAACTCATTAAGATTACTCAACTTAATCTTATGCAGTTAGGTCTATTTTTGTACTATCAGACTCGTATAAAATTAAGATGAATGGAAATGAAGTAAAAGATAAAAATAACAGTTTATTTTAGGCATTAGTCCGTAAATCTTAGAATCTTGATGCAGCTTCATGTTGCAAAAACATTATAACTGTTATATATATATATATATATATATATATATATATATATATATATATAACTTTTAGTTGATAAGTGTTAATACATATTTATATTAACACTTATTAATTTAATATGTCACTTTTAATTTGCATTTGTTTTTTGATTACTAAGCAGGTTTATTTTAATAATGAAGGTTTTACTGATTCTCTCTTTTCTCTCGCTATTAGCTTTCTAGAATGCTGTATAAACGCTTTAAATTTGTACGTCCTCCCGCCTAAATTTGTAGGAGTAATACTTTTTTACATTCAAATAACATATCAAAGCGATTATATGCACAAAATATTTCTACGTGAAGCTTATACTTTTGTTTCGTTTTATATATAATTAGAGAGAGAGAGAGAGAGAAGGAAAATGTGCTATAGGGGAAAAAATCTCAGAAATATGAAACAAGTCTTAACATAAATATTTTTGCATTTTGAAGAACTTTGAATATTTTTGTATTCTAAGTAACCTTAAAATTTTTTGTATTTTGAGTAACTTTAAATACTTTTGTATTTTGAGTAATTGCCCTAATTAAGAATTTACCTGAAGCTACATTCGCTGTTGAATCTTTAGTCAGAGTTATGGTGAATTTTATCATCGAATTCTGTGTTCTTTAATCAATAAAGGCTGACCAAAGCAGATTATTTACCACCCATTCTCTTATAACATATAATTATACTCATGGTGTATTTAAGTGATCCCCAGCTAGGTAATATAAAATATTTTGAGAGTTGTTAGACAGTACTTTTTGTTAAGTTTCCCTATAGTTATATTTTTGGAATATTTCCATTTTGTATTGTTGGAGACATGCATTATATTTCATTTTCTTTACATTTGACTAGGCATCATAAATTGGCTTACGAAAACAAATGATTCCAAGTTCATAGAGAAAACGCACTGCATAATTTAAAACAGATACCCTGATGAAAGTATTTATATATTAATCAATATATTTATTTCGTAAGTTAACTAATGCTTACAAATTCCAAATAGTCATTTCATAACAGAAGAGAAAGTTTTTTTCTAGTTATTTTCAAATCATCAATTGCTTTGCTTATGGGCAAATTATCAAATTAATCCAGTCATTCTTATACTAGATAGTGTAACCATAAATATAGGGTGATTATAATAAAAAATCCTCATTCAAGAGGCTGTAAAAAAGAATCACTGGTGAGAATGAACTGATATATCATCTGTTTACATACGAAGCAATAGGAATTTGTTTCAGGAAAGAAAAAAGTTCAAAAGTGGGCAGATAGATGGTACTGTACTAGTCATAAGAGGCTAAGAAATTATTGTGGTAGAAGATATGCGAATTTTAAAATACTAATTAAAAGACATGACATATGCACGGCACATTACACGTGCCGAAACAAGGCGGTTCCTGTTATTTTGCGTTTGAAAAGATAATCGTGACTCTATCTATGAAGGATTGATCTCTGCTTGTGAAGCTTTTTTATAAGAACTGTGACTAAGCGACAATTGCATTGAAGAAATTCCGGACATTTAAGAGTTTAAAAAGGGGTAATGATCCGATGTCTGCATTCAGTCTGAAGAAATTATTGTTGAATTTCTAAGAGACGGGCTCATTTGACGTAATATGTGTCAGAGGGAGGACGTCAGTGGAGAATGTGGCTACAGCATTGGAGGAATCTTTCAGAAGTGCTATGGAACGTGCAGTGCACTGGAAATTGCCCGAACATTAGATATGCCTGTCAACACTGTTTATTAAATTTTACGAAACAACCTGCAAAGACTATTCCTAGTCACCTCTTGTGCCATAGCTAAACTCAATGTATTAACACTAAAAATCAATAAGTCAATAAAAGAGACGTTAGACAGGTAGACACTGTATTTATTGACTAATTGATAATATAACGACAAATATAACAGGCTCTCTCCACATAATTCCCTAAGTATATTAACTCAATCTACCAATAATAAACTAACAGACTCTTATCGCTAATGTTAAACTGAGGATGTCTTGACTTCTAAATTTCACTAAATAGCCGATAACTTGTAATAATTCTCGGCTCCGACTTCTACTCTAGAACAATTCCCAAACGCTAGAACCACTCGATCTCTATCGTGACTCTCAAGCTGAGTTTATATATTTCCTATCTCCATTGCTTCACTTCATTTCTACTGTTTGTAATTTGCATATTCACGTTTCATTTTTGGTTGGGCAAAGGTTGTTTAGCAACATTAATTAATTTTAATTAAAAGTCCCCAAGGTTAGTGAAGAGAAAACTGCGATTAGCCCAACGTCACAAGCTATCTATTCCAAAATTACGAATGTTCAGGAGTTGGTTCCTACTGACCAGCCAAAACAAGAAGCTTTCACTGTGCAAATTCTTGAACGAATGGAAATGGTTAATGTATAACCGTGGAAGATTTTGTGAACAGATGATGCCCATTTACATATCCTAAGTTCTCCAATACTCAATATTACAGAATATGGGTCAGAGAGAATCCTTTAAAAATCCAGCCATTTCCTTTACATTCTCAAAATTTCACTGTGTGTAGTGAGAGTTTATGGCAGTATTTACCATAACCCTTTCTTTTTCAAGGATATTGGTCATTCGTGTCTTATCAAATGTTCAATCAAAGAGATACGTTGCGAATTTCTTTTGCTCAACCAGCTTACTAAAGCACTGCAACATTTTTTATACGAGATGGCACTCCTCCAATAGCACATTTTTTTATACAAGATGGTACTCCTCCACACATTTCAAATCCAGTAAAGCAACTGATCAACATGCATTTTGGAAAAGACTGAATTATCTCTCACCAATTCCCAACAGCCCGCCAACCTCTCCTCACCTAAGCCTTGCGACTTCTTTTTGTGGTTTTTCTAAAGCATGTTGTGTGTGGGACTCCAACAGAGAACTTGATCTGAAAACACGCTTGAGCCGATTGAGCTGATCTGAAAACTCGTATGACGCAACAAATTCACATCACCACTAGTACCCCACGATCTGTTGTGGAACATATTGTTTCGCGCTTTCAAAATGTGGCCAAAAAGGGTGGACAGCATTCTGAACATTTCGTAAGTAAATCGTAAAAGTTTGTTCAAGGCATTTTTTCTTGATGGTTTCATCACTTTTTGCTTATTCTATAATTTTTGGCCTAGTTACAAATAAAAACGGATTTTTCCTATCCGTTATGGCGCCATCTTGTCGCGGTGGATAGGCTTTCAACAAAGAGTGTCATAACATCATGTCCTCTATTTTAATTAGCTTCTTATGACTAGTACAGCACCCTCTATCGATCCACTTTTGAAACTTTTTTTTAAACTTTCACGAATCAAATTCACGTTGTTTCACGTATACACAGATGAAATATCAAGTCATTCGGACCAGTGGTTCTTTTTTATGGCATTTTGGAAAAGGTGCAACTTTAATTATAGTCACCCTTACATATTACCCTTATATTTTACAGAATCATAACGATTATTTGTATACCTTAAACAATATTATTTGAGGAAATATATCAGAGAAATTTACATTATAAATTAAGCACCTTTCAGTATTCAGAAAATATTTTCTATATTCCTTAAAATGATTTTTTTTTGTTTCCATAACAATAAATCGATATTCAGCTTATACTACTATGAAATATGAATTTATTTATTATATTGTTATATATATATTTGCATAAGCTATTTATTTTAAATTTCTTATCCTATGACTTACGGATAAGGAAAAAATATATTTTATTATCACAAAACTTGGTCGTACCAAAGTAACATTTCGACAAGTATTTTGAGCTCATTAAAGTGGTGACAGTTTTTTAGAAATGTTCAAATATATTTCAATCAAATTTATGTTTTACCTTGATGATTTTCGTTTTACTCTTGCCAAAGAGATTTTGAATCAGACTGCTTTCAATTCCCCGATAGGGGGGGGGGAATTCTATACCAAATACGATGACACAAATGTTACATGTGCGATATTTTTCTCTAGCTGAAATATTACTATCTTGACATCAATTCAGTAGAGAATTCGACATCATGAAAGCTAGTAGAGGATAAAGAGAATTTTTTTTTTGTATTAGTAATTTTCTAACACTCGATGTTTCTCGATTCAATATTTTATGAAAATGGTTTTGGAATAAGATAGGCATATTTTACGCATAAATAATTTTCAGACTGTAGATGTTTTTAACTGTAGATAACTGATAATGAATGTATAAAACATTCATTGTTAAGTTCTTTTCTGTGTGTAACGCTATTTTTATTTAATTTTCTCTATATAAAATGAGAACAAAAATATATAAATGTATCATCTGAAATCGTGTATAAATACTACAGATTTGTTGTACATGGAAAACATCTCTGCAAAATTTAATTATAGATAAATTAGTTGAAAACTTCATTCGAAATTGTTCTCAAATTAATGTAAATACTAAATAGTATATTATCTCAAGTTATATGAAAATATTTTATGAGAAACTACTAAAAATGTATCCCAATATCAATAAAGAAAAAAAGTAAGACATATCATCATGCAGTTCTGTAAATCAAACTGTATAAGTTAATATCAGTTTCATTTTAAACTTTGCGTATTTGATTAGTACAAATCCAAATATATATATTTACTGGAAAACAATGAGATTTATTTCAGATTTACTTCAATTTGACACAAATATCAATTAGTGTTCTAGGTTTTATATTGAAAATATTTCTTTAAACATATATATAATTATAATCAATCCATATAAATGGAAAATAAAATACCATACAATAAAACAAATTTACCCAAAGATTTAATGTATTTGTGAAAAAAAAAAAAAAAAGTAATTTGCTGTCATGAGAAAGTTTTGTCATGTTGTAATATAGATAAAACGAAAAGTAACTATCACAAAAAAAGAGGCTGATGTATTGTTTTTCTCGTAACTTAGTTAATTTTTTAATGTAGATATATAGAACTTCACTTAATCTAATATTTTTTTAAAAATTGTATACACACACACACACAAACACACACACAAACACACACACACATATATATATATACTCATTGCCATACAAAACTGCGCACCAAGAAAGGAGTGTCAGAATAAAACGAAATTTTACTTTCATGTAAGAAAGTGATTACAAATTCCAAGCAAAATTATCATTTACTGTAGGACAAATTATAAATAAATAAAGGTTTTAGTAAGGGCACTGAGGTATACAAGTATCATATGATGTCTCGTTCCATAGTTCCGGTAAACACCTTTAATTCAACCACACTCGTAGGCTGTCCAACTTGCCACCCTAAGTTATCCCATATATGCTTGATCGGTGACAAATCTGGGGATCCAGCAGGTCAGAGAAAAGTGGAAATATAATGGAAGCAGTCCTGTGATACCCTTGATGTATGTGGGTGCATATTGGCATTTTGAAAAATGGCTCCTTAAAGCCTTTCCCTTAGTGGCAACATATGTGCCAGAAGAAAGACACGAACAAACCTCTGGTCTGTTATGGTGTCCTGGATCAATATTATGGATGACCGTGGATCCAATGCGCTGGCTCCCCATACCATCACACTAGTTGTGGGAGTGGATTGCAGCTGTACAGAGAAGGCAGGATTGAGACGTTCACCGCAGGGTCTCCACACATGAGGTGACGGTCTTCTAGACTATTGGTCTGTCGAGGGTGTCCTAAGCCTGGTCGCCGTATAACACACCTCTCTCTTGACTAACCTCATAGTAATACCTCTTCACAGAAATGTTAGAATGGCCTAGGTGGCGAGCTACTCGCCAATCTGTCCTCCCGATTTTCATCATCTCTATGATTCTTCCCTCTCGAACTCTGATACCTGCTCATAATCTCCGATGGTTGTTCTCTAGTTAAAAAGCATTCATGTGCAACAGATTAAATACACGCAAACTAGCTCCACTAATCTGTATTATAATCGAAGGAGAACGAATTTCAACGCCCCCTGGTGGCATTACGCAATGCGCATTCACGCTGCACATTTCGAATAATTTACATATCTACTTGACACGTACCTTCTTGCCAAGTTACGTAACAATATACGAGTATATATATATAAACTGCTGTTTGTAGAAAATGCAACACCATGAAGGAATCATCAGAATCAAATGAAATTCGCAGCAAATGTCAATTATAGGATATTATGCAAATTAATAAAGTTTCAGAGCCATCGCGCGTGCGCGGCGCGCGCAGCGCCCTCTGAATTGATGCTGAAAGCGTATAAATAAAGTGCTGTAGCGGGACGTTGAAAAAAGTCTATGATTATTTGTTAGTGGCAAACGTTTAGTGAGACCTGAGTATGCCTCCACGACGGAAGAATAAGAAATTCAAGCAACTTACGGAGTTTGAACGAGGGAGGATAATCGGCCTTCGAGAAGGAGGATTTTCCTATCGCGCAATAGCAGCTCGTATGCAGCGGAACAGTTCCACAGTGATGCGAGTTTGGAAGCAGTGGACCGACGAGCACCGAACAACTCGAAAAACAGGCACTGGACGACAGAAGGTGACGTCAGAGCGCGATGATCGACACCTGCTCCGCATGGCGGTGAATGATCGCACAGCTTCCTCCAGGCAGCTGGCAGCACGTTGGTCTACTGCTACAGGTGTACAATTGTCGGCTTCGTCAATTCGTCGTCGTCTGCTGCGCCGTGGATTGCGTGCAAGGGTGCCTTTATACAGGATTCCCCTCACGGCGAATCATCGACGGCTGCGTCGGCAGTGGGCTCTTGAGCACAGAGACAGGCGAGCTGATTGGCACCAAGTTGTCTTTTCAGATGAATCACGCTTCAATTTGTGGACCCATGATGGCCGTGTTCGTGTTAGACGTTATGCCGGTCAACGCTGCCTTCCTGAGTGTATTATTGAACGACATAGTGGTCGAACACCCGGAGTTATGGTCTGGGGTGCGATTTCGTATCATGGACGATCCAATTTGATGCGAATTGAGGGTAATCTCAATAGCAACAGGTACGTCCGTGAAGTGCTACAGCCCGAAGTCGTTCCTTTCCTTCAAGGCATCCCTGGAGCTATCTTTCAGCAGGATAATGCACGCCCACATGTTGCGCGGACTGTTCGAGACTTCTGTTCAGCACAACGCATGCAACTTCTTCCTTGGCCTGCTTATTCACCGGATATGTCGCCTATTGAGCACGTGTGGGATATGGTTGGTCGGCGTCTCGCTCGTGATCCGCGTCCTGCAGTTTCCAAAGACGAACTTTGGTTGCGCATACAAGCGATATGGAATTCTCTTCCTCAAGCAGATATTCAACATCTGTTTGACTCCATGCCACGTCGTATAGCAGCACTTATTGCAGCGCATGGTGGCTGCACCAAATACTGATTTCGGACGCTTAATTTGTTTCTTTTGTTTTGAAAATTTCATCATTTATTTGTATCAGTACAAGTCGTTTCTGCATTAAATTTCATTTGATTCTGATGATTCTTTCATGGTGTTGCATTTTCTACAAACAGCAGTATATGTGTGTGTGTGTGTGTTTCAGTAAACGATGTTTGTGTTTTATTTACGTACAAAGATTCAGACATTCTGTTGAAGAATTCGACATTTTCAGAGCAGCTAATCAGTAACAAATGGCCCTTTCATGTACTTAATTTCATACAAATATTTCACGAAGGGCATTGATACATATGGAATTAATTACTCTATTACGTTTAATATTTAATTGCAATCTATTACAATAAATCACAAAATTTAGATGAAAAATACCTAGTGTTTAATTAGTTCTGACCTGCTGAAATATTTCAGGATTTCGTGATCACTAATAGGTGTTTAATTTTTTAAAAAAATGATACCACAAAGCAGATTAGATATTCTGTTATAAAGGTATAGAAAAATTTATATCAATTTGATATTTAAAGTCCAAGTGGCAGCTTCAGTAGTATTGGAACCCACGAAATTTAGTTCGTTGCTATGGCTCGCGTTTTGTTGCAGGACATCGTCTGGTGGGTAATTTCGAGACAGTACATGTGAAATAACTATAACAATTCAATGTGAAATAGCTATAACAATTCAATGTGAAATTGCTATAACAATTCAATGTGAAATAGCTATAACAATTCAATGTGAAATAGCTATTACAATTCAATGTGAAATAGCTATAATACCATATGCGAAATAGCTATAACAATGAAATGTTTAACGAGCAGTGTTCTGTACATGAAAAGGGTAAATGTATTTGTCAAATCAGAAACTTAATATACTTTTTATTAAAGAAATGTAGGATGAAGAATGTTATATACGATTGTGCATTATTTTCTTAATGTGTAAAAAGTACTCTTTTGCTTTCATACGTGAAGAAAATAGTCTATAATATCTCTATAGTAGAACACTATATATACAGAAATTATATACAGGAGATGGTTTCAAGAAAACTTGTATTCAATTACATTCATGCCAAACTCAATGAACAAGGTCAATGCCTTAATTTATATTGTTCAATTTATGTATAGACTTCAACATGTGCGCCCCCACATTGATAAAAGCATCATGGTATTTTTCAGAATTGTAGTATATGTCAATAGAAATAAATCAAATACTTCTGTGCATTCTGAAATGTATCACTTAAACTATACGAGTACAACCAATACATGTTCATTCAAACGGGGACATGTTTCCTTGACAATGAATGGATGATGTGCAATCACGTTTTCCCAAGGGTTATGAAATTGTAAAAAACACTATTTCACAGTAGTGTAGGTATTTACTGGCGTATCATATAATTTAATTCCTAAGCAAAGTGTATATGTCTGAGTTATTTGCTTTTATAATTTGCGTAGGTCTTCCTTCATCTCAAGTAGGATTGTAATATCTCTATGTAGTGTGTAGTGCTCTACCTATCCTCATGTGGCCATATGTTCGATCACAATGTGCTGAGATTAACAGATGCAAAGAGAAATTTTGTAAAATAATTCAAATTACATTACATTCGAAGCAAACAATTTTGAAAGGATACTCATTTCATTTTCGTCTTTTAATGCTTTAAAATGATATATTGTTTTAAATAGAAATTTGATTTCTGCATGAAATACTAGACCTGTATATTATTTTCTTGCACTATTTTCGTACAGCTTTTCTTGTGTTTATGATTGACTTATGCAATAGAATGACTTATTATGAATTAAGAATAATTTCCATTACTTGCGGATCTAAATGTATATTGACAATATTGAAATTTTTTCGATACCAGTTCTTTTCGTAAATGTTTTGATAGCCAGTTACTGTTAGATGAATACTCATTTAGATATCAAGTTTAAAGCAACTGAGATTTATATTCCCCACCCACTCCACATCGTTTTTACAACAATATAATAAGCTCATTAAGACAGTTTATTCAGTACTTTATCAGTAGAAATGTAGATATCTGAAAACCTCATAACTGGTAACCAAATCAGAATCATCACGCTATCTATTTTCTTAGCGGGAATAGAACGTGAGTAAGATAGGAAACATAAAAAATATATAAACCATTTTTGTTATATTTCCGTACAACAAGCAAACAACGGTGGAGTCAATAGTTGAAGAGCATTTTACGGCGATGTATAGGACCCCACAGATTCCTTTCGCAAGCCTAAGCTACGAAGGACGACGTAATCAATAATCTACAGTACTCATGCCATCATTCTTTTATTTCTCCACGGTGACGTTATCTTTCAACAAAACAATGCTCCGTTAAGTCGTTAAGAAATGAAGTAATCGGCTTTAAGAGTAGATCAGAGAGTTCAGTATAAATCTCTAAGCCCCCTACCACTTCTGATATAATCTCACTGGGGAACATGAAACGAATAAACGAACTCTAAACTAGAGTATAAAAACAGTTAATAACACTGCGAAGGTCACATTTCTAGGAAGTACATTAGAGGTTGTCTTGTATGACTTATTACTGACTTCTTACAGTACATTTAATATGCAAAGGGATATTTATTTATTATCAGTTAAAAATCAAATGTTATTTATTAAAAATAAGGAACTGTGTTTGAGTATGAGAGCTATATGAATATAGCTACACTAGGACTTGGAATGTCCAATGATTACACAAATAGAAAATCCGTATAAATTCACACACTTTTGGGACAGTAAAATAACACATCCCCAGTGAAAAATTCATATCGCCTTACTCAGTTTCTGAAGCTTCCACAAGCTTTTCAATTATATTTTTAGCGTCCATTTCGCAGACTTCTACTGGTACTTCATAAGATGTTGAAACTAATGCCTGTGGAACCAGATCCCAATAACACGGAGATTAACCTTTCAAGACTATTCTCAGATCACAGTAATCAAATAAAATGGCATAGATTATTTTATTCATCTTAAACTTGTCGAGGCTCAAAGTATTTTCGTTGGAGAGGTGTAGAAGTTAAGAAATAGAAGTGCCAGATTATATGTCATCCTCGTCACTTGACCAAAGTTCAAAATTATGAGATCCATTGCCAAAAGCTCTTCCTGTTGATTCTAGTGCGACGTTAATAAAACTAATCAATCATTTTTTTTTCTCTTTTCGACAAGTTTACTGACATCATTAACTTTTCTGTTTCAATACTGATCTGTAACAAAAAATTAGCAATGCATTATTATCTTAAAAATTTTGAAAATCTGATAATATATGTATAGAAAATATTTTTATGCAACATAAAGAGTTGCGTTGTGTTTGATATATATGCCAATTTTATTTACTAATTCCTCTGGGAGTGGAATAAATATATCTTAGAGACATCTATAATAAATTAGTAATATGCTAATTGAAGAAAAAAATAAATTATTAAAATGGAAAATCAAATATAGTTGACTTACCAAATAATATGGTCTCATGGTATCTGTGAGATACGAAATAGTGCACTTGGGAACCTTAAAAGAAAATCTTTTAAGGTAATAGAACCTGACGCAACAAGGATTATCACACGGATAACATTAATCTCGTAACTAAAATAAGGAAAAGAGAACTTCATTCTAGTATGCTGGAGTATCTTGTCGTGAATTTAAAAAAAATCACAGATCTCACATGATCATTGTAATGATAATTTTAATGGTTGCTTTCAATCAGCATCTATGTTACGTTTAACGACTTATATATATTGTTCAAACACATAAAAGTAGTCTTGATATCTGTTGCTATACTCTCATTGCAAATTTGAATGAAAAATGTGTTCTTATTTGTATCATTTCTGTTGTGCATATGAGGAAAATATTATACAAGATTCGTTCCCTAAGTTCTTATAAGACCCAAGAGATAATGTTCGTAGCATCGAAAATGGCTAAATTAATGAAAAAAATTAGCACGATGGGTAAAAGTAAGTTTGAAAGAAATTATACCGAATTCCTGAAGAACAACATTTTGAAAAGAGTATAACAACAGAAATTTTTCTCTTACAGATATACCTTGTACATAGTTTAAGACTCAACATTTTAGTATTTTATTTATCAAATTTTCATAAATAATAAATCTATGGAAGTATGTTCTACTTTTTAACAGCGAAATCAAAAATTGCAAAATAGGAAATTTTTTAAGGTCTCAAATATCTTAAAGTGTTCATGTGAAGGAGCAAAGAAACATGCCAGAAAATTAGAGTTATTTCTTGTATAAATATTTCTATAAATTTTCTCCGTATTTCATTATTGTTATGGTTAATGTTTCTGTTAGGATCTTATAAATGTGTATAATAGCTAATATCGATAATTTATTTTATTATGAAAATAATTTTTCAGTAAGATTTCTAGAAAAGTTTAATATTTTAAGAGTAGTAAAAGTTTCACATGTTTGAAAAAATTATGTTGTTTCTTATAAATCAATAAAAAATAAAAACAATCCATTTAAATTACCCAACTTTGTACAAGCTCCAAACAACAAGTTGCAATTTTGTAGACTGGTGTAATTTTAAATAACTAACGAAATCTAGTGTACATCTGAAATGTAAAATAATTTTACATTTCTGTAAAACTGAGTTACCAGGTAGGATATAAATGTTTAAATTTATTTTTCTTTTAAAAGGAAATAACTAGAAGTAAATTTTCCCAAGAAATGTAAGAAAAAAATAAGTATGCATTAGATAATAAATAATTTAAAAAAAAAATGTAGCGATACTCGTTTTTTGGCAATATATCAAGAGCCATTTTCAGCTATTAGGCCATAAATCCACATTCATTCACTAGCAGCCTCCTATTAAACTTCAATCCATAGATTACATTCGACCAAGGTCGACAGATGAAATCCACTTGTGAGCCCTCATTTGTTCTCAAGGGTGCATGCAAAGAAGCATAAACAGAAGCGAATTACAAAATCGAGTACTTTCTATGTATACTTTTCGCTAATAAGGATAGGCTTTCAGCTTTCAATTGTTGCACTTCACATTTTACATTTACTGATTTATGTTAATATTACTTCTTTTCCAATATAAATAGCTTAGATTTATTTTAATTAATAAAAGTCTCTCGTTGGAATTCAATTCAATGATCTTTATATCGCTACACGTATAATCTACGCGACATTTTTGATGAGGCGTGAGGTAAGATCATTTCAACGGAGCAGCTACGTCTATTGCAGTTATGTTTACGCCTTTGCGATCTCTCTCCTGAATTGGACCAATTACCATACCCAAGTAGAAGCCTTAAAATTAACTGGTCCAACGATTTCTGATAACACCGAGCCGAAGTTTACAGCTTCACTCAACATATCTCCAGTGCCATAACTGACGTACCAGCTACATGAAATTCCACGAATTTTGACAGTGACGACCAACAAGATGCTAGTGAATAGCTCAAGGACTATGAAAGGATAGCATCCTGTAACCCCCTGGGATGAGTAGATGTGTCTGGTAAAGTTCGTCTGGTAAAGACGTCTTGATTCATGTCTATAAAACTGTTGATGAATTTGTCAGATGTTGCCTTCAAATAGAGAATCTTAAAAGGACATGCATCACCCGACCAAAGATTAAGAGGCTGCTCAATGTTTGTACTATATCAGCAGATACAGACATGGTTGCGCATCTCCAGTGGACTTTTCAACTATAGTTCGGGAACAAGTCGTGGAGACTCTCGCTCCGATCACTAATCCAAGAAGACATAACTCTACTCCATGAGACAAGGCTTTAGTTAGACAACAGCCTTGACCTCCAGTCAGAAATTCCGCCATTGGATAGTATAAAATAAATATGTGGAGAACTGCCTAGCATGTACTTTTCAGTTACCACTGTAGGCTTCCGGGGCATGTAATTCCCGGACTGTAGAGAGAGACAGAGAGTATTCGCTGAAGTAACATCCCCGATATATACATATATATATATATATATATATATATATATATATATATATATAGAAGAGAGAGAGAATCCTACGTTTGACGAGATATGGATTTGGATTATGAGTTCCAGAAAAGCTTTGACGATGACAATGCACGGCCTATTACATCAAATTACAGATACCGCTGTCTGACCCCTGACGATCCTTCAATTGTCCTCAGTCATTATCGTCAGCAAATCGCCTCAGAGGCTCTCCCTGCCAACCAAATGTGGAACACTAAGCCATGATCTCTTTTCTGAGGTTGCAACATAACAATCTTTCTAAAAAGGGAGAAATGTAGCGATACACATTTTCTGGTAATGGGGCAAGATACGGATTCAGCTTCTTCTCCATAAATTTACACTCATTCATTCGCGGCATCAATCATTCTTCAATCCGCAAATTGCATTTGACCAGATGAAATTCAACTATAACCCCGAATTTAGGGGCTTATGCAAAGAGGCATGAATTGAAACAAAATACATCATCGAGTACCTTCTATATATACTTCTCACTAATCAATAACATCGAGATCTGTTTTCAACTTCCTGTTTTTGTTCTTTGCATTTTACTACGTTTATTGATTTATGTCAATATTATTTTTATTCTTATATTAATTGTTCTGATTTATTTTGATTAATAAAAGTCTTGAGTTGAGATTCAATTCCGTGTTCTTTATTTTGCTATTTGTGTATTCTATGAGACATAGTTTTATTATTGTAATAGAAAATAAATATATACATCATACTTAGTTATTTGAAAAAAAAAATGAAACTAATTATGCGAAAATTGTGTCTATACAAAACGGATAAAATTTATGAAAGGTAAAATTAATTCTACTTTAAAGTATATGCGCATGCAATAAGTGTTAATTAAGTTCAAGAAATTGAAAATACAATTCTCTTCATTATTTTATTCCTTAAATACTTTAAAATATATATTTATTTTTACTTGAATGAGTTTTATTTATCTTCCTGTTCAATATATTTAAATAAACGTGAAAAGCTAACTTTATTTTTTGTTGTTCAAACTTGATCGTCCGTTATACGTCATTTATGCATTTTATTCTTTGGAGATGAATGTTTAAACTCTATAAAATATTCACGAATGTGATTTAATATTATCGTTTCGCAAAAAAATCTCAATATTGCATTAATTTTCTTTTGCTGCATTTGCCAGAGAAAATTTTGTCATAATGGCTTATGTATTACATATTGCAAGAATGATTTCATTTGTATGATAAAATTTTACATTGGAATATATATTTTTAATAATTTTTAAATAACTTTTGATGTTAAATATACGAAGTTATGTAATGAGGTATTCGAGAATGATTTTACATTTAAAATGATTAAATGAGAACTTCTATCCATTTAATGTTCATAAATGATTAACGTGACAATTATTCAATATGAACCTTTTTTTTAAATGTAATCTAAAATCAAGAACACAAATTTTTATTTCAAATTTTTAAATTATAAATAATTTTCTATTATTTTATAAGAAAGTAATACTTGTAGCTCTGTTCAGATTTAGTTTTATCAGCATTTTATAATTTATTGTTTAAATTTCTACCTACATGTGAACACATCTTTATCAGAAAATTCAGCAATTAAAATAAATATAAAAATCATATCTCAGGTGTTTATATTGAAGAAAATAACTCAAAATCAAATGAATATAAAACAAAAATATTTCATTGAAATGTTACTGAGGTTTGAACCGATCAATATTGTCGCATGTCCTCAACTTCATGTACAGTTAACACACATAATATGCTTTACTTTTACTGCTCTACATGAAATGTATTGATTTTTCATGTATTGTTTTATAGGAATTGGAGAAAATGGCTTGGAGAAATTCTCAAGGGGAATGGTTAGGATTCAAAAGCATCAGATAGAAGAAAACCCAGAAAACTTCCCAGAAGTCACCACAATAGAAAACATACAAATCGATCAAGAGTGAGCTCGATCTACCAGTCTCGAAAGTGAGTTATTGGGTTATCCTATAGCTTATCAAAAGCTCCAAGGCACTTGAATGAGACTACATCTATATATCCCAGTCACAAGGTAGAGAAGTTATAAAGTAATATAAAAAAAGAGCTAACTTTCGTTTTTGTCCAAAATAATAACTAAAAAGAAATAGTTTAGCTCTTAGTAAATCAGAGGTACTTCTAAACATTAGTGGATAAAATGCTCTAGAAATTGCCTATTTGTTCGTAATGATATACTACAGTAGCTTTAACGTTTGTTGCAAAAAGTTAAGTTTTGCCTGTATAATTCTATTCGCTTACCGATATCGCTTATATTGGTCATAATAAATATTTTGATAATGCTTTATATGAATTGGTTTCGAGATTATTAAAAGAGACACCGCATTTTATACATTTTATAACACCCCAACCTAAAATTTTCATGCTTCATTACCCCTACTCTGTGTCCCATTTCTTGTATATATTAACAGTGTAAAGGATTTAAAAGCTTGAGAAGTAATAAAAGTTTATTGCAATTATTTGTCCTTACCTCCATTATTTTCGATACATTCTTTTTATCTTTCAATGTGCATTTACATCCATTTCTAAAATAATCTACAAATATTTATGAAGTCCGCCTTGTTCACATTTTTTAATTTTTCTTTGAGACCAGACTCTTTGACCCTTTCTCTTTCAGATGTTATGATATTTTCTGGTTTTTCGTCTGCTGCATTTGCAAATTTCTTCTTTATTGTAACTGAGATGCTTTTTTTACCCTAGTAATTCTGTGACATTAAGTCAGCTGTTTTCTATGTTCCTATAAAAAGCATATTTTGTATTGCTTGTTTTGATTAATAAAAATATTTACTAGCATAAAAGCAACTAATGCTTTTACTGCTCTACAAAATCAATTCTATAGTGAAATAAACTCACAGGTAATATCCTAATTTTCTCTATACATGTAAACGAGTAATTCAAAAGTAGTAGTATCTGTTTCATCTTTAGTTTCATTATATATATAATAATAATAATAATTAAAAAAAAAGGAACAAAAGGAACATGTATATACTGAAATACTTAAATTTATATTATTGTTTATTATTATTGCAATACAAATCATTAGGATTAATGAAACCTATTGAATAAGTACATATGCATCAAGAATTTTGATTGAATTATAAACTGAAAAAAATCGTAAGAACTGTAACGCCCGCTGATTATCTTTTGTGATTTATTTCCCATTATAAGTCGATTAATATAGTCACTAAATTATACAATCAAATAAAGAGGAAGGGAGATGAAAATTAAGCTCAGTTGATTGATATTTCTCAAATGGCGTAATGGATATAATGCAACTCATAAATTGTGGATAAGATTTGATAGCATAGGTCTCAGATACACATTAGTGCTCTCTAATGGGAACACGAAAGCATTCTTAGAATTAAAAGAAAAACAAGTATATGGAAGTCAGGTTGAAATTAAAAAGGAAGAATGCATTATCTATGTGAGTAAATGTTCGGGAACAGTTTTGAAGCAGCGAATGAAAGGTTAAAGGATAAAAAGTGTAACTTTATGAAGAAATAAACACGGTAAATAAAAGGAAGAGACGATAAAAAATCTAACCAGACACTATACTAATACAATATGCAAAAATGAAGATAATAAGCCATGGAAACAGCAACTTATGTTACGCTATTTCATTGCATTTCTACAGATTAGAAGCCGTCATATAAAAATTACACTTTTAGTGTAGATCCCCGGTGTTTCTACCAGTCAGTATTGGCTCCAGAAAAGAAACCCGATTCTTATAATGATTGGGTAAAAACTTCAATCAATGATGAACATCTGTGCAAACTCTTGCTTATTTACAAGCGATTAGCGTCTACTGAACGATTTAGTGGGTATATAAAACTTTTGAGTCAAAATTTTATTGAAATTTTACATTCAATGATTTGGAATAATTGTTCCAAAAAAAAGTACTGGTTTTAAGAATCGTGTGTTGATTGAGGTGCCTAGTGCAATATCTTAGTTTAACGTTGGGACGTTTAATACTGTTAAAGTATTTCCAGAAATTTTGTCGCCTTCTAACTAGTTAATCATTAAAACAATTAATTTCACCAATTATAGCATAACATATTTTAGAAATAAAATAAAATACGGGATTTATAAAGTTCTACATTAAAAAAATTAAACTTGCTAAATTACGTACTTGAACGTGATTAAAATTAGGTATTATGTACAAAGCTGATTGTTTCTCATTATGATTTGTATTATTATTATTTTCTATAATTATACTGGTTCAATTTTTTTGTGAAAATATTAATTTAAAATTAAGCTAAATAATCTGTCATTGTCGTAACCAATGTTTTGTATAAAAGCATATTTTGAGTAAGAAAAAAATTTATGCAATCATATTTAGTTAAAATTGCGTTTGAGTTTATATCATATTTTGAAAAATAACATATTAAAAATAAGAGATCCACAAGTATTATTAGTTTTTCTTTTATGACTTTTCAAACTTGAAATGAATTTTCTCAGACTTTTACCATGTATTTGAAAGTGCTTTCTATTTATGACTTTTCAGACTTGAAATGAATTTTTCTCAGACTTATAACATGTATTTGTAAGAGCTTTCTATTCCCCAAGACCCTTTTTTTTGTTCATGAAAGAATCTTGAAACTTTATGAGGATATTTTCATACATATAGGTACTGTAAGAGGTAACATGGATAATTTTTATTTTAAAAAATAGTTTTTTTCAGGTTTATAGCATCAAAAATAATTATTCAAATTCAGCAAAGAGTCATATTTTCGATTTCATATTAACTTTTCTTCCTAATAATCATAGAAACATATAAATCACAAGAAATGACTAAAATATTACAAACTGAGTATTCTATAAGAGTGGAAAACTTTAAAATTTTAAAATAATGGCTTCCCAAATTAACTTTTTTTCAGTTCAATTTAACAATATAATATTAAGGCAAGGGATTGATTACTCTTATTATGTAGTTTCGATACGTAGAAAGTCTATGTAAGAAGAAATAAAATTGTTATTACATAAACGTTCATGTTTAATTGAAAAATGTCTTAATTATATGCAAGGCAGTGCTAATTATATACATTAGTGTTGGAAATAATTCATTC
Source organism: Nephila pilipes (assembly GCA_019974015.1). Lineage (NCBI taxonomy): Eukaryota > Metazoa > Arthropoda > Arachnida > Araneae > Nephilidae > Nephila > Nephila pilipes. Next base: position 513,941 of record BMAW01124989.1, on the reverse strand, counting down.
GATAATCTCCTCTTTTGGCAGATTATTTCCAGAAATAGAGGACAGATTTTAATGACATTATATATATATATATATATAACACATCGATCAATAACTCCCGAGACTAACCCAGAGATGGCGCTCGTAGTAAACCAGTAACCAGGTCTTTCTAGAGTACTAACCTTTGCTTGAAACGTGTCAAAATTTTAAGTCGATCGGACCAGGAAAAAGGTTTTTTGAAGTGAAGTGAAAAAGGGTTTTTCCAAGTGGGTGCCGCGATTGCTTTCGATGGAACAAAAACAGCAACGAGTCGATGATTCAGAAAGCTGTTTATCGCTATTTACTCGCAACAAAAAAGATTTCTTGCGGGGAAAAAAAAAAAAAAAAAAAAATTTTTTTGGAAAAAAAAAAAAAAAAGATTTGGAAAAGCGTTGGAACGATTGTATCACCCTAAAAGGTGATTAACAAAAGGTGCTATGTTGATGAATAAAAAAAAAATTTGCAAAAAAAATGTTGTTTTCAATTTTAGACTCGGGAGTTATTGATCGATGTGTTATATATATATAGTCTACGTACACTCGCATTATCTTGTGTAAGGCTCATCATCATAGAAAATTTGAAAAGAGAAATTATTTTTAACATGGAATGAACATGAGTATGTTAGTAAGAAACATGGTTTCCTCTTTCAGATATACAGCTTTCCCAGAATGAATTTATTCTTTAAATGAGACAGTTTATGATTCCCAGTGGCAGTTAATCCTACTCTTCCAGCAACACGGTTTTTGGGTCATAAATTGTTTGGGGAAGGGAAGATGAGTTGCAATTACCCTCCCGAGAGTGTCTCAAATATTCCTCTATGGTTAAGGTCTGGAGATCTAACTGACCAATTCATGCAGCGAATATCCTCACTTTCGAGAAATTCATCGGGCAGATAAGCCTTATGTAGAGGAACGTTGTCATCCATAAAAACAATATCAGAATGAAATGCTCACCTGAAAAGGTTCCAAAAATTAGTTCCATGATAAAATAGGGTCTCAATAACTTACAGCATTCACAGAACCTCAGTCAAAGATATGTAAGTATGTACGACTTCCCAACAAAATGCCTAACTTAATCATCAAAACTGACCATTTACTTTGATGTTGAAGGACATTGAAGATCTCCGTTTACCTCCTGAAGAAAGTAAGTCTAGAATTAGTGGTTAATATGAATCTGGATTCATTATGTTTAGAATGGTCTTCCACCGATCCCTAAATCTTTCTGAAAGTGAATTTCTGTGATCAGAGGTAAGCAGGACTCAAAAGGCAACCAGACTGCTCTCATGTTGCCTTCTGTAGCGGCACTTCAAATTGGGGCTCCTGTGGCCGCATGAAACTGATGAGACAGCTGAGCAGATGTAGCACACCACTTATACCACGCTCTAATAGTCAAATATTCTTCATTGGTCTTTGTGCCTTTTGGGCGACCTTTCTCTGATCTTCCTTCTACAAATACGGATTCATTAAAATGTCTTCATAAGTATCACACAAAGTTCGGCGTTACAGTAAGGTCTTAAGCAATTTATTTGTGTAACTATCCTGCGTCAATCTCCCGACGATTCACCACTACATTCCATTAATAAAACTTCAAAGTTTACTCATTTTAATCTCATTCCTTGTAATAAATACCTCTCTGTTATTCGTTTCCGAAGTTATCGCAGTCAATTGATAAGGGAACATATGACTATAAGTTTAGTTTATTTAATAATAGTTTCAATTACAGCAATGCTCCTTCTTCGTGTACTAACACTTAACTTGTCTCCAATCTAGCTTGAAATAATAATGAAATAAACTCATTATCCACTTGTCCGAGGCCGAGTCAGTTTAATCATTATAAGCACTGGTGATTGAAGCGGATATTTCAATGACTCTCATTCTTGAAGATTCTTTAAACAATGCGTTAGCTATCGATGAATGTGGGCCGTTCAATAAGGCCTTTCAAATTCTAAGAAATGATGCTCGTAGCATTGAAAATGGTTTATTTTTAGTTAACATCATGACTCACTAGACAGCTTTCTATGTTTTTGTTACCCATATTCGTGATCATGACGCCTTTCGCACCCCGGAATTTCTTCGTCATAACTTTTCCGGCCGATGAGACCACCTTCGCCGTTTTTGGAAACGATTCTTCATAAGCAACCCAACGCTTTGATTCCCCCTTGATTTCCAGTTCATAATGACGAATCTAGGTCTCGCGGACGGTGATAATTTGACGCAATTGTAATTAAATTTTGATCTGGCAGAATATGTCTACCAAATCATAACTAACTTATGAATCATTGTCAAATTTGTTTGGGCTCCATTTAACAGAGAGCAGTACCCAATGGTAACTACAAATTACCTTAATGGAGCTATTTGTCTTGAAACACAAGTACTTTTTGAGCCACCTTGTAGTTTCACTCACGTCAATAGTGACTACTCTCTTCTAATTTCACTATTCATTTTACTACTAACTTCACTACTCGATCACTACTAAATCATTTCTAACTATATATTCAATTTTCCGTCGCATTTATTTGTATTCCCTTAAATCCACTCACTACACTTCGTGAATGTAAATTTGAGTAATCATATTTCTTTTGGTTGGAATAGGACATATTTCGATAGCCAACCCCCGTTCCGTACATAGTGCATTGCAGGTTTGGAGTAAGAAGGCTCTCAGCCTAACTATGACTAGCGTCATCAGAACGCACATGCACACATGATGGTGTACCTTGGTGCTCCAGGACCTGGATTCATGCAGACTAGTCGGATCGATTTGTCAAAGTTTGAGATGAAATTGCACCATGCCAATATAGAGTAGACAGGTGGGTATAAGATCCCATTCTCCTCTCCCTCTTTATACGGGCTTGAGACCGGCAGGAGTATGGACCACTCTTAGGGAGGTTGGTTAGAATATTAGTTGGGAATTTAAGTATGAAATCAAAACGTAAGCTCAGATGTTAATGGAGGGAAGGTTTGTGAATAGCTCATTGTTAAAGCTTTTGAATTTCACCTGAAGTTAAATAAAAAAAATACCATAAGAACTGACGAGGTGGGCTTACAAATGAAGCGCGGAAATTAGAACCTATATTAATAAAGCATTTTCTCTCTAAAAGCGCGGTCAACGCATATTTGATACTTAGGTTTTTGATATTAAAAACCGACAACTTTATTTGGAAGTATTAGTTTTACCTTTCTTTCAGTACTTTTCGAGTAATTAGACTAAAAATGCAAATTGCCTTAATTTTAAACATAAGTTCTTATATTGCTTGCAAGGTAATATTTCTCTATTATCGGATTGCATAGACAAAGGAAATAAAATAACTCCAAATGTTTGTGTATTAATAATCTTAAATTGATATTCAACAATAAATTAACAAAGAAATTATTATCACGATATTCCTGTTGAAGTATTAGTAATGTCATAGTAAAACGAATTAAGCCAAGGTCAGTGTCTGTTGGATGATTAATGCAGCGTTCAAGATAATATAATTTTGAGTTTCGTTGTCCCAGTTCTGTAAAATGCACAAAATAAATTTAGAAATGTCTAAGTCATTTTGAAACTTTTACAGTCGTCTATAATTAAATTTCAGTCTTTATTTTGCTTTGTTGATGAAGAATAACGATGTGTGTGAAACAATAACAATAGTAACTAATTTTAACTCGTAAATTATATATTTTCCCATTACTCTCCAAATATGAAACGGCATTTGAGACTTCAATAAAGATAAAAATGTTCATAAGAGGACATTGAATTCTATACAATTATTTATAACTCAGGTGTTTTATTTCTCGTCATCTCTTAAATTTCGGTCATATTATGCAAATTTCATAACATTTTGATAGTAATTATTTTTTGCATTCCCTTTTAGTTTATTGATAGACGCTATTGTTAATATAAAATATATTACTAATCATAATACAGATTAATAAGTCAAAATAGGATAGAGGTGCGACTTTATTTCAGTGAATGAGCTTAAAATATTAGCAAGATACAATTTATAAAGTACAAATTTGGCAAAATAATTCAAACACTTTTGAAAAGAAGAATGATCTCTGATTTTAATTTCTATATAATTAACCAATTTTATTGTTTCTTATTAAGTGTATACAAATAAAAGCTTGTCCTTATATAGAAATAGTTAAAAAAATGATTCTTCTACGTTTTTTTTATAAAAAATAAAAATAGTTTACTTTTAGATTTGACGATATGCTCGAATCATTAAACTTAAAAATCATTAGTGAACATCCAGATGCTTGCATTTTTATTTGTGAAACTTTTTAACAAGATTTGGATTTTGATAAATGATTATTATACACTGTTAGTTCAAACATGCTGTTTGTAATTTTCGCACTTTTATGAAATTTGTTTTATTTTAAAATTGTAGTTCTGAAATAGATAATATCTATTTCGCTGCACATTGGAAATGCAGATACTATTAATTCAACATTTTTCCCCACATGAATATAACTTATCACTGCATTTAATTTTTCTAATTAAAATGATCAGTACATGAAATCTAATTTTGAAAATTAATTGTTCCTTGTTTAAAGCAGCAAAAATAATGAGGCTTAGAAAAAGGTGGTATTCAGTGCAATTTATGTCATGCATTACGAAATACTGAAATATATATATATATAACTATTATTTATATAGATAGAAATAATGATGGCTTAAATATGTGGCCCTATAATAACTTTGGAATTTTACTTTACTAATTATGTTTCATTTGATAAGGTTATTTGGTGGTTATGAAACATACGTGGATGGTGTGAATAATATTGTAGAGAGAACATCTTTTATAGCTCAAAAATACTTCAAATGACACAATTCATAGCCACATATAAAGAAATATATTAATATATGAACATTAATTTCAAACTATAACAGTCGATGGATAACTGTATAAGAATTTTAGAAAGCAATCAGTCAGAAATAACTAGTAATACAGTTTTCAATTTAGCCTAGTTCGGAATAAATCAAGGATCAAATGCTGTCCTTGGGTTATTAAGAATCACGTAGAATTCATGAATTTCTGCAATTCATCTTTAATTTAAGATGGTTGCTCGCTAATTGATCTTGTAGAGAATTCTGAATTTAACTCTCTGGGCCTGTGTTTTCGTTTTCAGCTAAAATTTCACTGTCCTATCTTATGCAATCTAGTGAGTTCAGTATAGAGTTGTATGAATAAATTTATGCATCTTCTTAAGAGACGTTATGAACCTTTAAGATATATGAGACATAAAGACCGTCATAGCAGTGAAATTACACACAAACATGGATTCTAGAGAAATTAATTTTACTCAAGTCTTTCTACAAAATTTGTAGGAAAATTAAGAAAGCGTGGTATTGAAAATTTGCCGGTATATCTATTATTTTACAATATATGAAAATTAAGAAACAAAGAAATTTATGAGAAGTGTTATCAAGTCACTCTAATTATATAAGTTATTGATGATTTCTTTAAACTATCTTCATTCTTAAAACTCCTAAAAAATGAAAAAAACGACTAAACCTACTCCACACAGAGAAGCGACATATTTGTTACAAGAAGAGAAAGAATCCGGTAGACGTGCGTTCTGAACTGCTCATAGAGCCCCATTGCATGAACTTAATGTGTTAAAACTTGAAATGTGGGCTAATATTTTCTGCATGTCAAGTTGTATGAGTTCTTGGTGGGAAGGATGGGAAGGAAAAGTCGACATTTCTAAAACAATTTACTTTATTGATTGCTCCATCTACACACAAGTCTATCCTATCTCTCCTCTCTCTCTCTTTTTTCTTTGAAAAATTATATTGTACAATATATATATCAGTCTTTAATTAGCATGACCACGTTCTCTTTTTCGGAGGAAGCATTCCAATACAAATAAGTGTTTGAGGACTGAAAATTCCCCAAGAGGAATATAAGTGACAAGGTCGAGGATAGACCCTTCACAAAATAATATTAAGGTAAAACAATAACACGATATTTTAACAAATTTTATTAATATTTTACTGTTTCTAGATACACTTTTAATTTAAAAAGATTTTTTAAATTATATGTATTCAAATTCAGAATTAAATTTTAGATTCATCTATCCTTCTAATGATTATGAATAAATCAGATGTTTAAGCCACAGTTATTGTACGTTGCAGCAAAATGCAGATCATAGAAGGTTTTCTTCATTTAAGTGACTAAGTTTGGCCATTTTGAAAACAAACATTTGTCTTGCCACCATAATGATATTATGCAATTATTATTACTATGAGAAAAATTTCGTAGTAATTATTTACGTTTATCAATTAATACTGTAAAATAAATTTTAAGAATAAACCATACAATGAATTGAGTAACTCTGAATACCAGCTGCTACCTATATATATATATATATATATATATATATATATATATATATATATATATATATATATATATATATATATATATATACATATTTTATAGCAAAAGAATCGACGCACAAAGAGTGAATAGTCCGATATAGACAAGAATTAGAGGATAAGAAAATTATGTACAGAATAGAAAATACTTAAAACTTCAGAAAAATTGAGTGATTTATTTCAGAATTATATCATTACAAAGTAACGAATAAATAAGGTGTTGACCCACCTCTAACCTGCCACACGACGTGGCATAGAGTGATAAAGCTCCCTGATGATCTGCGGTATTTCTTGCCACATTTGCTCCAAATGTAGGGATAGGTCATCAACATTCCCTGGTAGATGCAGTCGCCTTCCCATCATATCCAAACATGCTTGACTGAAGAAAGATCTGGCTGGCCAAGAAAATGTTTGACAAGCTGTAAGACAGTTCATAGCAACACGTGCCGTATGTAGTATGGCATTAACTTGCTGAAAAATAAGGCCAAGAAAAGTAATGCATAAGGAACGGTGCAGGGAAGGTAATCGAAGACAGGTCTCAGAATGTCGTCCACGTACCGCTGTGCTATAAGTGTGCCTCTAATGGCGACCATAGGGGGTCCGGCATTCAAGGGAAATAGCACCCCAGACCATAACTCCTGGTTCAGGGCCTGTGTGGTGTGCAATAGTGAAAGCAGGATCGGTACGCTACACTGTGCGCCTACAGACACGTCTTCGATGATCGTCAGGACATAGTTGGAAGCGGGATTCGTCGCAGAATACTATACCCCAGTCAGCATCATTCTAACATGATCGATCCATTATAATCTGGCTCAACAGTGTGCCGGCGGCAGTGGCAGGTGGCGTAGCCGTCGGTACGAGATTTCACTCTATTAGCCGTCTGTAAATGGTCATGAGGGACACTCGTGTGCGGGTCGCGCGTCTGATGGTTGATAATGATGAATCATTCGCTCTGACGGCTTATCTGACAATCACTTTCTTCTCCCGATCAGCTGTGGCCCTAGAAGGAGCGATTCTCCGATTTGTCCAACCTGCTTCTTTCAATCAAATGATATGACCTCTTTCAAACTCTGACAGTTCCTCGGAATGAGCTCGAATTCTGTTGCGAGGCACTGTTTCAGTCATTGAAATGTATCCTTAATCGTGCAACAGAAAATTTGGCCATCAAATTGAGAATCGCTTACTATATACACCTGCGGATTGCGCAGTTCCGATGCACTGTAGCTCCCGTTATTCAATCATTGGACACCAAATTTTAATCATTTGCATGTTCGGTTCAAATGTTTTTGCATATGAAATTTCTTTACAATCGGGCAAATCGTTCTTGATGCGTCGTTGTATTTGTTATAGAGTTTACATATATATATGTGTGTGTGTGTGTGCGTGTGCACGTGCGCATGCGTTTGTATGTGTGTCTCTCTCTCACACACACACAGAGAGAAAGAGAGATTGAAGTTTTTTTTTTCTCTCACTTTATAAAATAATCTTATGCAATCCTAGAAAAATGTTTTTGACAGGAGAAGTAAAGTACTGTGTAAAAAACAGATGCGCATGAAATAAAAAGAAAATGCAGCTTTTTTAAATCTTTTAGGGGAAAGTATTACTGTCTAAAGCTTACGATTTGAATAACTTTAGGTGTATTTTTTCTGATGGAGAATATCAGAAATGCAATGGCCCAGAAAAATTTAATTTAAAATGCGTTCAGACAGAGCGAACAATTAAAAAATATTTCAAAAAATCAACAACATATAACAAAAAAACTGCATTTGTAATTGAAAATTTTTACTTCTGCTATAAGTAGTGAAAATAAATATCCATTTGCTTAATATTTAAAATTTACTATCGATAAGAGATTTCTAAATTCTTCACTGTCTAAAATTAATCATTCGTAATTCTTATATCATTCTAAATCACTTTTACAAGTAATGATTTCAATCATTTTTGTATTTGAAGGACCACTTATCTCTCAATGTGTATTTCCACTGACCTGAAGTATATGGGAAAATATCCGTAAAATATAATCATAAAAATGCTATTTAGTGGATGCGAAATATTTAAACCTGTTGGATTATAAAGAATCTCACAGAATGTAAGTATTGAAGATATAACTAATTGCTATAAATCTAAAAATGTACCAAAACAGCTTTAAGTAATATTTTACACAATCTCCACATATTTATCGTCCTGAGTGGGCGATAAAAAGATAAAATACACAATGCAATAAGAAAGTACAATGAACATTAAATATGCAAATTATGTCTTATTTTTTCCAAGAACCACCACATTTTAACGAATCATCAGTAATTTGTAATCCACTAGTTAGATATAACACATATAATTGATATTAATTTGAATAAATTTCTAAATACTCTACTTCGTTAACATAAATATTGTATTCAGATATAACATTCTGTACCATGCTTGTCTAAAGTGCGGCCAAAAAGCCTTTAAAATGCGACCCAAACTCAAATAATGAAAATATTTAAATTTACACATTTTTATTAAGAAAATAAATGTTTGCAATATTTTTCCTATATAATTGATTCTTTGACATTTATTTTGAAATAAAAATTTAAATAAAAACTTCTTAGTATGCCATCTTAGTATGCCTTATAAACCATCTTAGTTGACGTCGCTGTGTTAATACGATCTTGATGGCGTATCATTGTAATGTACATCAGGGAAATTTATGCGTAAAAAATTTTAAAATTGGAAAGTGTATTAAGCTTTCTTATAAAAACCATTAACTTTATAAGAGCAAAAGGATTTAATCATAAACAATTTCAAAAGTTTCTTAAGGTAATGGACACTAAATTTGCAGATGTTATTTGTTATACAGAAGCAAGATGGCTCAGTAAGTAGAAAATGCTCAAAAGATTGTGCGATTTGAGAACAGAAATAAAAATATTTATGGAAACAAAAGAGAAACCTGTGAATGAATTTCAAGACGAAAATTGAGTGTTAGATTTAGCTTTTTTAGTAGACTTAAAAGAACATTTGAATGATTTAAATTTGAGACTTAAAGGAAAAAATCAATTTATTAATAATATATTCCTAACAATAACAGCGCTTAAGAAAAAGTTGAAATTTTGGCACAATCAAATAAAAGTAAATGATTTGACACATTTCAGTACATTGGCTGCACATAAACCTGAGAGTTGCACAAAATATGCTGCATTAATTTTTAATTTAATTCAAGAGTTTGAAAGTAGATTTCAAGATTTTCAAAAAATGAAGAGTATTTCAACATATTTTCTACCCCATTTTCTCTAGAAATAAATAAATTACCTTCAAATCTTCAAATGGAATGCATTGAATTGCAAAGTTGCATTCAATTGAAAGAAAATTTGGGAATGTTTCTTTACTAGGGTCCTATAAAGATTACCTACCCCGCGATAAATATCGTCATTTTCACAATCATGCTTTATTAATGTTATCAGCTTTTGGCAGTACCTATATTAGTGAACAATTATTTTCAAGAATGAAGCATACAAAAAACAAAAATAGGACAAAGATCAATTAAAACATCTTGAAAATGCACTAAGAATTGCAACCTCGTCTATTCAACCCGATATTGGTTTGCTTATTTAACAAAAGCAAATTCATCCATCTTTTTAATTTGAATTTTTTTCATCTTTATGAAATCCAAACTAAATGAAACGAAACTTTTTTTTATAAATTTAAAATAAATATGTACCTAGACATATCTAGTTCAAATAAAAAAAAATTATAGTAAAAAGAAGTAAATTTTTTTAATAAAACTACATAGAGTTAATTTTCATTTAAATTTGTTAAAAAAATATTGTATGTGTGGCCCAGCAGTTTTTTTTTTTTTTTTTGCAATGCGGCCCTCAAATGGTCATAGTTTAGACATCCATGCTCTTTCTATATATATAATCTTACTGTACAAAAAAAAAATTAGATATCCGTCATACCAAGCAAGAGTAGTAATTAGTATAACTATTTTTCTAGCAATTAATTCAAGTATATAAATGTTTTAAGAAATGTTGTAAATAAGATTATTTATGCTCTCTACAAAATCATAAGTTAAACTTTCATCTCTCTCTGCTACTTCTCCATATAAAAAAATCGTTATTTTTATTACCTGGTTTCTTTCTGAATATCTCATTTGTTTAATTCCAATTCCTTTCTAATAGCTGTGATTCTTAGAACATCAATATGTTTATTACAAGTTTATTACATTCTTATTATAATGTATATATATTTTGTATTTATTACAAATATTGTATATGTGTATTGCAAATTAGTATCAAAAGTGTGTAATTGTTCTTTTTCCAAAATACATAAGCATCTGAAATTATTCCTTCATCATCATCAAATTCAACCTATGTTGAATTTAGAATTTTTGCATTATAAATAAGGGAATGAGGATTATATATACATTAATTTCATTTCATTGCTTATTCACTTTAACTGAAAAGAAAAATATGACCAAATTTAAAATATATATATATTTACTTTCCTCCCGTTCTTTATTTTCATATGAATTCTGTTAAAATAAGCAAATCTATGTAATATTTTATAAAATGTGTCAGTATGATTGGAATTATAGGCATTTTTCTGGTGTAATACACCTCAGTCATATTTTATTATATTCCTAATAAATTTATGTGCCCTAATCACAGAATAATATAAATCATTTTAAAAATTCAAGTTTAAAACATGTGTAATTGAATGAAAAAAATATAGAGAATAAGATTACAGATTAATAACTTATTATTTAAACTGTTTAATAGAATAATAAGGCAAGGATATTATCAGCTCAGGTTTAGGTGAAAAAATTAACAAAACCAAAATAGTATTACATGTTTTCAGATTTTTAGCTATTTCGTGTTACTTTTATATTTGTTTTATAATTTATTCAAAATTGGTTTGTTGAATAACTAAGATATTGTTAATGACTGCATAACTAAGATATTCCTAATAATATGATCTATTATGCTGTCGATCTCATTGGTTTGTACCTTTGAACTTGATAAATAAAAATTTTAAATACAAGTACGGGAAACTTATAACTAATGTTTCTTATTTTATATAAATCTAAAATTAATGAAATTTACATTGATTTCAAAATATTATAAAAAACATTTTTTCTTGTATTGTAATTTTAAAAACTGGTAGCTTCTTCTGGAATCCTAATTGAAGTTAAAATTCATTGTCCTGTCCATTTTCTTTAGACTTTATAAGGCACAATTTCCAATGCTTTAGTTTCAAACTAGAGATAAATTACTTAGTTAACTTTTTATCGAAAGAGTTTCTCGAATGGATGTAGAAAAGGCACCGTATTAAGTTCCCGAAACTTTTAAGCTAATTATAATAGATTGGGGTTGTAACTTAATAAATTCAATTTTACATTGACTGAGGTAAAAAAAGATATGTTAATCCAGAGTCAAGTACTTTTTTTCTAATCAGGATGTCTCAACTTAAAAAGATTGGAGAGTGTTTTTCCTAAAAAGTTTGTCAAATTAATGAATAGTTCTGAGATAGTGCATTAAGTTAAGCTCACATATGTATTGATGACCATATTTAAAAAATTAAATAAACGATTATTTCCAATACGCAGCATTTCTGGAAAGCAGCAGTTTGAGCTCAGAAAGGAAAAAAGTTTATTTTAGGATATAATCAAAGCTGAAACTGTAATTTCTACATTTAAAGTATAAAAAAAATGAATAATTACTCATTTACATTATATTGAAGCAATAATTTTTAGTTTTGATTTCCGATTAGATATCTAACATGCATTTTGCATTTTTGTGTTCTTTAAAACAATTTTCTTTTTTGGATAGTTTCCTCGTTGCATATGTAATTTATTTATCCATAAATAAATTACATATACAACTTATAAGACATGTAATGTTATGAGTGTAGTAATAAAACAACAAATTACTACTGACATTAAAAAAATTACTAATAACTGTCATTGAGATTTCATTTTATGACGATATTTAACGTTTTTAAAAATCCAGGATTTGTAAGTCTATAACAAACTTCAAAATGTGTGCAAGGAAATTAATTTCAGTAAACAATGTTTAAACAAGAAACAGTGTCACCAAAAAGCAAATATTTAATAATATTTTTTTCACGTTCTTATTTAAATCCATTAGTAAGAAAAGGACATATTAAGAAGTTCAATCTTGTATTGAAAATTTTTTGTGATTTTTTTAAACGCTTAATGCAAGTGTATTGAAGAATTATTCGTAGTGAGGGTCCCAATCTTTTCGAACATTCAATTATTATTAAAAAATAACAAAGAATTTTTTGTGTATAAGTTATTATAAATGAAATATTTTAATCCATTTAATGATTATTGAGAATTAAAGAAATCAATTAAATTTTAAATTACATGTTTTTAATTATTATTATTGTTATTATTATTATTTGCTTTAAATAAATTATTTATCTGTAATAAAAGCTCTTTTAAGGTGATGAAACTTTTATGTGATAGTTATCCGTAAGTTTCAAAAAAATATATGTAACAACCAAATACATATAATTTTTAATATTACTTATTCAAAAAAATAGGTGTCTCTATCCTGCTAACTTTCTCTTTTTTTACCCTATTTATCTTTGAACCGAACTATTATTTCTTTAAAAAAAGAATGATCCAATTTATTTAAATAAGTGTAAAATAATTGAAATTTTAAATAATTAAAAATTATTCACACATAATATTTTCAATTTTGCCCATGTAAAATATATTGATAAAGTTCATTTACATAAAAATATTTTGTTATTATAGAAATCCTTAAAATTGCTAACAGAAGTAATTTGATGAAAAAAACAGATGATTACGAAGAACTTTTCTTGCTTTCAAAACTAGCAGTCAAACACATGCATCACCTCATCAAAAATAAGTCAAATTAATGTATTTCAAACGAAGTAAGAAAAACTCTCACAGTGAAAAATGTTTTCTTTATTTATTATAGGATAAGTAAAATAAAAATATTTCGATTAAAAACAGAATATTACACTCAACGAAAAATCTCTGGTTATAAATTGAAGAGACAACTATGAATCGCAGATAAAAAGTAAAATGAGAAAAAAATCTTTCTAAAATCCAAAAAGAGTGTTACTAGACGTAATTTTTTAGGATTATACTATTTTTATAAAAAAAAAAAAATAAGGTATATCATTTAAAAATGATTAAAGCAGCTAAGATTTTCTGGAAGGGTTAACTGATACAGTCAGCTTCATGAAAATCGAAGTATTTTTTTCTAGAATTCTCAACTACTATATGTACCCCCGAAATATTGCGGAATTTGTGAGTTTTAATCCATATGTACATCTAAACCTATTTAATTTATTTCGAGACTCTTCTTTAAAGATAAAATAATATCCACACACACACACACACACACACACAGATCTACAGACACACACACACACACACATAATGATTTAACTTTATTTCGTATTAGTTTCTCATAACAGTAATTTAATTTCCTAATTTTTTATATTATCTCATTTAAAAGTAAAGCGTTCATTCTTATTTCCTGATACTATTCCTTTTTAACTTAATGCAATCACACGTTCTAAAAAATTCGCTGAGAATGCTGTTCACATGGCTTCAGACCTGTATGGATGATCCCTACCAGACTTTATGTCTGCACTTAAATTCCTCGAAATCCTTCCATTCATCACACGTGTTATATGACGTTTATTGTGAAAATTCCTTGTTAAATAACTTGTTGTGCTGCGAAAAAATGCCCTCTCTCACAATCTTACGCTCTTTTTGTTCTCTTATTCTATATCCAATCTCAAAGTTGTATCCCCCGCCGTGTGGAAATGGTCTCTCTCTCCGCTACAATAAAATAAATAATTAAATATAAAATTGACTTCCACTAGTTTTGAAATTTAATTAAATAGTAAAATTTAAAAGAAAGGCATTTCATTCAAAGTTGACATGATTCTTAATTGTACTTAGTAAATTCACTTTATATAAAAATGTGAAAAAAACCCTTCATATTTGAATAAAATTATAATAATAAATTTTAATTCTATTTCAACACATTAAACCTTATAACGCTAAAATTATACTAAGAATTAACGTGATTATACTCCATTAAAAATATAGTAACAGACTGCTAATAAGCCATTATTATTAATAATTTAGTTTGGAAGATATAAAAAACACTACAAATAACTAGATAAAAAAATTTCCAAGTCCTGAATTTAGCACAACGATATAAATTTCCTTAGAAGTAAAATTTAACATTACTTTAAAATAATGTATCTTGCCAACTCATCGACTAATACAATAAGACATAGAAAAAGTACACCTATTAATTAGAAATAGTAAACATCAATTTAACTAAATTAAATACTCCTATTTTTTCTTTGACTATGTTATAGATCTTATACTATATTAATAAAAAAATCACTTGACTTTTCAGAAATAGAAATTGAAAAAAATCAGAATTTCATCTGAGATATATCGCATTGAATCCAATACGTGATAAGATAATGATCACAACTTTACTTCTTTCATTAACGAGTTAATCTTTTCTTAATTACATTTGCATATATTGAAAAGGAAACAGTCTTATTCACTAATTGATTACCCTTAATGACTGATTGGTATTTGATTTAATTACGCTTATATTTAAACGAATCACTTAATTCTTTTCGTCTTAATTGATATTTGCTGACAACAGACGCGGAAGAAATTTCGTGGTCGTTGAAGAACCAATTTGTTGTATGGATTGCTTTTCCGGTTCAGATTGCAGATTTTTGAACATGTATTTTGAGTGTTTCTTTTCTTTTAAATACATTTATATTGTTATATAATATTTTAAGTTGCATATCAGTTCTGAATTTCCTATATTACGTTTTAAATCATGAAATATAAATTCGTAAATTCCTAGTTGAAAGATATTTTAAATTTTAATTTTAAAATCTCCGAAATAATTTAATCATGAATCCTCATTCGTATTTAATTATGAATGATTTTCAAAACTTCTGGCAATGAAAGACTTTAATATATAGAAGTAAGCAGATGACTACTATCTTATAGAGAAAGTATACAGATTATCCATAAAAAATAATAAAATTGTCCATAAAATATTACTGCTGTTGCTTACGAAGGCGGTAAAAAAAGTATAAGCGTAAGGATGGGGAGAAGGATGTTAGGAATGTAATAACACGTAAATGGATTAATTTGCTTGAAAGCATTGTCTATTGATGGTTTTTCCTTTCCCTAAGGAATCCACGAGTATGATACCTTTCACATTCCTAAAGGTTGTTGTTGAAAATCTACCAATAATCACAAGAACCATTATTTATTCAAGTGGTAATACAATTTTGTATATATTTGCATTTTTTATGTAACTTTTTATACATCCTTACACATCACTGATCTATTCAGAAGTGTTCCGAAAATAGCGCTCACATATCGTGTGATATCAACAGGTCTGCTGTCTATCAGCATAATTTCATCTGCTGCTGACTGTCATCACCATAGGTTTCCCGACCGATAAGAACGACTTCACTTATTTTGAGCAGATTCACCAGAAACATATTGTTTTGATTTGGCTTGGTTTAATTGCTGGTGAAAACTCAAAGCAAAGCAGTGACGACAAATCTTCGCTGCATCACTGAAACTTTGTTAGGCTGTTAATGACAGTCAAATTAGAATTAAAAATTGAACCAGTGCCAAATTTTTTGGCACCGTTTAACGTATGACTGCACATTACAGTAACGCCAATTTGCCTTTGTAACGCCATAATTCTAAATATTTAAGTGCAAAGTAAATAACACTCCCGAATAGGAAACTAGATTTTTGTTTTCTTTTTAATTGTTTAATTTTTTCTTCTTTTGCATTCTGCAAATGGCTGAGAGGTTTTCTCTTAATTTTAGTTTTAAATTTTATAGCTGATTTTGCTTTAGTCTCTCTATTATATTTAATACAGCAAGCCTACGCTCATTTCTTGAAGATATTTTTGAAAACGTATATTAAGATGATTTATTAATATACTATATGAAGGAGTACTTTTTTTTTATTAATTTGTTACATAAAGGAGCTCTTGTGGGATTTCGAAAGTACAGATTGATGTTGTTAGCTTCGATTAAAACAAGGATAAATGTCTTCAACCAGCATTTTAGCTGCAAGTTAATTTAGTTTGGATTACTTGATTTAGAAACTATATTATATCTAGCTTCGCAAATGGTATAACTGTAAACTATAAATCTTATAATTTGTCTTAGGTTTTTAAGATATTCTGTTAAGCATTTCTGAAATCTTTGTGGGGAACAAAAAGAAGAGTTTTATTTCCTTTTTCGACTTGCGTGAGTATAACTTCATACAAGCGTTGGAATTATGTGTAGGTTTTGTCTACAACTTAGAAATAACAATATGTCTTTGATGACTATGTTTAATTACGAGAAATGTTCAAATTTATACACATATTAATATTTGTAATAGGGGACATTAACGCCTCACATCCAGCGATTGCGTTTGATTCAATATCATCTCGAGTGGATCACATATTTTCATATATGTGATCATGGTTATAGTCCTGCATTGGCTGCTTCGTCTGGCCTTTCTGCTTGTACCTTTTCTCCTACGCTCTGCAAGAGAATGAAAACTATCTCACCATAACTTAGGTTGGGATGTATGCCTGCACTTTCTGATTAACTCTGCATGAAGGAAAAGAGAAATAATCACAGTGGTCTTGCTATGTCCGCCCCATGGGGAATGGGCAGATGATAGTCATCACTTTCACATATGTATAATAACTGTACAAACAAGATCAACCATTTTAAGATAACTGAAAAGCTAAAAGGCTTCAATACTTATTTTTTTTTATATTGCTGCTAAACACTTGAGAGAGATTTGTTGAAAGCGTAGAAGTATTATTTATGAGAATTTGATAAATATAACGTTCTAAAACTGAATTTTGAAATTGTAAATAAATGCATCTCTTCGTTGAAAAATATGAGTATATCTGTATTTGCGTTTTTCTCAAAATGTGTTTTTTAGAATTTTGGTACACTTTCATAAAATTTTACTCAATTCATAGGGTTGATAATTTCCACTTTATGAAATGAAGATATTTCTTATACAGTGAACACATTTTTTTTCCTAATAAACACAAATTTTAAGTATTACACAATATTCTGATAAAAATGTAGAAAATAGGAGTCATAAAAATGTAAGAAGTTTTAAATTTTATGAAATTTAAATTTAGAAATTATAACTATATTCAGTGTATAGAATGAATGATATACTTATTAGTAATCTGAAAATTCTAAAAGCTATAAATGCATTAGAATGTTTGTAATTTTACTTATTATTAAGGACTTGATTGACAAGTATAAATTCTGCAATTGATTATTAGTCACTCATGCATAATTACTTATATTTATAAATGTGTTTCATTTTCTTTGAGCAAACAAATATATAATATACAGATATCTCAATGTTAAAATATAGTTTATATCAATTTTAATTTAAAAAAAACAAAGGATAATTTAAGCTTGGAATAAAATAAGCTCATTTTTCCCTGTAGAATATATCTCTGTTACCTTAAGTTAAAGAAACTATTAACATACTATGTTACATATTTTCTTTAACATAAGAACAAAATATTAAATAAATATTAAATAATAAAAAATAAATATTATTCAATTTTTGTGCAATTGAATTATGTGAGCTACATTAGAGGATACTGTTCACCTACTCCCTTAGATACCTATTTCAACAAGATTGATTTATGAAAGAAAATATTGTTAGAACATTATGATTCCCAAACTGATAGACAAAGCCCCAATATATTTGCTTCCTATCAGTAGAATTCTTATTGTATTTTCCCATTATTTGTTCTTTAGTATGTATTATTTAGTTTTTAAGATATAAAAAAATTACATTGTACAAGTATACTAGAAAATGCGAAAATAATTTACTTTTCCTCTAACGAAAAATTTCCCCCCGTTTTCCTTCCATTACTATATGAGCCGCTCAGAAGCCAATGCGGTTAAGTCCATCTTTTGATATTTTCTGATTTTTGGAAATTTTGATGAAATAAATAATAATCTTCTTAGTTATTAAAGGATTTACTCTTTGGTTACTTTTTTCTAGGTTAGACAGCCCTTTTTTTAATAGCTTCTGAATATATTGTATAATAAATTCAGAAGCCATTGTGAATAAGTCCACCTTTTATCAATATTTTTTACATAAACTTTGAAATAAAAATTAAACACGAGTTTTACAGGACATTAAGGACAACACGTGGAGATCAAGATTTACTTTTAAATAACTCGGTAGAAGATGATGTTTGTTATGATGAATAAACATAAAACTTATGACAATAAATGTTATTTTATTATTTTTACATAAATTTCTTATCTTTTTCAGCTGCCAAAAGGTATAAGTCCTAAAATTTTTAAGATGCTGTCATTATTTCAATAAATGCTTACGTTTTTATTTACACATCCTGTACATATCTTGTTTTTTTGCAGAGTTTACACCTCGAAAAAAGACTTTATACACTTTTCTAATTAAATTAATAAACAAAGAAATTCAAAAACTAATGTATCAAAAAACATTAATTTTCTCAATTTTTGTGTTTTGGACTTAACCGCATTGGCTTCTGAGCGGCTCATATATATTAAAATTAACTTAAGTCGTGCTTCATACACACATGTACAGTTAATAATTTTCTTGTGGCTGCTATAGCTTATTCTTCATAGTCGTGGACTCTTTGCCGGCGTTGTTTTCGTCGAGTCGTGGGCTCGAGCCCTGATATCACTTATGACCAGCAGGGTAGCGGGCCTGATGTACGTTAAATCTGGTCAACACCCCAAGCACTCTTCTTGGAGTAGTGCGGAAGCTTAGAGAAGGAGGTGCCAGCTCCTGTATCATCCTCGTCAACTGACCGAGGTTCAAAATAGCGAGGTCTATAACCAGTTGTCCTCGTATTGTTTATCAGTGCGACATTGATAAACCAATACATAAAATAATTTTCTTATCAATTCTAAATAATCGTTTTAAATATTGTATTAGAGACTGGGTTTTTTTTTTCACAAAGAAGAAAGGAATTATACAACATTATGTCTTTTAAAATACTTCATCTTCAAACACAGTTGAATTTCCAACATCGAGTTAAAAATGTGTTAATAGTGATGAAATAATTTATTTTGAAATTGATCCACAGCAAAACACTATCATTAAGAAATATTGAATGCTTAAGTATTACTTTTAGGTGCTTAACATTAATTTTAATGAAGAAAATAGCATGTGAAAGCAATTAATTAAAATTTTTCTCAGTGATCCATTTTTTTTTTATTTTTAGCCCCTATCTATAGAAATCTATTTAATTCTTCATTTGCATATTTTTTTTTAAATTTGAAGGTGATAAAGTAATGTCAAGGTCACTTTCGTGTCGGTTGCACAAATCATTTTCACCTTACCTCAAACCCACGAACAAAAAAGTATTTATAAAAAGAACTCATTAATCTTAATTCATTTGTTATATCTGTTATAAGAATAGACTAGTAATTCGGTGAATAATATAATAAACAGGTAAAACTGGGTTATTTTGATCTTTCTTTCGTGTTATACGGAGTGCTTTTTTCTGCTTAATTTCTTTATAAGAAATGCTAATTTTTTAGAGATCTTGAGTAACCTTTAATAGTCCTTAAACATCGTAAAAAATTTACTTAAATGACATGACCAAAATGTGTTAAATATACGAATAAAGATTGTTTCATCTGATATGATCTGTTTAGATGTTATTTCTTTAAAGCAAAAATCCTGCATATATTCGGTGATTTTATAATTATAGAATTGCATAACAAATTCTATCAGTTTTTTATTTAAAATTTTTTACATGAATTTCATTTTAATACTTAAACAAAAAAACAAGTTTTAGCCCAAGATAACCATAAATATTAATTATTTCACACTTTTAGGCAATTGTTGACAAAAATTCAAAATTCATTGTATACTTCAATGCATTAATGTTTTGCTAAGTACAGTTTACTTTTCAACTCTTATTTCCATGAAGTTTTCCTCTTGATTATATATATTTAAGGATTAAAAATATAGTAAATTATATACACATAAAACCAATTAAGACATAAACCATCTTTGAATACAAATAAACTGAGTGAATATTTTATAAACGTATGAATAGTTTTTGTATGAATATATTTGACATAATTGAAATGCCAAAAGCCATTAGTTAGTTTGATTTAGTTTTATGATAATTCAATTGATTTTTCTGCTGAGGAATTTAACAGTTGTGAGTAAATAAGGAAAATAGCATAAAAGTAGTTAATCTGTTTACGCACACAATATGAACTAATAAAACCCAACCTGATATTTAAAGTTTCTACATGTGTCGACAGAAATCCTCCATCCATTAATATTCCATAACGTAACTCACAAATACCATACATTCTATATTTATCTTTAATTGTTTTAAACAGATAGATTTCTAAGACTGAGTAACAGTACGATAACCGTAAATCCTATTTAAAGAAATATTACAAGAATTAGAAATTTAAACTTACAATATATTCTAAGAAAATTGTCAAAGTATCGTAGTAATGGACTGCTTAGGATAGTATTTAGTTTGAATTTTATTCAGTGTGTTATCCCGTTTTAGGAATGAAATGTGAATAAAATGTATTATCCTCATGTGAATACCTATTTCTATTACTATGTATAAGAAATCGCTATATATATGATAAAATGTTTTTCACAAATGAGCGTAGTCTCTCTTGTTATGAATTATTATTAATTATATATGTGCTTTATTGCGATTATTTTTGGTAATGAAATATATTTAAAAAAAAAATTGTAGCTGATTTTTTAAACAAAACTTTATGGCTTGCTCTGAAAAGGATAGCTATGTATAGATCAGATATGTTTTGTGCGTTTATTATTTGTATTTTTAAAATGCCTATTTATCCTTTTTCTCTTTGCCATTTCTTGTGTTTGATTAATCGTTTCTCAAATCCTCTAACAAATAGCATTACGTAACAACAGAAACCTACAACATCAAGAGATGAATACTTGTGACTACTGTGCATGAGAGTTTCGTTCCTCTAGAACTAAATCGATTATTTGTTTTTTTTACCGGATTCGTTTTGCAATAAGCTTTAGGGGAACGCTGAATTTTAAATAAATAGAAACTTAGAAGGAAACTGGGGTAGAAGGACTTAAAAGAGAAAGGGAGAGTGTGTTCCAAAAAATAATAATGTTTGAATTAAAACGACTCTTAGTAAATCGATCTTTTTTTCATTTCTCGGCTCTAAATCATTCAGTAAAATTTGAAGAAAGAAAGGGAATCAACGAAGATATGTATATATTGAAAAAAGAACCCATTTAACTATTTTTTTTTGTTCTTTGAAAATGTGTTCTCTTTATTACCTCTATGATCTAGGCCCTTAATGCAAATGTGTTCCTATTTATTAAAGATACGCATAGAGAATATTTATTAAAATGATTGAAAAAAGTTAATATAATAGTATTTCTCTGAGAAATAAATACAAAATAGTTTTAAATTCACTGTGTAAAATTAATGGATGACAAAACAGGCTGGTACTCTTTTAGACCATGCTTTATTACAAATATAGCTCTTAGATTTTACGATACGAATCTACTAGAAAACTAAAAACATTTTTTACAAGTATACTCAATCAGAATAAAGTCTTAAATGAAAGATAACCACAAGAATGCTAATCAAAGAGAGTTGAATACTTTAATAATACATTCTTGAATATTTTTATCATAAGTCGTTGGTAGAGTTGGTGCTAAACGTTTTGTGACTTTGAATATTTTTGGAATTGTTATAACAGTTGGAAGGAGTCCGGATATACAAGCTTCTGAGTTAAATGAATTGAAGTCTTGTTCACGAAAGTTTTTAAATGTATTAAAAGGAAAAAGAAAATGAAATTCTATAAATGAAGTAATCAATCTAATTGTGGTAATCAAGAAACAATCTCATTCTGGTTAATCTGAGGCCAAAGTAAAAGTCCAAACAACTTCACTCATCAGTATAAATATTTATTTATTGGAGCAACATCTTGTGGAAACTATTTCGACATCAATCTCATTTTAAAGTCTCGGTCAAGGTCATAATTGCAAGCTCATGGTCGGCATTTTCCCGTCGAGTCCTTTTTTCCCGTCCTAATGCTATTAAAGACTCGTGTTGTGAGGCTGATACATTATAAATTTATCGTGACTCAAGATCTTCACGTTGAGATGGTGTAGAAGTGGAGTGGGAAATGGATGTGTGGAGTCAGGCGCCAATTCAGGTGACTTCTTCGTCACTTTACCGAAGTATAAAATTACCATGCCCGTCACCAACAGCCCCTGCGTTGCTTCTAAATGCGACAACCACAAACAATCATTCAGTAAAAAACTAATATGCTCAAATGTTAAAGAAAATTTGCGAAAAAGAAAAGATACTATTTTCCGGAACATTAATCAACCTTTCTTAAGATTTAAGTATTTCAGTTTTCTTAAATATGTACTATATTACTAACAGATGTTTTGTTATTAATGGCAAAATTCAACTTACAAATTTATTATGCGTATCAACAATGCACCTTGCAGTATATTTTTCTCTGCGAGTATATTGTCTTATGTATATGAACTCAATACATTATACCGTGAAATTAAAGCTCAGTATTTACGATGCATTAACTATTACTACAAAAATGTTAATAGATATTATTATAAATAGATATTGTTAGAAACTAGAGAATCTGCTTCGTTAACAATTTATATCTAATATATGAGACTCTTTTTAATTCTCAGAATCAAAATTTATTAGCTGTATGCATTAGCACTTTTTGTACTCAAAAATTTCTGTAACAAGATACATTAAGAAGAAAATAACGAAACTTATTTCTGAACTATTTCAAATTATTCAACATTCACAAGGTGTATTATCTGATTTCTTTAGGTAATTTTTAATACTAAGCGTTAAATGTATTGAACATTAAATGTATGTACTCTCAATAGATATTTAAAAAATACATCTATGTTTAATCTTTTATTATAATTGTCTATTATGTTTTATAGTTTAAGAAAAGATTCATGAAAAATAAACTTAAAGACTTGTTTGACAACTTGGAATCTTATATTTGTAATACAATTTTCAGACTGAGGATGGAACTTTTTCACTCCATTTATAGAAGAGCACTGAATAGCATTTTCAAAGTAGATTTTTAGTACCTTTATATTCTATTTTAAGCGCAAAAAACTCTTTTCATAAAAATAAGTTATAGAGCAGTTTATAGCAGTATTTTTTGACAACGCTGAAATGCTCTATTTTTTAAAAAATTTCTTTCTCTGAACAACTTTCAAAATATAATATTGATAAGAAAAGCTGTTATATATAACGTATTATGGCTCATCATGAGAAACTGCATTATTCACGCCTACCACACGACAAAAGCTATTTTTATGAGAGTTGTTTGGACACGTGAAGTAATTTCTCAGCTTTCCTTCTTCAGCTGAAGATATTATACTACTTCATTTATTTTCTGATGAAACTTCATCCCAAAGAATCCATTTCGTCTACTTTATTTTTTATTGAATTTTGTATAGTTTAATAGAGTTTATTTTCCTCTGATGTAATGTTTCCTTATTTATAAAAATTAATATGATGTTACTCTTTATTTTTCGCGTTCGTCTTCTCGAAGTTTATAAGTGCATCGATTAGAAATTTTTAGTTTTCTTTTCGTTTATGGTTCCTAAAACATAAATCTGTTGTACAGAATGATATCGATTTGAATTCAGAATTGGTTGGAGTTTCTTACTTGCTTTTTTATTTGGTTTACATAAGTTATTGACTTAAAGGCTGATAGAAAGTTCGTTCCAGTGAATATGATAAATGACTTCATATTCTATTCGTATTTTTATTCATGAAACTCAATCAAAATTTATAGCTTTAAAATGATTGGCGGAAACGTAGGGATGTACATGCGCTTTTCCTTCTCCATTTTATTCCTTTAATTTATTTTACAAAATCATTTTTAATTGTTATTCTCTTACAGTATTTATTTTAAAAACCATCCATATTATTTATCTTTATTATTTGAATGCCATATCGCACTAAGTCAGATGGAACAAAATTTATCTATTTATATAATTGTTGTTCAATGTGCAGCTCATATATATATAATTACATATCTTAAAAAATTCAATTTCCCATAAATATCAAACAATCTACTAAATCAGTGATTTTAATTTTAGTTACACTATCAATTAATTGCAAAGACTGGAGAAAAAAAAAGATATGTATAAAGTGAGCTATATTAAAACATATTTATGCTACCTGTCATTAAAAATGTTACATTAGGAAGGAAATAAAATAGCAGGTTATAATTTACTCATTACACATATATCCATATCCCATTACACATATACTGTATAATGGGAAGAAGAAATGATTATATTTACAAATAACTTGAAATTCACATCGTCTAGAATTCAGAAACCAGAGATATCGACTCTAATCCTCCTGGGCCTCGAGTCTAAATGAGATTGGATGATAGGAATAGGTATATCAGTTCTAAGCGGCTTCTACTCTGTGCCAGAGCTCCTTAAACTCAGTGTCTTGATAGAGTTTGAGTGCTAGTGTCTCTACAATTCATGATCATACGTTCTCATTGGGTGATAGATCTTAACACCGTGCTGGTGAGGGCAACAGTTGAACACCTAATAAATGGATGAAAGTTAGGACAGCATACAAAATTTGCAGTCGTACATTATCTTGTTGAAAAGTAACATCATAAAGATCAAGTAAATATAGAACAGACGCAGACCTGAACACGTTGGAATTGCATTAGAAACTATTCAGAATAAAGGTTATACGAACAAGCTGTGATCCAAATATGCACCCAGTGGTACATTATATCATTACTCCTGGTTCTGGGTAAGTATAACGAAGATGAATGAAAGCTAGAAACATTCATTCTCTTCGATGTCTGGCCACAAGAATACATCCATCATGATGGTATACGAAAAACTGAAAATTGTCTGAAAAAACTGTATGATGCCACCCCAGAATTTCACCCCAAAATACTAGGGTAGACACGTCTATCTATGTTGTAGTATGAAGGGAAGCTGTAACAATTGTCCCCGTGCTGACAATGCAGATAGTTAAGTGCTCCAATGTCTGTCCGCATTTACACTTGTCTTCCAGCAAACCAGTCAAGTTTCTTACTCAAGGTACATGGTGCGGCTGCGATCTTGTGAGTCACGTTGACAACCTGTTATCCTTTATGAGGATATGAGCAGGTGATCTCTGAGATCCTGTGTAATGGCGACCATGACCAATGCTAATTGCAATACTTTGGAAGAATAAATCGTAGTCCCGGTAGACCACGATCCTGCCGCATCAAATTGTGACTCGCACTGGTTGGAATCCTTCCATATAACGATATTTATAACACGACTTTTAAGCAACGAAAAAAAATTGAATTAAATTTTTAAATGAGAAACCCGTAGTACCATCTTTCTTTTATACTTACTGTCGGTAGCAATACTCCTAGTTGCGTTGTTCACATGTTGAAATGATATGTATATCCCAGTATGTAGTAATATTTAACGTTTGTTGTGTGCCTTCTTTATGATGTAGTAATTTTAAAAATTAAATATATAAACGTATTACACAGTATAAAAATGTGCATGAATTTATTAAATTATTCTATTGTTTGGGTAGAAAAAATGTTATTTAATATATTTCAAAAACCTAATCCATTTGCCTCACTCAAGAGCTTGGACAACTTTAGATTAAAATTTTTAAATTTATTTTCATTTCTTAGAAATAATATTTTTCATATTCACTAAAAATAATTTATTATTAAAAAGAACTACAGTCATTGTATTTAGGAAATATATAACACAGGTAAAAATCTGTCACAAAATATTACAAATGTGACAACAAATAAATAAAGAAATGGGTTGTTTTATTAAATAAAAATTTTATAAACCACTGAAAAATATATAATTGCTTAAAATTACGAGTCATATTCTTAGGTACAAATTTATTTTTCTGAATCAAAGCGTCTTATCGGAATCTGAAAGGAAATCGCAGGAAATGGGAGAATGATCTTAAATTAATTTCAAATCAATAACTACTACGCATGATATCCTGCACAAACGTAGTAATGATAATAAAAGTTCCAAGAAACCTTATTATAAAACTACAGTGGATTTAATGATAACTCTATTCATTTTGCCTTGAACTGCAATTATGAATAAAAAAGTTATAGTAATTTTTCCTTAGCCAGCTTATGAAGTCAAATTAGGAAATATCCTGAAGCTATCTAGATAAATTCCAAACATAAAAGAATCCAAAAGAAAGAAGAAAAAGACTTTAAATATGTTTTTACCGAAAGCCTCGTTTCGAATGCCCCCTATGCTCTCTGTTGATGTCTTTTAGAAGAGAAGAAAAAAAAAAGGACTGTGGTGTTGTGATGGGAAAGAAGGAAACACGGCACGTCATTACTGTAATAGCCTCGTAAACTATAGAAGACACAAAAGTGAGGGAAAGAAAATATGAGACAATGTTATGGGTAATTGAAGAGAAAAGGG
The DNA here is from genome assembly GCA_019974015.1 of Nephila pilipes. NCBI lineage: Eukaryota > Metazoa > Arthropoda > Arachnida > Araneae > Nephilidae > Nephila > Nephila pilipes. Next base: position 486,985 of record BMAW01124989.1, on the reverse strand, counting down.
CAGCTGTGTCTTGAAGAGCTTATAGGACATGGAACATTCTTTGATAAAATTCAGAACTGCATGTGAAATTCAGATCGCATTAAATGCGGTGGAAAGCATTTTGAAGACATGGAAAATAAGTTTCAGTTCAAAAGTCTTCCATCCCCAGTCAACTATTCCATCCAGAAAAAGTTATGAATAATATATAGAAGTCCTAAGGAGCTCACAAAATGACTATTAAATTCAGCATTAAAATATGATTTACAATATTTGTATTAATAACGATAGAATCTATCTCTCAGGCAGAAGAATTAGAAAAAGTATAATGAAGAACTAAATATTGTCTTTTAAAGGTAAAGAAATAAACTCGCATTAATTTGTAATCCAAGTTTTAAATATTTTTGCTTGTCTCATTTTTAATCGTTGTCGTTTGTAATGGTTAATACAACCCCGTTTAATACCAAAACTAGGACTAATTGTTAGTAAAATTACGATTTTTTTTTTATATTCAGACTTGAGGAAGTAAATGATATTTAGGTTTCTCTTTAAATTACTGTCAATTTAAAAGGAGAAAAGAAGAAAGAAAAAGTACAAATATGATGTCGATAACACAACATTTTATCATTTTCGAGTATATGCATTTTGTTTAAAAGAAAACTAAAATTATGAATACGTTTCTGAGAACAAGAAAATCGTCTAACTTTGAAAGTGGAAAAAATGACTTAAATCTTAACAAAAAGTTCATTTCTTTCTAAACATGTTTGTCTATCTTCCCGTTTTACTATTAAGGTAAACTTAAATATAATGATCTCAATCAGTATTTTTTTTCTTAAATTACAACAATTAAAGTGCAGCTGATAATTTTAATTGCCTATATCAGGTATATTCAACCTTTTACACTTTGGGTAACTCTTAGAGATTACAGTTTTCTAGAAGGAACTTCTTGATTAAGGAGCAGAAAAAAATATAGGATATATTTTTAGGATTTTATTGAGCTTTACCCTACTCAAATTTACAAAATTATTATTGCATCTTTTTTTTTCATCACAAAACAAACATCTTAATATAATGAATGGAAAGTTAACTAATAGCAATTTTTGGTTATCTAAAATATATTCTACGAATAATGAACAAAAACAACAACATTTTAAATTACAATAAATTAATTAAAATAATTTTTTTTATTTTTGCTTCTGGAATAATTATTGTAATATGCAACTTAATGTCCTCTTCAGAATCCAATCTGTTTCTGTATTTTGTTTTTGTCGCAGCACACAAAAAGAAAGATTTTGCGAAGACAAAGATTAAAACAAATGACATTAAATATTTCAACGCTCTTTTGGTATTTCAGTATATTCTTTTCTAATGTCAATCCAAAAATGCATTATATCAACTTAACTAAATTTTAGTTTCAACTGAAAGTCAGTCGATGTATCAATTTGAGATATATCGGCTGAGCCAAAGAACGGAGATTAATATGTGACCCAATGTGTCTCGATTAATATAGTTAAAGCACGCGACTTTTATGAAATTTCAGCTTTTAATTTATTCAGAAAATATAAATTTATATTAATTTTTAAAAGCAAACTGCCTTTAAGAATTCGATCTTTTATAAAAATTAAAATTTTGGCGCTTTGATTACGTAAATAGTGATCACTTGCGGAACAGCTGTCAAAGTTCCAGGGATCACTAGGGTTCCGCGGAACTCAGGGTGAAGACCTCTGGCCTATACAATATTGTACCCCAAGACTTTCAGAACACATTGAATTTCTTCAATAATTCCTCAGTCACCTGAAATTTCTCAGTTGTTAATGCTTTCAAAGAGGGTGTTAAATTTGAAATGCACCTGATATCCACGCATACGTATAATTATCTCAAAAATTCAGTTCTCTAAACATTCAAGTATTAGATAACACACACCAAAGGCTGAAATTTGTTCTGGTTACATATGACTTATGCATATATATATATATATATATATATATATAAACAAAACATAAATACCACAGTTCACAAATTGCAACAATCAAAGAATACCTAACACTAAAGCAAAACTATTCATTGAAAAAAGTAAACATTTAAGAAATCATTCATTAAAAAATAAATATTTATTTAAGTCAGATAAAAAATTTACTTAAATTAATAACACTAGAAAACTGGGAATATTTCTTTTATTAAAAATATAGTAGAACGTCAAAATGTGATGGGTAAAAATAAAATCAAAAGCGAAATATATGAAACGCATTTTTAAATAAAAATTATCAAAAATATAAATATTTCAAAACAAGAAATAGTATATTTTTTAATGTATTGAATATATTGTTGAGTATTTATAAATATTGAAGTCAATAAAAACGCATTATTTTAAAGAATGAATTGCTAACAAATAAAACAAAATCTTACTAAATTAAAAAAAAAAAAATTCAAAAAACACGCATGACAGTAAATAAGAATCACTTTGAAATGTGGAATATTAAATTTGCTATAGTTTTATTATTAATGCAAAGGATACAATGACCTTTTTTTCTTACCTCTATTTAATGGTTAAATAAGTGAAATATCATAATTATCTGTTACATTAAACGCAAATCATACTTTTTACAGTTACGCTACATTTACCACACACATACGGACTACACATGCAACATGCATATACAGTCCTACTTTTATTATGTAGCCCAAATTGGCATTACGTAAAAAATTTTGAGTTCGATATCTGACCAGAAATTTGAAAAATAGTGCGTGAAGTGGCTTTCATTAATTCATGATTTTATCGAAGTTTTTCAGAAAGTTAAACGTACTCTACTTCATGGAAGAATTCACCACCTAAGTAAAAACTGCTTCATTGATTGAATTAAGACAATACAAGTCAATTGATTGATTTAAAGAAATCCCAAAAAAATATTTGCTTAAAATTACTATCGAAACATTATTATAAAGATGTTGAAAAAAATATTTAACAAAATTAAAATACTAAATATTAACCAATAAGATCTTTAAGAAAATAAAAAGTATGTCGAAAATAAATTTAAGTTGTGTAACCATTTAGATTGAAAATATCTTGTTTATTAAAAAAATATTTAATAAAATCAAAACATATAATGACAAGAAAACAATAAAATTAAAACCTATAATGACAGGAAAAAAATGAAGGTGAATAAATACAGAGCCAAGAATAAAAATAATAGAAAAATTTAAGAAATAAAACCAATAATAAAAAAAGTGAGAAAAGTATACCTATATATACATAATTTTATAATTTTAGTTACATTTATAATATTTATATTTCAAAGCAATTTCATTTTCTAACTAGGGAATCCGGAGAGAATAGTCGTCTTGAATACTTTCAAAGTTTTTAAATTCCAAATAATGTTGAAATAAAATGGGAAGATAGGAATGTTAAAGTCAAAAACTGCATTGAAAATATTTAATTGGGTAGTTTTAATACCGTTATTACTCATGTATAAAAATGTTTAAGAAAATAATGACTATATAGTTAAATATTTATATAAAGTACTTCAAGTTTACTTAACATACCTTAAAATTTATTTTGAAATATAATTTTGCAGTCATGTACTATTTTTTAAGATTTCTGTCTCTAAATTAAGCGAGAATATTTCTTATAAGTTTTGGGCTGAACAAAACTTTATTTAAAAGAGCACACACACATATAATATCTGTGTTTCCTTCGAAAATATTTTCTTTTAGTCCAAAGCTTATAATGAACATTCGCTTAATAAAGAGATCCAAATCTTAGGAGGAAAAAAAGTTTATGACAGCAAAATTTATTCCTAAAACATATTTTAAGGTATATTAAGTAAATTTTTGAGTACTTCATGCAAATATTTAAGTATATAGTGATTAATTTCTTAAAATATATTTATGTTGTATGAATATGTAGCTAATGAACTTTTTTTTTTTTTTTTTTTTTTAAATTACCCCCTGTAAAATATTTTCAATGCAACTTTTGACTCTAAAATTCTCTTTTCCCTTTTTTTTCATTTCAGTTTTATTCGGAACCTCTAACTTAAAAACTTTGAAAATATTCAAGATGACGAAATTGTCTTACTTGTTAGAATTCATCTACACGCTAGAAAAAACCAAATAAAATAATAAAAAAAAAGGTCATGCTGCAGTTCAGTAAAGTGCGTGGTCCCTTCAGACAGCCATTGACACTGCAGGAATTTTCTTACTTGCTATGACATTGTACATGAATTTTGGTCTCTAACAGTTTAAAACGTCATGTAGAGCTTTTTCCAGCTCTAGAACAAGGTTTGATGGGTCATGAAGCACTGCAGGTTGTTTCCAAAGCTTATACCATACATGCTTGCATTATACATGTCATGTCATTTGATTCATGTCAATGATTCATGTCATTTGAGTGAGTAAGTCACGATATGATTTTGTATATTTTTCGTTCAAAAAAGTCGTCTATATGACTCACATGGCGACAAATTGCGTAATTATTAATAATTGTGAAGTCAGAAACGACAGTAGCTCAATACAGGCGAACATAAAGCTAGAAATTTTCATCTCTTTTTCTTCGCAGATCCCATCTGAAAGATAGGAATGTCTATTCAGTCATCCAACAAGATATCGGCTCTCACCATGATCCATATTATCAGGAAACTATGCTTTACGTGACGTTTCCCGGGTGAAAACAAGCTCTAAGTTCCCGTCATATCTACGGCTAAAGCGAGACTTGTCACCGAATATCTTATTCGTCTGCTGTCTCAAACTCCAGTACGGACGTTGAAACTCCACTTAAAACGAGCGCTTTCATGAGTAAATGTGAAGGAAATCCAAACTGCATGTCTTCACGAATAGAAAGTAACATGATTGAGTCTCTATAAACAGTTTGTCTGAAACTCATACTCCTATGGCGGCTATAAGCGCTGAGCTCAGTTCTCTAGCACAGCAGTACCTCTTAAGTCTCGCAGTTATTGCCACATATCGGTTTTGGAGAAACTTTGTGACTCTTAGTCAACGTGGTGTTGTTCGTTGGTAAGTATTTCCCGTAAACTAAAATCTCTGCCTCGGACTTAAAATCACAAATTTGTTCATATTCAGAATTGGAAGCACTTTGTTTGTGATCACTCGGATTCAGGCAAGCTAAAGATTTTTCCTTTGTTATACATGTGCGATTGGCCTCTACGCGCCATTATTCGTTATTTTAAATATTTAAGACCGTTCTTTCACACATAAATTGCACGAAATATTTCTGAAGCGCTTATGCTGAGTGAACAGTTTATCTGCTTTCAGATGTGCACAGATGTTTTGCCCATGAAGGCATCAAATGAAATGTTTAGCATAAAGTCAAAGTTTTGCCTTTAATATCTGATTTTCTGCACGTTATTTGGAACAAATGAACCAATATTTATTCACACACTTTCACATTTTACGAATTATGATTAGCATTTCGACGCCAGTATACTTTTCCAGAGACGAACAAAAAACTCTTCAATCTGAAAAAAGAATTTTCCTAGAGTTAGTTATATTTAATTTAGTATAGATTATAAGAACATTAATTTAAAAAAACTACTTGTATAAATCATGGATTCTACTAAGAGGAATTCCAAAACTCAGTCATAAATTCTCTTTATTTTTTTAAAGTAATAAAATAATTTTTAGAGTGAAAAATACTTTATTTGAAAATGAAAAACGAGTATTTTTTCCTGGAATAGGAATGGATAAAATAATATCATTATTTCATTAGAAATTCAAAATAATAGCCAATCTATAATATATTATTCAAAATATAAGGTGCTTCAGGTAATACAAGGAAAAGATAATATATTGTAGTATACACAAAAAAAATCCAAATACTTTTCATCATAGGATACATGGTCTATAAAATCAAATGAAAACACTCTGCAGGATGCAATATAGTAAATCTAAGAATTCACATAGAATACAAAAGAATGATGAACTCGTTAAAAAAAGGAATTTGAATGAGTATTTTCAATAATTGCTTTTAGAGCGACACCAGTGTTAATGCAAAAAGAACAATTGCGAAGGAGTGATTGAGAAATGTTCTAGAACACTCTAAGCATATAGCGAACCTCCCCTGCAGCAGCCGAAAGACTTGCAAGTAAGTCCACTTTCAAGAGAAGTCTCATACACCAGACTCTTCAGCTGAACCCACAAATAGAAATCAAGACACAACAAATCGGGCGATTGTGGTGGCCAAGCTCTAGGACCCCTTCGCCTCTACATAAGTTTATAAAAGAGAAGTCGAAAAAATGGTGTCCAGATAATGTATCTCTCGCTCAAAATGGGCTGGAACTCCATCACGCTGTATCTCATATGCCGGTGAAGAAGAGTAGGATATCCTCCATTTAATATGGGAGCATCACTCACAGAAAAAAACCTATATTTGATGGGTTTTGTGAAGGCATTCTGGAAGAGGATGCAATCCTATTAGGTGATCACCAATGATTCCTGTCCAAACACTGATGGAAAAGTATCACTGATGCCTACATGAATATTCTGCATGTAGATTTACAGATCTGTTTATTGTGGGTATTAAATGCAACATCTCGTGCAACAGCTCATTCATCGGTCAAAAGAACAGTGGCTGCAAAATCTAATTTTGTTACTTTCTACTGTAGGAGGCAGCGGGTGAAATCTAAGTGACGAGAATAATTTCGCTATATCCGCTGCTCATGTGCTTGTAGTTGACTGATCTACAGTTTCTAATAAGGCTTCTTCTACAGCAGCTGCTCTAGCAGTCGTAAGACTTGCAGCAAACCAGGAAATAAGAAAGGATTCCGTTTCATACAGCTGCTGATGTAGGCGTGCAAATGTTTTCCAAATGTGAACCACCTGTGAGGGGAAAATACCCCACATTCGAATTGCCTCTGTGGTACTTCCGTTTACACCATAAAAGAAATGCATGTTTGATTTTTAAATATTACGAGGGTTGTTCAATAAGTTCTCAGAAATTCCAAGAAATGGTGCTGGTAGCATCGAAAATAGTTTTTTTTTCAGTAAGCATCATGACTCACTAGACAGCTGTCTATGTCTTAGTTATTCGTATCCATAATCATGATGCCTTTCGTGCAACGAAAATTCTTCGTCGTAACTTTTTCGGCCGTTGAGACTATCTTAATATTTTTCGGAAAAGATTCACCAGAAGCAACCCAACATTTTGATTTTTGTACCATTTCCAGAGCATAATGATGAATCTAGACTTCACTGACCCTGATAACTCAACACGACAGCAATTAAACTTTGATTTAGCTGCAAATGACTACCAAATCAAGACTAACGTATGAATCAATGGAAAATTTGTTCCGGATCCGTTTAACAGAGGGCCGCACCGAATGGTAACAACAATTTAACTTAATGATACCATCAGCCTTCAAATACAAATACTTTTGTGATACCCCCTCGTACATACGTTCACCATTATCCTGTACGTTATAAACGTTAGAACTATTACACACTGAAATAATTTCACGGACTGGCATCAACGCCTTTTAACTACTTACTGTGACGCAGATTTGCGTACGGTTTCTTCTTCCCCAGGTCATATTTTTATGCGTGGTATCCTCTTTTGACCGAGAAATCACCACAGGAATGTCGTTTTGCGGAACGGATATTTCGAAATGCGTTAGGGTTTCGTTTTAGACCACGCATTATTTCATTAAAATTGTTTGCATTGGTGTGTACTTATTACCAGTAAAGTGTGTTTCCTCTTTTCTGAGTAATCCTTCATTTCTCAGATTAAAAAGAACGCATACATACATACATATGTGTGTATGTGTGCGTGAGTGTGTGTGTAAGAAAATATTGTAAAGATTTAAATATTTTTAAGAAATAACCGAGGTATCTTGACAAAATGTATTAGTATTTCTTATGTACGTAATGTTGTAAATCACAGCTGTTAATGAAGATTTGTTTGGTTTCAAGAACATGTAGATTGAATCAATTCACAGTATCGTAATGTTTTAATTATTATCCCGGGGTATCATAAGGCTTTAATTATTAGTAAAATAATCCATATAGAAACTTATATTTGTATATTATTCATATAACTTTTTTGCATATATATAGAGTAAGTCAGCATCTAGAATTATATATTTCTTCCAGAGTTTCTTGATCGATTGAAGGCCAATACTGTGCAACTCAGCAGATTGAATTCCATTTTCTTCATATAATACAAGTAAAACTATAGCTCTCAGAAAGGAAAGAAATCACGACATTAATTTCTTTGATTGACAATATTATATGCATATGGGGTAGTTAATATGCACACAAAATTTTATCCAGATATCTCAGTTATTTCTTTGTAGCAATAAAAATTAAAGCCTCATCGTATGTATATCTTCAAGAGAGATAAATGCTTTTCTTTTCTTTGCTTAGTCAGATAATTTGAAATACATTTTAAAATTTTTTATCAGATAGTTCGAAATCAGTTTTTTTAAAATTTTAATGCGCAATTCGAATTTTGTTGTTTTGGAAACTCATTTTTAAATAATTTTGAAACTTAAAAAAATACATTTTATTTCTTTTCTCATTTTATTCAAAATACGCCTTTATTATTAATTGCCATATTTACAAAATTTAGTCATTAGAATTTCACCAGTTTTGTCCAGGAAAAATATATAAAATATATTCTTCCTGGTAATATATTTAATAATGAGCTGAATAAATTTTCAAAGATCATTATCATAATGAGGCAAATTTACTATGAAAAATGTACTTCCAAAGTTAATATTAGGAAAAAAAATCTGGCTAGACTGACTTATTAAAATGAATTAGAGAGGAACGCATACCTTTGAGAAGTTTAAAAGTAAGTTTGCTGATTAACAATTATGCAAAAAAATGGTAATATTTTTAAATTATACTTACTTTTATTTGAATTCAAGGGATTTTCAGCAATGGCATGCCGTAAAATAAAATTTATTCCTATCACCAAATATCTATTCATAATTTTTGTATTACGTATTGCAGAGAATTTTTTTCGAAATTTTATGAAGATATTGAAGCTAATAAATATACTTTTTTTACATCTGATTTTGAGAAGCTCGAAATATTTTGCATAATTCAGAATCTATTTAGAATTTCAGAAACTGCACTATTGCAATTCCTATTACGTAGAAAAGAACAAAACTATAGATGGGTATAAGAGTAGTAGAAAGAAGGGGAAAAATAGCTAAATTGTGTTCCGGTATCTGGTTCTCCCTCTGTTGTGAAAAATTGAATATGTGTTTTTCGTGAAAATCTAGGACGATATTAACACGAAACTTCTAACGACCAGAAATTGATATTCTGTAACATAATTATTTGTTAATATTGTAAGTTAGCACACAATTATAGATGTTTCATTTCGCTTAAATAATATTAATATAAATTATAGATTATGTTTGTTCCAGTGAATCCAGGTCCATTTCCGAATTAGAATGAAGCAAATGTGAAACGGACATAAATGTTTCAAAGGTACTTTTTCGACTTTATTACTTTTAAAATTTTGCCTCTAAATCTCAGGATTACTTTTGCTGTTCCCCTTTATGTGATTTTCTGTGCAATAAATAATTAAAATTATATAATTATAATAGTTAATAGTTTGCCTTTTATGTAAATCTGAGTATCGAAGAACTTAAAAAATACAATAAGAACTTAATATAAATAAATATCATACTTAAGTCCGGGTCTTAAAAAATGGATTCGAGTTCATTATGAACAACTGTCAGAGTTTGAAAGAGCTCGTATCATTGGACTAAAAGAGGCAGGTTGGGCAAATCGCTCGGCATATTGGTAGAAGCGATGCAGCGATTAGAAGATGCTGGCAAGAATGGGTGGGCAATAGATGGTTTCAGTATCATGATGGTAGTGGTTGACTGAGGGCGACAGCATATCGGAGGGGGGGGAGAGTGATTGTCAGATTAGCTGTCACAGAGCCTGATTCATCGCTACCAACCATCCGACGTGCGACCTGAACACAAGTGTCCACCATGACCATTCACAGACGGTTGATAGAGCAAAATCTACTCTGGTACCAATCGCTACGCCACGTGCCAATCACGCCAGCACACTGTCGAGGCAGATTACAGTGGTGCTTAGCTCGATCAGGTTGGAATGATGTTGACTGGAGACGTTTAGTGTTTAGCGACTAATCCCGCTTCCAACTGTGTCCTGACAGTTATCGAAGCCGTTTCTGGAGAGGACCAGGGCACCGTGCCGATCCTGCTTTCACTATTGCACGCCACACAAGCCTTCAACCAGGAGTTATGGTTTTGGGTGAAATATCCCTTGAAAGCCGGACCCCTTTGGACGTTATTAGAGGCACACTTACTGCACAGCGGTAAGTCGACGACCTTCTGTGATCTGTTTTGCTACAGTTTATTTTGCAGTACCGTTCCTACCCTTATTTTTCAGCAAGATAATGCCAGACCACATAGGGCACATTTTGCTATGAAGTGTCTTATAGTTTACACATCCTTGGCCAGCCAGAACTCTCTCTATTCGAGCATATCTGAGATATGATGGGTATGCGACTGCATCTGCCAAGGAATGTTGATGACATATCCCTATATTTGGAGCAAATTTGGCAAGAAATACCGCAGGAGACCGTAACGGAGCCTTATCACTCTATACCATTTCGTGTGGCAGCTTGCATCCAGACTATAAGGGTTCAACACCTTATTGAACTGATTACTTTTTAACTATGTAACTCTGAAATAAATCATTCAGTTTTTCTGAAATTTATTTTTTTTCTGTTCTGTATATAGTTTTCTTATCTACCAATTTTTGTCTCCATCGGACAACTCCTTATTGGTGCGTCGTTTTATTTTTGTCATAGAGTGTATTTAAAATACAAAAGTGGATAAATCCATTTTAACTATAATTACATAGATCATTTGAAAAAGCATTTACCATCCATGTTATTTTCTTACGCCTAAGATCTTCGATTTTTTTTTTGACAAAAAAATTGACAACAAAGTTCTTGTTCCTTATAATGCTTTCAGTATTGGTATATGTTTAATCGAAATGTCATTTTTGAATGCACTATTCTTTTAGTATTTATAAGAAATAAATTTTTATTATTATTGAAAATTATGTATTCAGAAAATAAATATTGTATTCATTAAATCATTGAAGCATGACACAGAATATCGTAATTGCTTATATGCTTAATAACAAGGGGAACAATAAGACAGATCTGAAGGAGTTTTTAGTCTTAAATTTCAATAAACAGATATATTACTTATCTAATTTTACATAACTCTAATCAACATATATGTACTTTTTAATCCAAATAACAAAAATAACAATCACTGCAGATCTTGTTAATTCAGATTTCTATCAGCAAGAGGTTACAACATTTTCTAGAATCGGGGAATATCGCTTACAGCTAATGAGTAGGGAATTAGTTAATTACATGATACCAAATAAATTCTATCACTGAGTTTCCATAGGGAGTACTGAAGTTCTTATTTTTCAGATATCTGTTAATTAAGCCATGCGACTTTTGTCTTTTTTCCTAAGGTGAAATCTGCATTAAAAGGAACAAGATTTCAGTAGTTAAAGCTGTGAAAGAGAAAGCGGGAAGCGTCCTGACCGAAGACTTCCTTCACTGTTTCGAACAATGGAAGATTTACATGGAGGGAGTAGGGATAGAGGAGAGGTGTATATTTAAGGGGATAATAAATAAATATGTATGGCATCAAAATAAAATATTTTAAGGCGTCAGTATCGTTATTTAATAGCCACACTCAATATTAATTGCATAAAAGTTCGATCTTTTTTAATTTTAAAATACTTAATATCAATGTTTCTCAAGGTTCTTTTCAGTTTACAATCGACCTTTGCAAAATGGGTGCACTGGGAGAGAATATTGTGATAGTAAATTAACAATGACTCCCACTCCAGAAATCTAGTAATTTAAAAAAAAAAAAATTAATGTAATTTAGTAGACAATTGAGTTTTCAAAAAAGGGATTTAATTTGATAGAATTATCTTGTCTATGGATCGCTTGAGCAAATAAGCGTAATTTGCTCACGTATTAAGAAAACCTTATCATTTTTATGAAAAAATACCATTCTAAGCCTTCAATTTTTCCGATACCCCATTTTCATTAAACTGTTGGGGGAAAATCTCTAGAGTAAATTGCTAGTTAGCTTTTTTTATTGTTTAATCAGCTATTTTACGCAAAATTAGAGAATGGATCATACTTCATATAATTACTTGCCATAATTATGATTCAATCCTTACCTACTATTTTTTATGTAATTCTGATAATTCACGTGAATCTTTAATAACACATAATTTGTTGAGTATAAAAATATATTTCGGTAATTTAGAAACTGAATGCAGATTTTTTGCTACACGTGAAAATAATCACCCTTTCTGAGAAGAAAAAAATCTTTTCAAAGAAAGTCGCTAAGTTAATGGCTTTGGTTGACACAGCCTTTCTTTAGCAAATCACCTCTTTATAACCATTGCTATTCCAAACACATTCCCACATCTAAGATGGACTCTAGTCGTCACTATTTCTTTTTTTTTTCTCTTCTTTTCTTTTTTTTCTTCAAAGCATTGCGTCCAACATGTCATCCTAATAAAACTTTTCTAAGAAAATAAACTTTACACTAAAAAGTGTTGTATCTGTTGTTTTTCTAAAAAAAGAAAATTGCCAGCAAACGATCTTAAAAAAAGTATTTTTCCCGTTGAAGGCGCAATCAGACTAAACTTTTTATTTTTCTTTCACGTATTTAAAAGTAGTTGTCATTTGTGCTTTTTTCCTTCCTCTCTTTAACATCCTTTGATCCTATTTTCTTTAATTTCGGTTCAATCATTTTTTTTACTGTTATACGTTATTTCGTAATTAACTTTATGCATACGACCAACTCTAAGATAATACCTTTTAAAAGAACTTTTAACTCTGATTAACATGTTTCTAAAAGTACTGAAAATCCAACCGTTATATCCTCACCTTGAGAGCTTCACTAATTAATGTACTCAAAATTAACTTTCTTTTAAATAGGCTATTTGTTTCCTTATCTTCTTACGATGTTCAATGGCCTAATTATCTGAAAATTCTACTTTCTCTAGAGCCACTTATAACATGTCTTATCAAATCATGACGCTGTCTTCGAACTAATTTTTATCAGATTTGGATGATTCAAGATATTGTGCTTAAGAAGTACCTAACACTGATTGTGTTCAAATGCTGTTAAAGGAAGAAAGTGTCAGAAATAAAATCATTGCTCATTTTTTAAACTACTTTTTAAGCCTAATATAAATGTATTTAAACTTAACAATCTCTTTCAGTGTTTTATATCGATTGTGTTTTTTCTAAAAATTCTCAAATAACAAGAAACTAAACGTTTTTCAAAGTTTAATGAGGGGATTTAGATTTTGAATAATATTAAAAGTCTAATTATAAAAGGGTCTTATTTAGTACTCAAGCGTGAAAACGTTCGTTTATGCTGATTCTTATTTAGAGATTAGAAGTATTTAACGGTAGAGTCCAATTATTTTTGTTGTGCCAAGCCGTGAATATATTTATTGATAAACATCCTTTTTTTTACACAGGATAAGAAGTTTTATTGTTAAAATCTGTTTTTCTCTTTCAATTATTAAATTGTTTCTTAACATTTTTAATTTCATTTATACCCCACGTGTTGCTTTATTTTCCTCTACGAAACAATACTAAAAAAAGTAAAGATTAAGTGTGAAGAAAATTTTATTTAGCAGTAATTTCTTAAATACCTTTTTTGGAACATTTGTGAAATTCTAAAATCTCTTAAGCGTTTTCGTTTCCTTGTTGTAAGGGGTAATTTACTTAAATATTTCCAATATCGCCATAGGACGTTGGACTTTCCGCGATTTTCTCTTCACTGACTTCGGGGACTTTTTGTAATTTGAATTGCATAAAAATACAACTCTATGCAAACTAGGTGAGAACTGATTAGGTAAATTAAGCGAAAATGAAAAGTGAAATGAAAATAATTAGGAATAAATAAGCGAAATAGAACCGGAAGTAAAAAGAAGACCGATAGAGGAAAGCGTCAGGCCGATAGGTATTTGTAAATTGGTATGAATTATTGTAATGAATAGTTGATAGTAAAATTGGTTAGAAGTGATTCCTGATTAAAATAATAAGAGTTGAATCTCCTATAATCGAGAAATATCTGAATATGTGCGAGAAAGTTAATGAGCGACCTTACAAATTCTGCTCAGATAGTTAAATAAATTGTGTGGTCTCTCTTTCTGACGTCTTTTCCATTGGATTAGTGAAACTTATTGACTGTTTAATTAGACTTTAAGATGTCTATGGAGGTTAATAATGGAAGACAAAAGCTACAGTCATAGTTCAATTGAAATATTATAGATAATTCCAAATCACTTAATTCTTTTTAATGAAGATAATTATAAATCATCTCACTTTTTATCGTGGAAATAATATGTATGTAGAAGTCACAACGGTCCAACTGAATCACAAAACAATATTTGAAATATAAATTTTTTTTGTAATGTATAATTCATAAGGGACCGATGATTTCCCCAAATCAATACGCAACTGAGCGGGTAGACTGTACTTATAAAACCAAAGCAATGTCTTGCAAATAATCATGTTTTTTCTCTTATTATAATTACATCTAAATTAGACTAAAGATCTACTGTCTTAAGAAATAAGCTGTCGAATATTTTCCCTGTAATTATGCATAATCCTTTTTCATAGTATAGCAACCAAAACACAACTTTTTTTTGCTTGCAAGGAATTATTCATTTTTGGCTTTGAACTGTACATTATCTTCACAGTTTCAAATTTTTAACTGTAAAAATTTAAAAGTAGGACACATGATTATACATGTTGTCAATCTCAAAAGATATGTAATGAAGTTTCAGTTGTCATATACACGTTTTTCTTTTCAACTAAATTGTAAAACTTAAATTGTGCCTAAAGTTTTCACGTTTGAATAACAAGCTCTCAAAAATGTTTGTACTGAAACTATGAATGTCACTGAAAATGACTCAAACTTATTGGAAAAGATAATAACGTGTGCGAATCATGATTTACTACTTATGATTCAGAAAGGAAACGCCAATTCATGCACTGAGAGAGCCCCATCTTCATCGAGATTTACAAAATCTCGAATTAGCAAATCATAAACCAAAGCAATAATGATTAGTTTTCTTTTCGATATTCATAGATTGTGTACATTCAATGCTTTCTGAAAGTCAAAATATTAATCAACATTACTATCTTCAAATTCTTGCTGAACTCCTTGAAAGAATAAGAAGAAAGCAACCCAATTTGGGGAACGACAATACTAATTCTACTTTGTCTCTCAAGTGGTTTCTAGGCCAAAGTACAGCACCTCAGTTTTAAACTAACCGCCTTATTCGCCAGATTTTGCATCATGCGACTTCTATCTGTTTCTTAAGAAAAAATCTGCATTTAAAGGAACAAGATTTGAGACCACTGAAGCTGTGAAAGAGAAATTGGCATGCTTTGTGTAGGAGATGACAGAAGAAAACTTCCAGCACTGTTTCGAACAATGGAATATTTGCATAGAGCGTTGTAGGGATAGAGGAGGGGTGTAAATTGAAGTGAAATGAGTAAATATGTGTGAAATCAAAATAAAATGGTTTACAGCTTCAGTCTTGTTACTTAACAGCTACACCTTGTATAGCATCGAAGACTTAACACTATTCACTTCCAAAATGGATGTTAAAGATAGGAATTTATATCATGCAGTCAATTGGTAAAAATCTTAAGATTAATATTAACAAGACTTTTTTTAAGGAAAATCTAAAATTTATTCAATAGAAAAGAATGTGTAGTTCTAGGAAAAAAGCATTTTAACGGTAAAATATGAAATAAAGCATTTTTCTTTTATAAATAAAATGTATTCTAAATATTGTTAATTTGGTATATTTGAAGACTCTTCTCTTATCGGAATTATATAGAAGAAAATTAACACATCATGAAACTCTATCATTATAATTAAACTGACAATACCCTAAAAAACCTTTTAAAATTCACATACGAGCATTAAATTAAATATTTAGATACTCTTTGTGTCCTTTCATTTAATATATTTTTTTTTTGCTTAAAAATCACTTTATTTTCAAATAAAATTTCACAGAAGTTTTAAATATACTCTAAAAAAAAACGTCGCACTAAGAAGTAGTTGCCCGATTATAATGAAATTTTGAATAAAAAGACATTTGGACCGAACATGCAAATGATTAAAATTTGTTGTCCAAAAACGGAATAGCTGGAGCTACAGTGCATCGGAATTGCGCACTCAGCAGGTGTATATAAGAAGCGATTATTCTCAATCTGATGGTCAAATTTTCTGTTGCATTGCGACTTAGGATACTTTTCAACGACTGAAAAAATGCCTCACCTTAGGATTTGAGCTCATTACGAGCAACTGTCAGCGCTAGAAAGTGCTCGTATCATTGGATTGAAAGAAGCAGGTGTGGCAAATCGGAGAATCGTTCGTCATCTCGATCGAAGCGATGCGGCGATTAGAAGATACTGGCAAGAATGGGTGGAGAACAGCATATTTCAGCATCATGATGGTAGGGTCGACCAAGAGCCACAGCAGATCGGCAGGACAGAGTGTGATTACTAGATCAGTTGTCAATGCGCCTGATTCATTCGTATCAACCATCAGGCGTGCGACCCACACACGAGTGTCCTCCATGACCATTCATAGATGGCTGATAGAATGAAATCTCGTACCGACCACTACGCCACCTGCCACTCATGCGTGCACACTGTCAGCCAGATTACAATGGCTCGATCATGTTAGAATCATGCTGACTGGGGACGTATAGTGTTCAGCGACGAATCTCTCTTTCAACTGTGTCCTGATGATTATCGAAGACGTATCTGGAGATGCCCAAGGCAGCATGCCAATCCTGCTTTCACTATTGCATGCCACATAGGCCTTCAACCAGGAGTTATAGGCTGGGGTGCTATTTCCCTTGATAGCCGGATCTATTTGGTCGTCATTAGAGGCACATTTACAGTACAGCGGTACGTCGACGACATTCTGAGACCTGTTTTGTTCCCGTTCCTTTTGAAGTACCCTGGCCTTATTGTTCAGCAAGATAATTCCACACCATATACGACACGTGTTGCTATGAATTATCTTACAGCTTGTCAAATACTTCCTTGGCCAGCCAGATCTCTCTCCAATTGAGCCTTTCTGAGAAATGAAGGGAAGGCGACACCATCTTCCAGGGAATATTGATGACGTAGCTATACAATTGTAGCAAATTTGGCAAGAAATACCTTAGGAGACCTTCAGGGAGCTTTATCACTCTATGCCAAGTGGTGTGGCAGCTTGCATCCAGGCGAAAGGTGTATCAACACCTTATTGAGTTCGTTATTTCGTAACCAGGTAACCTTGAAATAAATCATTCAATTTTTCTTAAATTTAATCATTTTCTATTCTGTACATAAATTTCCTATCCGCCAATTTTTCTGTCCAACGGACAACTCGTTTTTGGTGCATCGATTTTTTTGTTACAGAGTTTATAATTTTCTTGAGTGATCTTTGATTTTCTTCAAACCGCACTATACATTATCGATTTATAATTGTTCTGTTACAGTAAAAAATACTTCCTATTTTGATCCAAAATACTTGAACTTCAAATTTATACAATGCATTTAAACTCATTATATGAAATAAATGTGATTAATAAGAGTAATATTCATATTTATCTTTGCATTTAAAATATATAAGGGATATTAACGGATATTTTGGTAATTTTTCTTTTAACTTCAATCAAAGTATAAAATATATCCATATTAAAATAATATCATTCACGATCAAAGTTATTTTTTGAGAATTTAATTAAAAGTCAATTAAGTTGACTTACATAAAATGCAAAAAAGTATTCATTACTTAAAATCTTTAAGAAAGAGAATTAAGTAATGTTATTATTTGAAACTACAGCCGTGAAGAAATTTATGAAAGTAATAATTTTCATTGAAATTTTCAAGGAAAAGAAAGAGAGAATTTTCATTTTGGAAAATGATTAAACGGGATATTTTTATTTCATTTATTTATTTTTTATGTGATTAAATTAAGGTCACGGATGAGCTTCTCATTGGATTATTGGCAATGATCCAAGATATGTCACTAAAACGGAAAAAAAAAGATATATTAATTTCCTTTTTGAATTTTCTAACAAAATTATTCAAATTACCATTAAGCATCTAGTTTTTCAGTAATATATGTGTCATTCAATTACTTCTGAATAGAAGTAAAAAAAGGCCATTTTATTCTTTTATTTAAATTTTATGCTTCAAAATTATTTTCCTTTCTTAATTAAAATTCTAAAATTATACAAAATAAGTAGTTTTTAATCTCTGCTTATTAAAAATTTAAAATACTAAGGGAAATATTAATTTTAGAGTTATCATATTTGGTATTTTCTTTTATTAAAAATTATTCATTCAAAACGTTTTTCAAAGCGTGAATAATATATGATCCAGGAACACAAAGTTACATAAAAATGAATTTCTAAGTAATACAGCTTGAAAGCCATATTTTCTGCCAAAAGCTATGAACTTTTGATCTCAATGAATGAATTATTCAAGATTTTATACTGAAGATACGAAGAAAGAAAAAAATTAAATTCGGTACTGAGAGAAAATTTTTAAATTTGCATTTATTTTTAAAACTGCGTAATTTTTCAATTAAGAAATATATGAATAATTTTATTATTATATTATATCATTGAAAACTGTAGGGTATGATATTCATTCTAAAAGTTATATTTATATGTAATTTTGAAAACAGGAAGATAATAGCATTCATTTTTCTAGTAAAAAATATTAATAACATGGAGAAAATAGAGTACTGCAATATCATTATATTCATTCGTATTATCATGAACTCCAGTAAAGGCACTAAAAAGCTTTTAAGAATTTACCCACGCACGATGGTTCATAATTTCATATTTTTTAAGAAGTTCCGCTTAATTGCATATCAATGGAAAAAAATAATTAAATTCAGAATGTATTGTAATGAATAATTTTAAGGTTGAATTCTGTTAAAATAGTAGATTTAAGAGAAAAAAACTGAGAATATATATATACATATACGCATACAATCACACACACACGCACACGCACACACACACACACACACATACACACACACACGCACGCACACGCACACACACACACATATATATATATATATATATATATATACATATTCATACATATACACATACACACACGCATATATATACATATATATACATATACACACACGCATATATATATAAATTATTCTTCTATCCTTCTGTCTAATATACTAGGCAATAATTATTGAACTCCAGTTGATAGGTAAGAGCTAAATAAAATGCTTTATTAATAATCACTGAATAATAGATATGATTGATCTCTCTAGAATCGCAATTATTTCTTCAATTATAGATTATGCTCTAATAATGAAATATGAGCTAACCTAATAATTCATTTTGCTTCAAACACACCTCGTTAATAGTCAGTTTTTATTTTAGCACTAGAAATAGCTTCTATTCGAAAAGCTAATTCAGTTGTTTGAATTCTAACTATAAATATTTATCAACAAGTTATTATCTTCTATCTCCCTTTACTTTCCTTCAATTCCATTTCATTTAAATATCCTTAACTCGAATTAAATTCACATCACTTCTACCTTCAACTAATTTACCTAATTATATTTCATTTTGATTGAAATAAATGGTAATTTTACTCAATTCAAATTACTAAAAATTTTCAGAGGACCGTGAAGAAAAATTCAGGAATAGACAAACGTCACATAGTTACAACCTTTCCTTCAAAAATTTCATTCTCCTTTTCTTTTTGAGCTATTATGTGAATGTCCGATTTAATTCTTTCTTCTTCTATTAGAGTTTTGTATTATTAGACTACTACCGAATAAATAGTTTCTTCAATCCACTCTATAGATTTTCCATTCAGTTAAGGTCTGAACTATTCCCAAGTCCCTCTGCTAATGTAATGATACCTTAGGGCTACATAAGAAAGTTACATAAAAATGCCACCAAATAAAAAGATAAACGGAAATAAAGATTTTTTTAAGCAACATAAGCATAGATTATTTTTTTCTGTATTCTCCAACTTATTGAAACATTTATTACACTTTACGATAAGATTTTCCATGCATTAAAGTAAAAGATTCAAGGATTTTCCGAAAGATAAAGTTCATCATTGGTTCGAAAATGTTAACCGAAGAGTTCGTTCTTCCAGTATCCAAATAAATAAAAATCGTACGGCACTGATTCAGGGTTGAATGAATGCTGGGCCAAATTTGTTTGAATTTCTGTAGCAACGGTTCTGTTTAGCGAGTTGTGATTATGTGAAGTAAGAATTTGTTGCCTTCTGCAGCAATGTGATATGATGGCTCATTAATGTCTCACCGAGAAGCAATACGAGGGTTATTAGTGATGTTCCTCAGTAATTTTGAACCTGAACCAAGTGACGAGGACGACACTTAAGCTGACACCCCCTCTATAAACTTGCACACAATGCTATCGAGAAGACTTGGAATCTCAACAATATTTAATTGAATTAGCCCCGATATACAGTAGGTCTTTAGTGGCACTAGAGCTTGAACCTACGACTCGACGAAAACAATAAGAAACAAAACAATTCGTTATCAATAGCCCTCGTGTTGCTTTTCAATGTGACGTTAACAAACAATCACAGGGGAAACACGAAGGATACTGGCAACGAAACTCAATTATTATCCTAGGTTAAGCTACAAAGACGAAGTCTGAGTGACATATTTCTCTCCAAACTTTCCCAAACAACTGAAGCTTGGATAAATTTAATGTGCATGAGCCCCTCTGCATAAATGATTTTAAGAGGCATCAAGACTCGAATCCCCGATGGATGAAAGGAACTCCACAAAAGAGAGCTTAATTCCACTAAGTCTTTGCGTCCTTAAAGGGAGAAATGTGGAAATATTGATACATTTTTTAATTAATAATCGCACTTAGAAGCGACATGAAGAGGTTTGGCGATGAACCTCGCAAATTGGAAACGAAGTCAAATGACGAGGACTACACCTGAGGTGGCATCTTCGTTTCCTAACGTCCACAACATTCCAAAATTAGGATATTAAGCTGACAGATTAAACGTGAATCAGCTCCTCTACACGACGGGTCTTTAGTTGTATCAAGACTCGAACTTCTAATGGACGGAAACATGTCGGCCATGAGCTCGCAACCATAAGCACTCGGCTACATGAGATCAAAGTCAAAATATTTTCAGGAGGCAAAAAATATCTGCACTAATATGTGTAGTTGTTTGGACTTTTATTTTGACCTTTTGCGACCATGAAAAGTATCTACCATGGAGCTATCGAATTGGATTTCCCTCTCTTAGTTTCCCGCGGCCACCACCACGACCACATGGAAGGTAACAAAGAGAATTTCAAATCAGGCATTACGTTCGTAACTTGAATGTGGCTCAAAATTACGAAGTCCATCGGCGATAGCTCCAATGTACCTTTTAGTGAAAAGTTAATTTATATAAAGCTTTTTTAACCAATTTAAAATAACTTGAGCTGTCGTTTGTATGTGGCAAATTATAAGCAATTTATAACAATTTCTATTAAGTAACAAATAATTAGCTACCCAATGCACTATTTTAGTGTAACATTCTAAGTTCGTTCAACGTTGTCTAATTTTGGCCATGGTCCCAGGAATAGGGCCCGTGTTGTTTCTGTCGAGTCATAAGCCTTATACCGCTGAAGATTCTCTGTGTAAAGGGGTTGATGCTCGTTAAATATGTCGGGGTATCAAATCCTCCCACTGCAATGAAGTGGAAGCTTGGAGTAAGAGGTGACCGCTCAGGTATCCTTCTCGTCACTTTACCGAGGTGAAAATCATGAGGTCCGTTGCTAATAGGTCTCTTGTTGCTTCAAAATTTAGCTTTAACAAACAATCAATTGAAAATTAGTTTAAAGTCCAATTATGTAAAAATAAAACTCGCATTTTATCAATCAAGCAATTTAACACTTTTATTTTTACAGTATAAAAGTGACTTTTGACTCTAGTTTGTCAGTTCCCGTTGTTTTCTTACAAATCGCTCAGTGGTTTATTATAGTGATTTGTCTTTTTAGAACAATGTTTATTGTAGTATTGTTGGTGTCTTTATTCGTCTCGGTGTTGAGTAGTCAAAATTTAGGCGACAGTCATGTTATAATAGCTACAGAGTTTCCTGCACGTTCTGCTGCAGATAGTACTACTCCTGTCAATGTTATAACGGACGATGTCACACAATTTAAAACTATTGATGGTCACTCTCCAGGAGACACGGTGAGGTTTATTTTTAAACTTTCCTTTCACAGTATTCTTGTCTAACTGCTTAATCTTGCTAATGCTCTTTTCGGGCGTAAAATTTTTTACTACTTATTTTGAAGTGTTTATGGCTCGACTCATTCCAACATGCTTGTAGAATCGGGAACAAAACTCGTACCATGTTATGGGCCGACTTGTAAAACTTTATTATTAGTATTCAAAGCCTCTTGTATTGCTGAACTCGACTCGTATAGATGTCTTTATCGTGACTCGTAGTCTTGTTTATCCGCCTAGTATGAGAATAAATGTTCCATCGCTTACTCACGACTTGATGTATTCTTGCTGTTTGTATAATTTATCAACTCTCGTAAGTTTGTTCTGGAACTGGTTTCGGATTGTATAACTTGTTCAGAAAGTATGTAGTTTTGAAATGGATTCCGAAGAACAGTTGATGAGTTTCGCTACGTATTGAATGTATACGACTTGTATTATAAAGTTTTAGCAATGGTGCTCAAAGCCTCTAAGTCTATGCATGGTCCTAATGTCTATTGGGATGGGACTTAAGGATTCGCTTTCTCTGGGACTTGATCTCTCATTGGTGGGTATTGTCTCTAAAACACGGGGGGGACTCGTCCCTGGTATGCCAAATCTTTTTCAACCCTTGTCAAATCTTCCATTTCTTCTGTGTATGGATCACAGAACCACGTTGCTTGGCGCAGTCTGATTGGGAACTCGTTTTCGACCCTCCTTGTCAACCATTTTTACCTTTTTTCGACTTCACGTCTAGACCACAGTTTAATCTTGTTTGGCGCAGCATAGCCATATCTGGCTCTTGCGCCAATAAACTTTGCATTCAATCACTGATTGGGCACTCGCGCCAATAATCCTCTACGTTCTCATTGGGTTGAGATCCATAACGCTTCCAGCAAGTGGTGAAGGCCGTCAAACTATTCCATACGCAGCTCTAGGGTCTCTATTTGCAAATCAATGATCTGATTGAAACTTAATCTAGTTATTCCATCCCCTTATCAGCCTCTGCATATCAAAGGGAATATTTTCAATCTCTAGTTCCATAGAATCTTGGAGGTTCTAACATTAAACATGCTGTTGTCTAATACTTCCAGGGTAAATGTATTGGCTTTGATACAGGCCACTATGATGTTAAACAAACACTATCAAGGGTATTGATTATAATTATTTGAATATCCACTTCAAAGTAATATTGGGTAATTACCTATTCTGGGCAGGTACGGACATCGAGACACCCTAGTGATCTTTTATGGAGTTTACTCTCTGGTAAACACGGGGAAGCGCCCTGGGATACCTGCCGAACTTTGTTTTAGAACCTTCTTATTGACCAAAATTTTGCATCGTAATTTTCGCACTTCTAGATCAGTCTTGCATCTTTGTAGCTTTACACTCGCTGATTTCCGTTGCTCACTTTACAGCACGGCCACATCCAGCTTTTGCACCATTACAAATACTATCCCTCATCAAACGGTGATGTGTCCCCCGGGTTACCCTAGCGTTCCTTCTCTATTTTCGACCATCCTTCTTGTCAACCAATTTATGTCTAGACAAGTTAAATCTTGTTTGGCGCAGCATAGCCATATCTGGTTCTTAAGCCAATATACTTTATTTTCTCACTCTCTCTCATTTAAACGTCTAAATCGTTACACCTTGCTTGGCGCAGCATCCTCGCAGATGGCTCTTGCTCCAGAAAAACTTCATCACGCATTCAAAGTAACAAGTCGCGATGAATTTTTAGTCTTTGCATTGTGTAGAAAATGGCTGATTTTGATGCTGCTTAGTTTATCCCATCAAGGGTCTACTAGTCTATAAATTGTGGAATACTTGCAACTTGGTAAAATTGCCCTTCAGCTAATGTATCAAAACTATCTATAGCAAATACTTCTCTAATAAAGTGAATTAATTTAACCAAATGTTTTCTTTTACTATAGATTTGGATGTCTAATCAATGATTTCCAAACTTAAAGGTGTGGCCGCGGTAGCCTAGTGGTAGCGGGTTTTCGTAGAGTTGCGGGTTCAGGTCTCTATTCCATTAAAGACCCTCCATGTAGCCGGGGTTGAGGCACTGTAAATTTGTAAGGGGGCCAAAGTCCTCCAGTGGCGTGGTAGTTAAGAGAGGGTTATTGTCTTCTTCTCCTGACCTATGTTCAAAATTGCAAGGTCTGTCGCCGATAGCCCTTGTGTTGCTTCTAGTGCGGCGTTCGTTAAACCAAACTTTAAGGTCGGTCTCTGTAAAGATGCGAACATTTTTTGCAGAATGCGTTCATCTTTAAATGGGTCAATACATTTGGTGCACTGGTGACTTTATATGCTGTTTATTTCGAGGAATGGGATAGGCCACGGTAGCCTAGTGGTCAAGGTTTCGGATTCATGGCCGGCCACTTTCGTTCAGTCGCTGGTTCGATCCTTGGTCACCAAAGACCCTCCGTGTAGCAAGGGCTGATGCACGTTAAATCTGTTCGAGGGTCCAAAGTTTTCCCGTTGGCATGGCTTGGTGTGGATGTTGGGAGAGGGGGTGCCAGCTCGGGTGTCATCCTCGTCACTTGACCGTGGTTCAAAATTACGAGGTCCTTCGCCAATAGCCCTCGTGTTGCTTCTAGTGCGACGTTAATAAGAAACTAAACTAAAACTCGAGGAATGGGATCAATTTACAAGGCAACTGCTCAAAACTTTTCTAGCAAGTTTCTTTCCAGCGTGTAGTGTTGGTTGAATACAACTGCTTACTTGCGCTTAAGTCTTTGGGATCTTGCATTCTTTATTTTCGACTCTTCTGCTTCAATTTCTTAAATATTTAGATCTGATAAACCTCATTCTGGCTCAACATGGTCATATCAGATTTTTGCGCCACGAAACTTTAATACGTACTTGTCTAATAGCAATCTTTATAATGGGTTGATAGTAAATCTACATGTGTTCACACGTAAAATGAGGGTTCAGTTAAGAGACAAAGTCATAAGTTAATGATTTTAACAGCAATTTGGAGATAACTATACTCTAATTTAGAGTATACTTTCATACAGAGGGTCTATTATTGAAAAGCGTAACCAGTCTTCAATTGCTTGATGAATACACGACTTAATCTGCAGTTTAGATCAGTATTCTTGATTATTTCTTCAAGGCCTAATCTTTTGTCTTGCAGCCAAGAAACTTAACCCGAGGCCCTTGTGGTAAGGAGAATGCGTGTGGTTGGCACGTCTACAATATTGAAACTCGTGTACCTGAATACTTTGCACAAAGTCCGTAAGTATTGTACATTTACATCTAGCTTTACTGTAGAAAGTATGGAAAAGGCATCTTAATATTGCACAAAGTGTATTTTTAAATTGGATCAAATGCGGATGAACTATGTTATGTAAACTTATTCATAAATGCTCAAGCCAAAATAATGAACTTGATAACCATATTCCAGGTGCGATTGTTCTAGTGGTACTGAATGCAGGCATTACAGTGACGACCTCCAGAAGAGAGCTTTTGAGTATCGCTGTGTTCCTACTGACCAAAGTACAAACTAGAATGAAGATGTTTAGAATTTTTATTGCTTGCTGTAATTTTTTTAAACTTTTTGCTTTAGTGTGTTTATCTTTTAGAGAATAAAATTTTGTACTCCTTAAGTCTAGTGATTTTATTCGAAACTAGTGTTAAACTTATTTTAAACTAGTATGAAATTTGGATGGGATTTGATCTTGCGATGTTAAGTAGCTTGGTTGATGGAAACTTCGATTTGAGAATGGATTCCAGTACAGTTGGTTGGACTAGACTAAAGAAGTTGATTTATACAGGAATTTCTTAAAGTACTAATAGATCATGATGGCTTAAATTTGGTCTCTACATCCCAGTATTGCTTAAATTTATCTTTTGGTTTCTTCGAAATTTGTCTAATGCAAACTAATGAGATTAATTACGTTCTCTACATTTCAATGTGGAGATAACTTCACACTCGCTCTACTATAATTCGGAGTTCAATCTGATTGTTAACGTCTAAAGTTCCAAGCTACTTCTTGAAATATTCCGAGAGGAATAGAAATTTATATTCGGGGGAATATAAAGAATTTTATCTTGAGAGAAATGAAACTGAATCTTTAGTCGGAGAGCTATACACAACTCTGATTTAATTTTGTGAGATTTATTTCGTTGCGATAATACAGGGTGTTCGAGACTCGCAGGCAAAAATTTAAGGGGCAATGGGGGGGAACATCTAAACAAGCGGAGTTTTTTGCCAATGCATGGGTGAAAACCGCAAGTGTTGAACCGTTAGATGGAGCTGTAATGGAAAGCATACAGCACGAGTTTTTTGACCATCGTCATTTCTACCATGAACTTTGAAAGACATGGTCTTTTCCTGGTTACTTTACATCTCCATGCCTCCTGAAATCCAAGGAAGAAATTGTATATAACGGAAATAGCTTTAAACTTTCCATTGTAGTGTCGTCCAGCGGTTCGCTTGTTCTTGGTCTATGTACTGTTTGAAGAAATTGCCTGTTTAGTTTTCTATCGCTCCTTAAATTTTCCCCGCGAGTCTCTAAACTCCCCGTATAAGCACTGGTTAAAATTCGCTTTTCATGCATTTATAAAACCACTCGATCATTTAAGAATTGATGATGACCTTATGGTAAAATTGAAAAGTTAATCTCTAACGAAGAATTTAAACAGTCTAAAATCTTTCTCTTGAATCATTTAATGGTATTCACAAATGCTAACCTAGGGTTCACTGCAATCTCTTCGCAGATGTAGAAGTTGACAAATATAGCAGAAATCCACTCGCATTATCTCTCCTCGAACAATTCTAAATTCTTTAGACTTTCAAGAACTGTCCGCTTCGAAGGAACCACAGATCTCCAAGAAAAGGTATTGGCTACGTTAGAATTTTCCAAGCCTTTGTTAACAGTATAGATTTCTCGATGGATGGCGTATTTTCTGATGAATCAAAGTGGGAAAAATTATAGTTGCAGTAAACCCGTGAGTGTGTGAAAGAAATCCTACTGTAGCATATGAATACTGTAAGGAGACTAAAATTGGTACCTAATGTCTGGGATATAGTCGGGAACCCTGCTCTACGGATTATATCGGGGGGACTAGCCCTTCAGGTGTGGACGGGAATCGTAACTCCGAGGTACCCTAGCGATATTTTCTTTCCTCTAGGGATTACTGTCTTTAGTAAATTCGAATAACGCGCCCTCTGGATATCCTAGCGATTCTTCTATCTCCTTGCTAACTTCTATTTTTTTTCAAGCGTCTAGATCGCATCTTTTTACACTTTAATGCTTTGCACTCAATCGCTCAATCACTTGCTTTGTTTAGAGACATTAAAAATACTATCATTCACTCTGGATGCAGTGGCCTAGTTTAGGAAGCCAATTACAGAGCCTGAGGAAAGAAACGTGATGCTGACAGTGAAGTGTGTGGTGGTGGAAAGTTATGCGTCGGAAATGTATGGCATCTTCAAGTGTTGGGAACTTGGCTGTGATAAGACTCTTTCTATCTAGGTATGAAGAAAGATTTGAGTCAAACCGAATACATTTTATCAGGATAGTGATAAACATTTGGCTCTGTATACTCTAATTTAGTTGCGGTACAGTTGTTCAAAAATGTATTATGACTACAATATAATCTCATCTTAATCTGATGGATCAATCATGAATTCACTGGAAAAATAGGTTCATTAAATTTTAATTTTCTTCTAAAATGATACATACGCAGTTTTAATCGAAGAATGACATCCAATTCCTTAACTTCAATATGAACTAGTACATATTTTTTCAAATTGTCTTAAGAGGAGATTGCCGCCTAGTAATGTTACTTATCAGAGCAACATTAATAAACATTCAGTCGGTCACCACCGAGAAAATTCTAGAAGGTTAATAAATACTCGAAATTCACTCACTCGTCATTCAACCAGTAATGTTATCATGATCTTGTTTAAAATCATTTATCAGGTAGTATTCACTAAAAATAACCTGGTACGAAAATTCTGATCCAGTATATTCCTTAAATGTTATTGAGATTGATGTTTAATAATTGAGGAGGAAACATCACCAATTTAATAGTATTATACAAGATTCATAGCTACGTATGCAAGTCTGTATGCCTGAAATCTTGAAGAATAAACTTAATCATCAAAAGGGCTTATAGTTTTCGCACTAAATTATATTTTCAAAATATCA
Organism: Nephila pilipes; assembly: GCA_019974015.1. NCBI lineage: Eukaryota > Metazoa > Arthropoda > Arachnida > Araneae > Nephilidae > Nephila > Nephila pilipes. Next base: position 458,522 of record BMAW01124989.1, on the reverse strand, counting down.
ATATAAAGCTGGTGACTCAAGATTACATCAGGGGGGGGGGGGCGGTAGCCTAGTGGTCAAGGTCGTGGACTAGCGACCGGCTGTTTTCGTTCAGTCGCGGGTTTGATTCTTGGCCGCCTTTTGTAGCCGGGGCTGTTGCACGCTAAATCTGTTCGAGGCCCAAAGTCCTCCTGTTAGCATCATGTGGATGTTAGGAGAGGGGGGTGCCAGCTCAGGTGTCGTCCTCGTCAGTTGCCCGTGGTTCAAAATTAGGAGGTCCGTCGCCAATAGCCCTCGTGTTGTTTCTAGCGCGACGTTAATAAGAACTAAACTCCATCAAATGGGACTAAACTGCTGACCACACGAGGCACTCAAACAACTCCAATCAACCACGATTTTACCTCCTCAAGGCTAAAAGTAAATTCCTTGGATGTATTTCGTTTTCTTCCCACTATTTTCTTCGACCAGACGAAACAAAAGTGTAAAGCTTTCTTACACCAAGAAACACGTTTTTCTAAAATTCTGGGATTCGACTTATCTTATAGTGAATGATAATTTTAAATTCTGACTCAACTCGGGCAAAGAAACCGTTGAGTTTGTTCTCTGGCAGTGAGACCCACAAATGTAGTGACCGGGTCTGAAAGAATAGTCCCACTGTAGCTCATGCATATCGTAAGAGGCGATTAAAATGGGCACTCGGTGTCTGGGGTTTATATCAAGGGACCTCGGGGACTAGGCTTCAGAGGTAAGTATGGACATCATGATATGGACTAGTGACCTTTTTCTTTCCAACAGGGTTTACTATCTTTGGTAAACACGGGTGACTTGCCCCCGGGGTATCCTTGCTATCTATCTCTATTTTCGACCCTCCTTCTTGTCAACCAATTTTTGTCTTTTTTTTTCCCAATTTTTTCACGTCTAGATCACAGTTACATCTTGTTCGGCGAAGCATAGCCCTATCTGGCTCTTGCGCAAATAACTTTCACATTCACTCACTCACTCACTTGTAGTGGTAGGTGTTATTTCAAGTGTCTACCTCGTCACCTGACTAAGGTTCACAGTTACGAGGTTCGTTGTCAATAGTCCTCATATTGTTTCAAGTGCGACGATAATAAACAATCAATCAAGTCATTCACAATCTAAGAGTTAATTTGTCTAATAAGTGACCCAATGGGGGATTCCACCACAGCTACACACACACACACACACACACACACAAGCACTTCTGGTTCAATAAACCTCCAACATAAACTTGCCTCAAAGTTCCTCCGCGAAAACCAGATAGTAATGATTGTGAGCTCATGGCCGAAGTTGCTCCCGTCGAATCGTAGACTGGAGCATTGGGGCCACTAGAGACCCGTCGTGCAGAAGGGCTTATACACATTAAATCTGTAGAAGCTCTAAGCTCTTCCATTGACGTGATATGGAAATTTGAAGAGGGTTTGCCATTTCATATGTCGCCTTCATCACTTGATCGCGATTCAATACTACGAAGTCCTTAGCCAAAAGTCTTTGTGTTGTTTTTGAGTGCTACGTTAATAAATATTCAACATGCCTTTAAGGTCTAAAACACAGCCATAATTACAAGTTATATTTATGGCAATTGGGCATGTATCAAAACCGCTATCTCATCTAGAGATAATCGATGATGTCAATGTAAAACGTTCCAAATGACACTCGATACAGCGGATATATAAAATCAAACACTTAGGCTTTTGTACGTGAGCTTGAGTTTCTTTTATAGATAAGTAAAGGGAATTTCAGTTACGATAATGACAAGGAAAACGCAACATTTTATAAATATCGTTAAGAAAGTTCATCAATGGCAAACTGCATTTGACATTATCTTGAAGAATTTGTAAATTAATATAAATTTCAACAGACATATTGTTTGAAAAAATAAAAATAAGTTATTTTTAACGATTAAATATTTGAAAATTATTTAAACCCGTACTTATAATGAATATGCTGCCTTTTTCATAAATACTTTAAAATAACTTTGAAGTATTGATTTTTTGCCTCCCACTCCTAGAGTGGATTGCTTTTATTCTTAAATCTTAGCAGTTAAACCTTTCAGCAACAGAATTTCTTTAGTACTCTGAGGTTACTTTGATTATTGTGATTCAAACTCACATTTATTCAAACTCTCTTGATTTCAAACATATACCTAATAAAATTTTAACCAAAATAATTAGTTGTGCATCCAGTTATTATAGATTACTCTATATCTTTCCTGTATTAACAAGTTACTAAACCTATAACTTTTTTTTCTCGTTTATTTGGCCCTGAGGTCTGTCGCCAATAGCCCTCGTGTTGCTTCTAGTGCGACGTTAATAAAAACTAAACTAAACTAAAACTAATTATTTGGCCCTGATTGGCTTATCTTATTTAAGCATGTACTAGAATCATGACCTCGAGGCACCGTAGTGATGTTTGTCTTTCCTATAGAGTTTTTGTCTGAGGTAAACACATTTGACGCCCGTCCGATCTAGCCTAGTCACCCCTCTCTAATTTCGACAATCCTTCTTGTCAACCAGTTTATCTTTTTATTTTCATTTTATAAACATCTAGATCACAATTGCACCTTATTTGGCGTAACATAGACATATTTGGTTCTTGCACCATTAAGTTCCACTATCATTCACTCACTCTTCATTCATATGCGACCATGCAACTGCAACTTGCATTAAAATAACCAAATCCTCCAAATAAACTACTCAGAATCGGTACTAATGATACCTGGTTTATTAGGAACTCATTGCTTTATAAAGAAGTAAAATTCCCATTAATTAAAAACTACGTTGCTCATGTTTCCAGGAAATTTTACAATAGATTAATTGATCGTGAAAACTCACACGTTAAAGGTCAATTAACCTTTGCACACAATTGCGGTACTCTCATTTTCATATCTCTATCATTCAATAATTACTTTCTCCTCCAACCCCCATAATATATAGCGTTTTTCTTTTCCCTCCTTTTGTCCTAGCTCTTTTCATTTCAATATACGTTCCATCAGCATATAATAAATATGTTACCTGTCTGTAACGATAATTATTCTGGTTTCGAATCGCTACCAGGAAAGAATCAATATCGAAAATTGACTGCTAAAATAGATAATTTCAAATTACTGAAAATGACGACTTTTACCTCATGTGGTTTAATACCATTCATATAAAAATAACATTTCTAATTAGCTTTCTACATTTCCTATTTTCTCAATCTAGATTAATAATTTACTTTAAATTAAATATAAAAAACAATTATTACTCACACGATTTTTTTAAAGAAGTTGCATATATATATATATATATATATATATAACACATACACATATATATATATATATATATATATATATATATATATATATATATATAATTTTAATAAAACTCTTCCTTATCTCATTATGGGCTAATGCCCAACTGATAATGTTTGTTTTCATTTTCATCTTTATGGCTCTTTAAAACTGAGTGAAAGCTCACTCGAACTGGTATTTAAAAAAAAGTATTTAATTATGTAGTCGATTATATATATATATGAATATAAATTATTGAGGCTTTGTTAGATTATTAGTAACCTAATGCAGCAGTTAAGTTTAAGGAGACTTAGTACTTTTGCACCTTCAAAAATTCGATTTTTCAAATTTGGTTTCAAAAAATAGTGTTGAATGTTAGGAATATTTTAAAGCAAACTGCGCCAAAATCCGACAATTATTACAACCCTGTGCAGCAAAAAATGTAAATATCTAAAGTGGCTTATTCTAACGTAATGCAATGTAAACAAACCTCTTTTTCTCAGTTTGTTATTTTCACACTTTTCCACAGGATTAAAAAAAAAATTTTGCATGCAGAACTTTAAAATTTTACATGAGTGTTGTACTTGTAGATTTATATTCTGTGAACCTCAGTTTTGTTTATAGGATAATTAGATTTTATTTCATAACATGATACATGAAAAAAAAGTTACTAAATACAAACTTGATAACTGTTTTAATTTTTTTAATTCTTTTTAATGTAAGATAAATTTAAAATTTGAGATTTACAGAATAAGGTCATTATATAGCTTTAATTTGGTATAAGAACTATGGTTCTACTGTACATCTTTCAAATGTTATCTTGTGGGTAACGTAAGGTAAGCTAATTTATTTTTCAAATTTTTGTACGCATATTTCATGTTGTATAAGAAAATATATTAATTTAATAGCAAAACTTGACCCAATATTTCAAACTATGTACTTTATTACACTAACTGGCAAAGTTTCATATTGAAATGAGCAAAAATTGATGATTTATGAAGAATCAAAAAAAGTTTGTAAAAATGTTCTTCTTTTGATTTTGAAAGGTACTAAGTCCCATTATTCCCTGACTTCCTTATATCAGTCGAGGGTATTCGGGTATTTATGAGTTACTGCGTATTTAATTCAACGATCGTTTCTAATTCTATTTTAACTTGGTTTAATGCTTACGGAAGTTAGATAAGTTAAGCACCAATTCAATTCTCCCTTGTCACTTCAGTGTAGCTGAAACTCCTGTGGTATCTGTCACCATTTTTATCTTTAAGATTGCATTAACTTTCCTACCTCGCGCTAAAAAGTAACGTTTTATCTGTTTGGGATACCTGTAGGGGCAGTTTTGATTTGCATTAATTGAAGGTAATAACATTTATTTTTATGGCATTTTTTTCTTTTTTTGTTCATGAATTAACAATTTTTTTATCTTTTAATAATTTCCCCCTTTATTTGATTTCCTTCCCCCGTCAAAGCTCTTGTTTGTAACAGGGAAGAAAAACTGAACTTAAGGGCTTAAAAGTTTGGCAAATAATAGAAATTTTTTAATTACAAACTTATTATTATTTACTTTCATTATTCTTGATATACTCTTATGACCAACAAGATTTGCAGTGCACATTTACATACACTTAGACAGAGAAAAGCTAATAATGTAGTACATTTCTTTTGTACTTTTCGACCTCTCTTTAGACCACCTTCTTTGCACCTTCTTTTTCTAGGTGTTAAGGTATTTTCTTATTGTTATCTCTCACAGTTGCCAATTTCTTCTTTATTTTATTACTCAAATATATTTTCATCCAAATATTTCGGTAAAATTTAGTCAACTACTTTATAAGTGTCTTTAGAGAAAGTTTTGATTGTAAAAAGGATTTACGTATATAAAAGCAATGACATTTATATTACAACCAGATCAATTACAATATAATATAAACACACAGGCCATCATTTAGTTCCCGTTTTACATGCATATGTGGCAGTTAATTTTTTTATCAGTAGTCTCTACTCGACCTTTAGTTTGTTCACATATAGTTAGCAAAATAATTATTTGCTCACTTCTTTTCCTTAAATTACAATAAAGTGAACTAGAAAATTTAAGCAAACACCAATATACTACAATAATTTATTATATTATAAAATAAACGCAAAAACAAAATAATCAAAGTATATAAAAAACCAGCAAAAAACGTATTTTTACTCTTCATTTGTGTACTACAGTTAAGAACAATTTAGTTAAATATTACAAATTAATACTTTGTGTGAAGTCCTTAAGCTGTAATGGCTACTTCAAGACGTTGTAGCAGAGATTCTAATAACTTTTCTATGATGCTTGGGTCTATGTTATTTCATGCATCAATGAAAGCTTCTTTTAAACTGTTTTTATTTGCGATATGTTTTTAAATTTGTGTATTCAATAGTATCAGTGGTCCGTATCTCATTGAGAAAATATAGAAAAACATTTTTATAAGAAAATTTTAAGTGTTTCTGATTATAAATTAAAATTTAATTTCTTCAAATCTGTTTGGTGTTTAACCTAAAACAAACGGTAAATATATTGTATTAAAACTATTTTTTTTCAAAATATATGCTTTATTTATTTAAAAGTTAAAAATATTACAAAGTGCAAATATTTATTTTGCCAATTGTTCTTATGTGAAGGTATATCTGGTTATGTTCTTTCTCTTCTGAGGCTTTTAATCTCTTTGTGTGTAATTGAAAGGAGGACTACCAATTTATTCTTTGTCGATACATATGAAACAAAAACCATATCTGGTTGAAAACAATATGATGAAGAAACTATTTCTATATCACGGAAGCAATAAATGAAATTAATTAAGAATAATTATAAATTGAAGAGCACGTATTATTATTTTGATGTAGATAAATATGGTGTGAGACTCCAAATCCTCCGATTGTTGTGGTGTGGTGCGGAAGCTTAGGCGTCTTTCTCGTCTATTGACCACTATTCAAACTTACGAGATCCGTCACCTTTTGCCTTTGTATTGCTTCTAAGTACAAAGTTAATAAATGATCAGTGAATTAGCAGGAAGGGAAGTTTACACCATTCTAATTTGTTAAGACTTCAGTAGATCACCCTGCCTCTTACAGATGGGTCGAGATTCAGCCTGAACTCTGATTCTCGGCGTACCTGTATTTGAAGAGAGCATGGGATACGATGCCATACCTTCCCCATCAGGGAAAAGGATCGTTGGTGGAGTTGTAATTATTTCGACAGGCCCTATGTTGAACGGCCTTATAACCATGCATGTGTTTGACAAAGACTCCCATACTCCTATGAAGTATAGGGAGATCTCTTAGAGCCTTGTATTCGACTTTTCAGGGACACAGTTATACCTAAGCTTCTGTTAATGGGCGACAACGCTCTTTCCCATAGGGATCAGTCGGTCGACGATTATCTGGAAAGTGAGGATATTCTCCACATGGATTGGCGTACTGGATCTCCTGACCTTAACACTATATAGCATGTTCAAGACGTTCTTGGGAGAACAAATACATCTCAATATCCCCTTCCGAGAGCCATACCGGAGCTTAAAACTGCCTTGCTGCAGGAGTATGGTCGGCTGCCACAAGAACTCAACACTCTTCTGTCCAGTATACCACCTATCTGGCTGAGACCATATGCCATAGAAAACCCATTTTCAACTTCGATTCTGGACATCCCTGCACTACGAACTTTACTGATAACCATGCATACATAAAAGGATTTTTGAGTTATACATCTCTTTCTCTGCTATAAATGTATATTCATACAAAATTTCATCAAAACCTGTCTATTAAAAATGCGTCATTATGTACAAATTCTCTTAATTTGGCATACGAGTTTAGTTTATGTTATGTTACATATAAATTATTTTTTTTTTATAATTAGGATATAAAATATATTTGTGTATCAATTTTTAAAAATGTAGAATCCAGGTTGATGCATGTTTTCAAAATCATGGAGGAATAAAATTATCTCGATCATGAAAATGCATATGAATTAAGCAATAACATGAAGCCATCCAATCTATTCTAACTCATAGAATTAGAGCTCTTAATCCCAAAGCGGCTATAACTACACTTTGAACGTGTGTAAAGGGAAATGAATAGTAGCCGTACTTAAGTCCTGCGCTGAGATTTCTCAGAATGCTGCTGAGTTAATAACTCAAATTTAAATAAAAATTTATAATGGAAAACAAATCAATTGAAATAATAGGACAAAGAATTCCTATAAAATATTTAAGATAATAGAATTATTTAAATAAAATTATTCTCTCTTTAAAGTTCATAAACTTTTTTTCTCTCCCCAATATATATATTCAAAGGTAAATTAAGTTTGATTCCAGAAAATTCAATTGCAAATGTATCGAAATATATATTACTTTGTAGAAACTTATCTCCATTGATTTGTCTTGTTTTGTGGTTCTAATCGGTTTTAAGACAGAAGTTTTAAGCCAGCAGAATAGTTAGTATGCATTTTACTGGAAATAGGGCAATATAATTAGCATTGTATATATATAAGAATACTTAAGATTGCGGAAGCTTAATGATCATGGTCATGGATTCGCAGCTGGCGTTGTTTTCATCGAGTCGTGAGATCGAGCTCTGATACCATTCAAGACCTTCTTATCGTTAAGCTGATACACGTTAAGTTTGATAGAGGTTTCAAATGGACTTGAGGTGGAAGTTTCGAAAGGGAGGTACCAGCTCATGTTACTTAACCGTGAGTAAAAATTGAGAGGTCCGTCGCCAATAGCCATCGTATTGCTTCTCAGTGCAACGTTAATACACAATAAAAATTCATACTTAAAGATAAGCAACTGCAAAATATGTATGATGATTCACTGAAGTCTTGTTTCAGCTGATAATCAATTAATATTAGACAGTTAAAACATAAAAAAATGCAAATATATATATTAAAATAATACAGTGATTTTAACACTGAAATTTAGAGCTTATACTGAAAGCTTGACTTAATAGTTCGCATGTTAGTTATGTTGGCCTTCATAGTTATGGAAATAATTCCTTCGCCCTAGTATACCTGAAAAATTCTGCATACTACCAACTGATGCAATACAATGCAAAATCTTTTTAATTCTAGCCCTACAGCTTCATTAAAATATGTAACTCGCGTACATTTTATAAACTGAAAATGTCAAGTCGCTTCAGTTCAATTTGTAGAAACAGTGATAGGAAATAATTTTCTCTGCGGCATTGTGTAATTTTTACGTTACTAGTTTTTTTTCTGTAAAACGTTTTACAATTTTAAAACTAACATTTCATGTTCTGGGTATATACATTTCATTTTTGATGCTGCAAATCTTAAACACTAAAGAATTCGAGGATTTAATTTATTTCCTGAATAAATTATTCTCAGTATTTGGCCTCAAAATAATTCCATTTCTTGAAATAAATGCTTTTGTTATAGAAAATACTATTCTTATTAGAATCAGGCTTTTTGTTTTTACCTGAAGAATAAATCAAAAATTATTTCATTATTACGATTTTATAGGAACACACAGAGTCATTCAAAATAGTGTATGAATGCTTGAAACTTTCAAAGGTTTTGAGAGACGAGAACCATAATCGTGCAGAATGTATAAAAATTCCACAAAGTTTCCTCAAAGCTTTTAGTAGACATATGATACGTTTGTCCTAGACAGCTGGCGTCTGACAGCCTAGAAAATATTTCTCAAGAAGCTACTTTCCTATGCAAGACGTTTCCTGATCAAAAGAAGATAGTTTTTTGGGCCTTGACTTTCTTTAAATTCACCTCATTTTTACTATCAAAAGACTTTAATAAAAAATCAAAGGACCAATTGAAATGTTTCGTTGTGAATAAACTTCATTATAATTTGAAAATAGAAAAATTGAACCAATATAAGCCTTCAGATAATTAAAGGTAACTAGAAACAATAAACATTAAATTATTCAAACGATTAAAAGAAATTAAAAAAATACAAACACTTTTGAAACAGTTAAAGAGATGAACTGTTACAAGTTATTTATATATATATATATATATATATATATATATATATATATATATATATAACTCTCATTGCCATAAAAAATTGAGTTCGAAGAATGAGTTTTCAGAATGAAACGAAATCTTACATATGTACAACTTTGATGTAAATCAGTGATTACAAAATCAAAGCAAATGATCATTTACTGTAGGAAAAATTACAGAAGAATGGAGGTTTTAGTACCCTGTAGAACCACCTTTAGCATGAATGCATGATGTGAGTGGGTGTCAATAAGGCGATGGTGAGTGGGTATCAATGACAGTACACGTAATGGGCGCCGCGATAGCAACTGTCCTTCAGCCTGGTGCTTTGCGATGATATGGACTGACATAGAGGCCTGTACTGAAGGTGCTGACTGTGAATAAATGGTGGCCAATACGACAGTTGGTGCTATGTGTGTTTATCATATGATGGAACGGTTTTCTCGACTATTGATCTGTCGAAGGCATTCAGAGTCTTGTTGCCGTGTAACAAACCTCTCTCTTGTCCACTGGTCCCAACACCTCCTCAACCCTCTGAAGGCATTACGCAATGCGCAATCACGCTGAATTTCCAATCCTTTATATATATATATATATATATATATATATATATATTAATGCTAATTAGACATGATGTTTAGATTCTACAAAATCAACTAAATATAACAAATTATAACCACTAAACCAAATTTAAACATTTACTAATCTTAAAAATTACAAATATTAGATAAATAAATGTAAAAATTAGTAAAATGTCACTCATGTTAAAAATTTTATCGTAATTTATAGACATACAAAACAATTTAATGAAAAAAGCCATAAATTTATTGAAATACAAATTGCACATAATAATTTTAATTCAAAAAAATATATATAAACCTTTATTAAATATTACATACGAGTTAACTAAGTGCTAAGCTAATCAAAAACATACTAATTAGTAAGAGTGAAAATTTATAAATATTAAAAATGGAGTTAATGTAATTTAAATACTGTTCCATACTTCGGAAAGGAAGTGTTAATTGGGTTTGTTTCACGGATCTAACTATAACAACTTCAGAAATTATATTATCACTAATGGTATAGACCAGGATTAGCTAAACTGTAGAGAGTGTGCCAGATTTGGTATATGGTACAATTCTTAGAGGCATTCTACACCAGTCTACAAAGTTACAATATAAATATAAATCGCTTTGTCTTGCCTCTCTGAGCCGTCCCTCTCTGCGCCTCATGCATTTTCTCTCCTTTCGTTTGATTAGTCGTGCCAATATACAAATATCGAGTAGGATTTCAGTCGAAAGTAGAATTTAGTTTGATGCACGTCGTGCACTATAGGTTACTTCTGACTTTACGACACCTTCTTAGTGTTAGCGTAAAAATTGTAATTTTTTTAAAAATTTTTATAACAATTCATACCTATGTATTTAATAATATGGTCACGAAAAAGAAAATGATTCACGGATATCAAGACTCTTGGTCGAAGGAATATGAATTAGTACAACAAAAGTATCGTGCTGTTTATGTGTTATGTCACGAAAGCATCGCATGTCGCACGTCAAATGTACAAATACATTTTCAAACTAGACATCAGTCCACATTTAAGAATTCTGATATGAAAAGTGAAATTATAATAAGAGCTGTTACTAGATATAAGAAACAAACTCCATTATTTTTGTCAAACAACTGGAAACAAACCTAAGTTATCGAATATAGTTTCATAATTTCTCAGTGTGTAACTGTCAAAGGCAAATTTTTCACAGTTGGCGAATCTATACAGAACATATTTTTAAAAAGTGTTGAAATATTGTTCTAGTCATCTACTAAAACTACAAACATTATTATCCCAAATTTAAGAGACACCTACGAACTATTGAAAGACAGATAACTCAGATAGTAAAAAAATTTAACAGCAAAAAAAAAAAAGATTTCTGGATTACTAGAAACTATTGCACTCAGCGTTGCTCTTACTGAAATACCGATGTGAATGATGAGGCGTGCCTTGCAGCAATTTCACGATATTCTGATAAAAATCGAGTTTACGAAGAATTATGCTACTTGATTACTCTGTTTGGGACAACTGAGGGACAGGATATTCTTTCTGCATTTATAAATTATTTTGAAAGCAAAAACATTGACATTAATAAAATATTTTAAGCAACTACTGATAGTGCTCTTGCAATAGTTAAAAAAGGAAGAGCATTTGTCATACTTCTGGAAAACCACATTAGACATAGAATATTGAACTCCCATTGCGTAATACATCCGGAAAGTTTAGTTTTCAAAATTTTGACACATCACTTTACTTCTGTAATGAACACTATTTTAAAATAGTTAATTTCATAGCGTCTCGTTGTTCTTTGCTACACAGACAATTTACATCTCTTTTAGAAGAAATGGAAAGTGAATAGGAGGATCTCCCTTTATACAGCCATGCCCGTTGGAATAGTAGAAGTAATGTCTTGAATAAGTTTGTTATTCCATTTGAACACTTTAAAGTTGTGAATTTTATGTTGTGATATTTTATGCTGTATTTTTTATGTTAATCTTTAATATCTTTAAATGCGGCATGAATAATATGTCATGAAACTCTAAATATGTATATTCTTGACCTCTATTCACTAATTATACATACACTGCCTCTGGAATCGAATTGTTTCAAATATTTCTTACTGTGTGGCATCCTGAATCAGATTGGAAGATTGGTTTGGAACACCACTGCTACAAGGTTGTCGAAGCTTAGTATAGATCAAGAAAAATCAAAATTCCATTAACGAACAGAAATTCAATGCTAGAAAAATGAAACGAGTAAATAAATTTAAAACAAAGTAAGTAAACACAAATTTAAAAATAATCTATGTCCATTAATACATACTTAAAAAATATTTTTTTAATTCAAAAAAGTTATAACTTTTACCTTCATAATGAATTTGTAATGCACAACCCATACCAATAAGGCACGATATTAAATTGTATATAACCATCAAAGCTATTGATTGATAGATTTACTGTACAAAACTAAAGATGTTTACTAAAAATACTTATCCAACCAGATTTAAACTATTTAATAACCTATACCAAGTATTAATATTAAATTTAATAACTTTGCAATAAATAAATAAAATATCTATGCATTCATATATACACAATGGCTCCCAAAATCTGGCTTATACCTCTTACTCTCTCCATCTGAAAGGTCTAAAACAATGTTATTAAATTCTCATTTGAATTTAATTTTAATAGAAAGATAAAATGTACGTTACAAAAATTATTAAAATATGGAATAAATATGAAGAATCGACAATATTTTATTGAACATTCTAGTTATTTGCGTCAAAGCTTCATATTTTAGAGTCACAAATTTGAACACATTGAAAAAGCGATTTTCTGCCATTAATTTTTTATAATGAATCAGTGTAACATTATTGATTCCCTAAGATACGGGCATTTGAGCTCTAAGAAAAGGAAAATTATATGTGAAAATGAGTTCCTGAATTGCAAACTATAATTGTCATACGAATGTCTGAAGGAGATATAATCTTCGCGATATTGCAAGAGAAATTCAACGTGTTCACGGATGCGTTCGAAAAGTTATCCAAAAATATAAAATATCTGAGAAAATTCTTAAATAAGCCTATAAAAGGGAGAAAAATAATTCTCTTAGTTCAACGACCAAAAAAATATCATTCGAGAAGTAATAAAATTATTTAGATGGTTTTGTAAAAATTACCTCATCTACTTTTACAGCTAAAGGAAGATAATGCCGCAGAAAATATTCGTAGAGTACTCCATAAAGCAAATTATTTTGGTCACGCAGCTGAAGAAAACTCTATTAAAGATTTCTGTAATAATTTTATGTTCAATGATGAAATTTAATTTAGTGTCTTGAGAAGTGATGATTGATCTGAAATGTGGGTTGTCTTAGTTGGGTTGTACGCATGCAAAAGGAATCTAAAAATCAGTTTTTAAGTACAGATTCATAAATAAAATGAAATACCAAAATATAATGAATACAATTTGAAACTCAATGTCTAGGATTAGATTTTCGATCGCATTCTATGTTCTAGCGAAATAACGAACCCAAAACATTCAGTTAAAAATGCTAAGATATGGACAATAGAAAAATGCAGTTGCGTACACATCTTTAATCTCTCAATAACCTTCTGATAATAATAGTAATAATAACTTGTGGTTTTAGTCGAAAGAATATGCTTAATAGTACATTATTAGAAAGAAAAGAACACTTAAAAACAGGTTTACAGCTAATTGGGAAAAATATCCAGCCGAACACGCAAGCCTTTTCAAATCAATGTACATGATTTGGAAAGTGTTCTAAATACAACAAGATATGCAACAAAATATTAATTTATGTTTTTTAAAAATAGTTGAGAAACGATACTAAAAGTATATTCAATTTAGAGAATTCGAAATCTGTAATTTGAACGTTAAAATTAAGGTAATATAAATAAATATATTAATGACTTCTCCTTTTTGTTTTTTAACCTACTTCATTTCTTCAAGTGTATTTTATCGATTGTATAAGATCAGGAAAGTAAATTAATTTTTATTGATAAGGAAATTTAAGAGTGAAATATTTTTCTTTGTAAAATCTTTAAATAAATCGATCAATTTTCTTATTTTGGTGGTTATTTCTTGATGGTAGAATAATGACTTAATGTAGGAGAGAAGTTTTAAGGAAATCACTCTGCTTGAATTTGATAGATTTTGGTGTTTTTTTGTTATAATATTATATTTGGGAGCTTATATGTATTTGTGTTGGTGTGAGATACATAAAGCATGTTAAAACTATGGTGAAGTGTCTATGCTAAATTATAAGTATTTTAATATGTTTTAGTTTGTTGATTTTTAGAGGTATAATTATAACTCTTTTTAAGTTAAAGTTATTAATATGTGTAAAGTATTTTAGACTATTTTTTATGATTAAATAAATATATTTAGGTTAAAATAAATCTTCTCCTTTCTTATTTATTTCTTTTTCTTCGGTTGAGTTTTTGATTTGATATTTCTTCTCTTAATTTTTAGTTTTATTCCATCTTGTTATAATGCAATTCGGTGAAGTGTGAAGGTTGTATACGTAATGCTGGTATAAATACATATTATTCCGGTCAAAAGAAAGGAACAGTACTAATTATATTCATTCAATTTTTTGACCTTAATTGTTGCTTTGGTAAATGATTTGAAGAATGCACACGTGATACACCACAATCCTGACGATCACTTTTCATTTTTACGTTGTTGCGTAATTGCGTGATACGATTATTGCAGCGCCATTTCGTACTACAAGAATTGTTGACCACCTTTTCGATGTACCGAAAACCGAAGTCCTCCCGCTTCTGTTCTTTGTTCTGTGGATGTTTCCTTATCGATTCCGGTGCATCCAGATGCTAAAATCAGAAGACGATCAACAGTATGTCAATTTTGTAAATTTTTTGATCATCACACTTGATGAAGGTAGCAAGTAGTGGCTTCGGATATTATGGACAGATGTTGTGATTGGTATACAACAATTTTGCAGACTTATGTAATTCCAGAAATGAAGCAGCGAAATGTCGCTAATGACATTGTATATATGCAAGATGGTGCTTCTCTACATGTCACCATATGTATTTGGCAAAAGCTGCCGACAGAACTTTGTTAACATAGTCAACTCCCATATCTTTGCAGTTTCGTGGCAACCGCGATTCTCCGATTTCACTCAGATGGATTTCTGATTCTGAGATTACTTAAAGTCTAAATCATATACGTAAAATTCCCGAGATTTGTTAGAATTGAAAGATATCATGTGAAATTAAACAAATTACTCCTATTATATTTATCATTCTTGTCAACTATCTCCCGCATGCAATATATTATAGTCTGACATGGTCAGAAAGTTGAAAATTTGTAATTCCAATAAAAGCTCATTTCTACCTACTGTTGTGTTGTCATTGGTTCTTTACAATTCTCTTCTTTTCACATGTTTAAGGTTCCCGTCTACCCTCTATTTTGATTTCGTGGATGTAATGTTAATCCTATGGAATTTCAGCTTCAATTCTCACATCTTTACTATTTAATCTATTCGAATGCAATAAAGGGCATCAGAAACAGCAAAACATAATGATTGCTTCTAAGGAAATACTTTTTTTCTCCGAAATTCAAAAATATTTAAAAATATTTTTTTAAAGATCGGAAAACTCGCAAACGAATAATTAAAATAGCGGTAAAAATATTTTTAAAAATCGGAGGAAAAAAGTAATTCCACAGAAGTGTATTTTTTTTGCCCGTTCAGATGCACTTTATTGCATTCGAATAGATCAAATACTAAAGATGAGAGAATTAAATTCGAAATTCCATTGGATTAATATTACGTCCATGAAATCAAAATGGCGGGTAGTCAGGAGCTAAAAGCCGACAATTTTCGTCATACGTACGCCATTTACGGATTTTCAATGCAACGAAAAATTTCAGCATAAACAAGATGACAGTTTCATTCAAAAATTTCAAATTTCAAATTTTCACTGTAACCGAAACCGTGACAGCTCTACTGTTTTAATCCTCGCTAAATCGAGCGCATACCTTCAAATAACAATATTTGTAATTTTCCTTTGATTAGTTAAGTGGATAGACCGCTGCAGATTCATATATTGGGGATGATTTTATGACCATCCTGTGTATAAGTGTATGTATATTTATATATATTTATATATATGCATGTGTGTGTGTTAACTAAACTAGTATGTATGCGGAATAAATTCGTAGAAATGATACTTTCTCATATTATCAAGAATTCGGATCACTTTAAAACAGAAAAAAGAATACTTAAATACGATTATTATAAAATTGGAGCGTACACCTTACTTCTTATTAATTTTTATTTCAAAACTCATATAATAATAAGAAAATTAGTATAAGAAATAAAAACGAATACATTTTATGCATGTTTTCGAGAAATAACTGACACTGTATTAAATTCTTATTTTACCATATCACTTTCCTGACATGTAAGAATAAAAAAATATGATTTTCTTAGTTCTTTGAGCAAAATTTAATGAATATTTTTTTAAAAAGAAATTAATAAATATAATATGTCAACGCCATTAATATATACTTCGAGGAACTTTGATATTTACTGTTGCTTTTTAACATGAAGAAGCTTGTTTCGCTTTAAAATTCGAACTTCATTAAATGATAAAATAAAGTGCGTTTGATTTTTTATATGTGAAAATGCATACTTTAATGTTCATTTAAGCGATACTCTTCTCTGATTTTATATATAAGGGAGAGGAAAATATTTTGAATCCCCTAATAATGTTTCCTATAATTATGAAATGCATTTCAGGGAAAAAAACAAGCTTATTAATATTTTTAAAAATCTTCCCTTATACGATATAATTATCGAAGAATGATAATAATATTATTAAAGAGAACGATAATCTTTTATACTTGTTTTCTTAATCATTTCTGAATCACTTCAATAGAATACTTTTCTTTGTGTTCTGAATTCAGCACTCGAAATACTTAAATAAACAGTTTCAGTATTCAACTACATATAAATATAGTTAAAATGATGTTGATTAATTTTCTTAAGACTTACGTTTTGTTTTAGTCATAATATATTGCTTACAATTTAATGATATACTAACTTCATAGTAAATGTTATACTAATTTTACACTTTTTAAAAGTATATGCACTTAAATGCCTTACTTTTATGAATAAGTAATGTATATGTACTAGCTTACACACATAAATACGTCATTTCAATGACATTTTTATTCGTTTCTCTTACGTGATGCAAACTGAATAGGTTCTTTATGTAAAAAAATTATCAGTAAAATTTTACCTCTTTAATATTCTGCATAGATTAACATACAATTCGATAAAAAAGACATACACATTTTAAAATTCTATCGATTAGCAAAGGAAAGATCATTTCTAAATATACCTAAAATTCATTTCCAATTTTCAAAAGTATCATTAGAAATGTAATAGGTCTCTTTTCTCAGAATTAAGTCCAATTGACCTAAAACAAATTTTCTGAAACAAGAATCATAGTGAAAAGAAATGTTTTTCATTTTATCTCATCAAAATAAAGAGCCCATAAGTATCAGTTAATCATCAGTTAAATGGTACAATGTAAAGTAAAAGAAAAATAATCAATAATAAACTGTGTTCACTGACTGCATTTGGATTTTAAATTCCTAGGTTTGAAAGAGAAATCCTTTAAAAAGAACATTTGTTTGATTTTAAGTGTGTCGTTCAAATGGAGATGAATGTTTTGAAGACATTTAACTTAAACTTGAAGCTATTACTTACTTTTCTTATGCTCAGTTTGCTTTCACAAGCTTTGTAACACCAAAACATACCAATTAGAAGCTGAGAAATTCTTCCTCTGCATTGTGATCTTTAATCGATCTATTTTTCCTTTTAAATGAAAAAAGTAACTTTTTGCGTCAGAGTAAGCAACCATAACCTAAAAGCAATTAATGAAAAATACATGTTTCGGCTCTTTTTTTAAAATTATTTCAAAACAGTTTATGAAAATGGCAATTCAGTATCATTCAATTTCAAACTTAGCTAGAAAATATTTATCCCTTTAAATTATGTTTAAGGGAAACAAAGTTGTATTTGGGAACTTTTTCTTCTGCATTGATAATTCAATACTTTTTCCAATTTCTTAAATTAATTTGATTTTAATATATATATATATATATACAAAAAAAACTTATGGTATAAAAGTTATATATATAAGTCTTATACCATCAGGAAAGTGTTTTTGCAGTTTGTTTAGGGATAGAAATTAAAAATATGCATTAACATCTTTAAAAGAATTGTCGCTACAATCTTCGTTATTTTAAGACATAGAATGATTAATAAAGAGTATATTGATGAATTTCGAATGAATTATAAATTTGAAGTTAACTTATGACTGACCTTTAAGAAGATAGTGATGTGAGTCGTTCATAAAATACAACTGACTTTTTTATGGGATTGTGTTTCCTCTCTCAATAAGAAAAAAACTTATCGTAGAATTATAAGGATATGATACATTTATGAGTATTGCATTAAATGTCAATCTTGGCTACAGTAAAATGAAATATGTATTGCATTCTAAAAAAGAATATTGCAATAACAATTTAATGAAATATTTTAATCATACATTCGTGAATATCACGTTAAGTGTTGACAGTATCTCGTACTAGTATACAGCTAAATAATGTTTTGTTGAAAATTATTAATGAAAAATATTATTCACTTTTATTAATTACTAATTTACATTTATTAATTAAAAATAATGTGAATTAATGAAAATGCTATCTCAAAAGCATTTGGACAGCTATAAAAATCGGAAATACATGTTCAGAATTTGCATATTTCAAGTACGTTTAATGTGATGTAATTGTTGTTGAGTATAAAACACGTATCAGAATTTTTTTATTTAAAATTTATTGTGATATTACTTTAATATTTGGATCCCTCAAGTTGATAAAACCAAAATTTTGCCTTTCAAATGTAAAAGAATAAAGATGATGAATATTTCTAAACTTGTCTATTGCAGAAGATTTGGTGTACATAAATTCTAGAAAGCCCCGTAGCATATCTACAATAAGGAAGCGTACAAAGAGAGACTGAAGAAAACATCTCTATGGCAAGATAATCAGCTCTTGCGAGCTACTTTCTGTCAAAATTGTAAATAACTTAGTCATTTCGGTATCCAGATGTACAGTTAATTAATGTTTACAAACAAGCAAACTTCATGTTTATCGTAGTATACAACTTACGTCAATGATCAAACCATATCATAAAGAGACGTTACTACTTGCGCTAATAAATACACGCATTTAAAAGACGAATGGTTAACTGTTCTCTTCAGTGATAAAAAGAATTTCAATACGGATGGCCCAGTTGGTTGGGTATATTATTGGTATGACCTCCGACAAGAATCTCGTTGGTTCTCCATTTCAGCAAAAACAAGGAAGTGGTTTTGTCGTTGTGTGGGAGCGTACTTTTCCAATTTTACAAATGATACACATTTTTACAAGAACGTCATTGTTTAGATGTTTATCAGTATGTGCTTCATATTGATTTGTTTCTGTTGGAAAAGTTTTGGGGGGTGATAACTAGATATATTCTAGAAGGACAACTCTTTGATTCGCACTTCTTCAAAAAGAGTAAAACTTAGTTTTTACCAAATCAAATTGCTATTATGGATTGGCCTGCATTTTTTTCTCAGGATCTTAGCCTAATGGAAAATCTTTGAGGTACATTGCATCGAGATGTCTATATCCATATGCCTTTGATTATTTTATTTTCTTTCCTAAACCTATGATTTTTTTTTGTGTGTTTTATATTAGCTTTGTATGTGAAAGAAATACAGATTCCACACATTTGTAGAATTAGAGCGATAACTAAATATCATTTCCTTTAGAGATTAAAAATATTCTACTAATTTTGAAGTGTTTTTTTTCGTCTGAAATATTCTACTAATTAATAAGCAATAGTATAATCTGAATAATACAATCTGAAATATTCTACTAATAGCAGAAACACGTTATTTCTTTCTTTCGATCATCTAGCAGCACATATGATGAGAGTTTTTATGCTGTTATGAATGGAATATTTTATCATTAATCCTAAAGCAAAAAAAGGTTTATTTAGAAAATCTATGCTTAATATGTTATTAATGATTTTTATCTAAAAATTTATTTGAAATTATTCTAGTTTCACTGAGTAACTGCTATGTGTTGAATTTTGCGTAATACAAATAAAGCTATGGGTTTGAGCATAATTTTGATAAATATGGGTCATTTTGCTTAAATTTTGATAAAAAAAATGTAGTTTGGATTAAATATAATTGCATATTTTCTTAGTATACGGAGTTTTTAAATCTTATGTTTCTTTAAAGGGTATTTTTAAAATACTGATGGAGCGAAAAATGCTAAATAATTTAAACATTGATATTATTCTAAAATGAAATGGGACAAACTAAATGTGAATGGTTTAACATATCTATGTACTTATCAAATAATAACGCATGTAAATGGAGAATTATAGTACATTAAATTCCTTCATCATTAGTAAGTAAAAAGTAAAATTACAGTTATCACCGTAGTCGACTGGAATTCACTACCCAACATATTCGGCTTGAATTAAGTACTAATATATATTAATATTCACCAAAATTTTGAAAATGTCTTACAAAAAGCAAATCAAATATAGTTACAAATGCGAATGTTTTAAATAGCAATATGCATCCATATATTTAATATCACTGTATGAAAGTTTTTAAATAAAGTTTATAAATTCTATGTGATAAAATCAACAAAAAATTCATTGAGCTTTTACTCAAACTTCATTCCTTAACTTTTATTATTAATGCACTTTCCTGTAATATGTCTAAGCAAGAAATATAGTCAGTTTAAAATTAAAGATATCTAAAACATCTGAGATGTTATCATATAATGCAATACGATTGTTGTTGATTATTTTCATGCATGATATCATTGTTAATTACAGCTGGTATTGTGAAGTTCGATAATTATAACTTATACCTTAAAAAAAAGTAATCCAAAAGACTTTCAAATTCTTGATCAGAATTTTTTAAAAATATTGTTAGTAAAATAATGCCGTCACAAGAACATGAAAAAATTTGCCTTAAATAAATCTATAGATTTTCAATATATATATATATATATATATATATATATATATATATACATTCATACCGGAAATAAAGTAGAATATTTATATTAGTATAAAATATTCCTGGTATATTATGACAGGTAATTATAAAGCTTTAATTATTATTAAAAAATAACTGAAATATCTGCATATTAATTCATTATATTATGTTGTAAATTACAGCCTGTAATACTGATTTGCTTGGTTTCAGGAATCTGTAGATTGAAATAACCCACTTTATAAAGAGGATAGAGCTCAATCTGATGTCAATTCTACAATAATTGTCTTTGAAATGTCAAGAAATGCTGAGGAATTCTGGATGGCGATTGCGTAGAGAAGTCTTAAGAATATTTTTAAAAAATTTAGTTTTTATATATCTAAGTATTTTAGTAATGCAGAAAACATTATTTTTCTGACTAATTAGCTTTCTTTTTCTTTTTATACTTCCACTTCTGATTAAAAAACTATTCATTTGTTTTCTTATTCTACTTTCTTAACAAAAAAATTAATAATTTTATTTTATTTTTCACACATAAGGTACTTAAACTCTTTACTTAAGAACAGTCCTGTTTGTATAACAAACAACAACTTCCTTCTTACATAACTTTATCGCATTACGTCCGGGTGCAGCACAGTTTACTTTTAGCAAGTGCGTCACCTTCGATGATATACAGAGATCTCTTTCTCTCTGTAGTGATTTTCTCTAACTGGGGTGTTTTGTAAGTTAAATCTTACGCACTCACTTCGTACATAGCGCCTTCTAGAGGCGTAGGATAACAATAACAATAAAAACCTTTCGATAGCCCTGGATAATAATTAAAACTTTAGGATAAAGCGGCTTCTCATGAAACCAAGTAAATCAACATTAATAGCAGTAATTTACAATATCATGTACATAAACATCAATTAATTTGCAAAATAAATTTTATCCAGACATCTTGGTTACTTCTTAGTAATAAATAAATAATTTTACGATACTCCTCGTTAATCAATAGGTTACTAAAAAAAAGTCTGCATTCATGCCTGAAATAAAGTAAAACATTCACATGTGATACATTTATTTAAAACTTTTTTGACCAAGTTGTACTCAACCATTAACAAAATCTTTTTATACTCAAGATATATTTATATTGCTTGTTTTCGACTGAGAAGAGAAATACTGAATACAATCCAGGAAAATTAAAAATGCAAGTTCTTTCTTTTTAAAAACATTTAATCTTGGGTTAGATTTATGTCGGTTGTTACGTTATACAAGGACTTATTGACAATATTTGTAACCTCTCTTAGTAGGGAATTCTTGTTAAGGACGTATTATTAAGGAAATTAACTGAAAAAAAGAGGAGAGTTCAATTTATTATTTTTTTCTTTAATTTTCGGTGGTAGTCTATTGACTATGGTTTTGTCGGAATAGATTTAAACTTCCCGTCTGCTGTCTCGGAGACAGTGATTTATGTTTTACTTTTGACAAATGGGCTAAAACAGAATTCTTAATCGGGCCCGTTACTAATCCATTTTACTTCTGTCGTTGTACGTCTCGACATGCGGAAGAAGATCGCAACAAATGCTTAAGCGAGAAAAATAAGTCAATATCACGCAGGAAACTGGTAATTTCATTCGAATCCGAAACGTAAAAATTGTACTCAGAATTGCTTACAATAATTTATTTTTTTAAACATTTCTGTTTGTGACATAGAAGAATGATCTATAATTTTCAAATAATTTTTATTGCTGAATAATATTTTTACCGAATATAAATTTTGAAGTGCATTTGTAAGAAACCTAAAAGTATTTTCTATTAATACACGAAATTTAATGGAAAAATAACTTTTTTTGAAGGTTTGTACAAGTTTACAATACAGAAAAAACATGTTGTGATGCCAACCTCTAATATTTTCAGATGATTCATTGTTTTATTAAAAGCGCCCTAAGAAGTAACTAGAAGGTTATTGCTTTCGTAATGGTTAAGGATTTCGATTCAAGATGGTTAAGGATTTCGTAATTTCCTTCGTCAAGTGACGAAGATGACACATAACTGTCACCCAATTTTCAAAACTTACTTATTACGTCTGTGTGGAGACTTAGGACCTTGAAACTTTTGATAACGCATTATCTCGCTATATGATGGGATTTAATGGTATTACTGACTCGAACACACGACTGAACAAGAACAACACCGGCCACGAATTCGACATCCATGAACGTGCCTTTTTTTTTTTTTCAAAACTGGAATTTTTTTAGTTAAAATAAGTTTTTTTTAAAAAAAAATTCCAGTTATTATTCCTTCTATTATGTACAAAGGAAAAAAAAAACAGGAAATAAATCGACATATCAATAAATATATATGTATTTCTAGAAAAATAAGATAAAGAAAGTATGTACAAGTCCATGTAGAAGGCTAGCATTCAAAAATACAATAGCGTTAAAATATGTGCTCTCATTGCCAAATAAATTTGCACTCGAAGAAATAAGAGTGGGACTATTACGAAATTTTATATGAAGGTAAATGTCAGATAGATATGTAAATGATTAGAAATGCGCGTGATTACTCATTGCGTAATGCCACTAGAAGATGTTGAACTTTTATCTCCTCTGATTATAAAACAAGTAAGCAAAGCTTGTTTGCGTGTATTTAATTTGTTGCAGAAGGACGCTATTTAACTAGAGATGCTACTACCCCGCCACAGAAGACAGTAAGGGCATCTATCAGAGTTTGAGAGGGGGATGAATTATAGGAATGATGGAAACCGGGTGGTCAGTTCGGCGAGTAGCTCGTCACCTAGACCCTAATGACTTTACTGAGAGGAGGTGTTTAGACCAGTGGACTAGAGAGAGGTATGTTACACTGCGATCAGGCTCAGGATGCCTTAGACATACCAATAGTAAAGAAGACCATCACATGATACGACACCTACGCATAGCGCCAACTGTCACATTGGCCGCCATCCATGCCCTGGTAGCACCTTCACTACGCGCTTTTGTGTCAGTCCGTACCATCTCAAAGAGCCTGGCTGAAGGACAGACGGTTTTACGTTGCCCATTACGTGTACTGCCATTGATACCTACTCATCTCCTCTGCTTGGAGTGGTATCGCGCTCCAATGGATTGGATTACAACTGACTGGAATCAGGTCGTCTTTAGCGACGAATCCAGTTTCAATTTTGGCTGTGATGACAATCGTGTACGTGTGTGGAGGCCCCGTAGTAAACGTCTCAATCCTGCCTTCACTGTGCAGCGTCTCACCACTCCCACAACTTGTGTAATGATATGGGGTACCATAGCATACGACACATAGTCACCCCTGATATTGATCCAAGATACCATGACATCTCAGAGGTATGTTTATGACATTCTTCAACCACATGTGTTGTCACTCATGGCAGAGCTCCCGGGAGCCATTTTTCAACATGAAAATGCTCACCTCCACATAAGCAAGGTTTTCACAGGACTGCCTCCGCTACATTTCCACCTTTCCCTGGCCTGTTCGATTCCCAGATTTGTCACTGATCGAGCATAAATGGAATCATTTTGGTCGGCAAGTTGGACAGCCTACGAGTTTGGTTGAATTAAAGGCGCGTTTATAGCAACTTTGGAACGAGATGTCGCATGACATCATACAGGACTTGTATACCTCTGTGCCTGACAATATCACAATATGCATTCATGCTAGAGGTGGCCCAACCGGGTACTAAAACCTCCATTCATTTGTAATTTTTCCTACAGTAAATAATCATTTTGCTTTCATTTTGTAATCACTAACTTGCATCAACGTTGTACATACGAATGTAAGATTTATTTCATTCTAAAAACTCATTCTTCGTAGCAATTTTTTATGGCAATGACTATTTGCAAATTTGTTTTATTCAGACAACTATTTCTTAGTGCGAAAATTTTTATGGATATGAGTATAGATTTCAAAATTTTGCAGTTATATGTAGTCAGTTAAAAACTATAACAAAGAATTAATGGGTAACTTCTACTCATGCATAGTTAAAGATACCAAACTACTATATACGTACACTTTACCACATATTAATAATTGTAATTCATGTTAATGTCTGAAAGATAATGATAATTTTTTTGAGTGATAGTTCGTAATCAATGTTTTCTGTCCAAAAAACAATTATATAAGTTCAATATTTACTAACTAATCTGCTGAAAACATACAAAGCTTCACATCTTAGTCATTAAAATTCATATTAGTTCATCAAGAGTTTAATAGTAAGTTTTTCAAATGGTAGTTTGGAGTCAAAGGTTTCTAATTCAAAAAAAGAGTTACATGACTGTACATTCAGTTGTTTTTGGCACAAGAGAGATACAAAGTTTATTTATTTATAATAAAAGATTTTTAAATAACTATCTGAATTACTCGTGAATTTATTCTGAACGCGATACTTTTATGTTCCGATTAAATAAATTCTTTCTCGAGGAAATACATTCTCAGTGTAGTTTCTATCCTAAAGACTATTCAAGGGAGATCGCATTACTATAAATGTCTTAAGCTTAAATGAAACAAACGTTAAAGGTAATTAAGAACATGGGAAAGTTTCCTGTCTGCTCAGGTAACCAATTACATGACTGAAAAGGAAGTCTCAGCACTTACAAAGGTTTAATTAAACTATATATATATATATACCTTTTGATATACTCGAGATTTTTTTCACAGTAATATGTGTATTTTAGAATTGACGAAATAATCTGTTTTATGGAAACAGTACATTTTATTTTTTGCGATATATTTCTATTTATCAGTGCAATAATTATAGAAAATCGTGTCTTTTTGATTCATAAGGAACAACGAAAGACATTTGTTTAATAAGACGCATACACATTTATATACATTTTTAATTTTTCTACTTTTCCAATGAAATAATTCTATGAAATATAAAATTTAAGATCTCGGAAGAACTTCAGTTTTTAAAAACATGTTTAATGTTCCTTTATGGGATTGAGTTTCTTAATTTTTCATTAATAATTACTGTAAAACTTTTCATGTCACACACCACAATTTCGCAATATGCCTGTAATAAGAAATTGTGTGATATCATGCATTTAAACGTTATACTTGATTGAATAAAAAAAATTATTTTATGTAATTTGCTTATACTTTTCTAGAAATTCAGTGAGTTTTATAACTATCTTAGACTTAAATTCTGAATTAAATTTATGGATTATATTCTTTGCGAATGTTTTGCATGTTTATCTCTTAAACTATTATTTTTTTATTCTTCTGTTCACTTATTTTTTCTTAATATGCTGCATTATTTTTGAAACTGAATAATCAGTAGAATATTTAAGTTAAAAATAATTATGTCAAGGTTAATTTAGTCTTGCCTACTGTGAAATAAAAATAAATAAATATGTAAATTAATAAGAGCGAACTATTTTATCGATTATGCATTTTCAAGCCAAAGTTTTAAGAGACTAATTTCAATCTATGATTAAAAACAATGATTTAAATACCGTTAAATAGAATTTTTTTGAAGAATTTTCTTTTCCTTTCATATGCAAGTAAGATATATTATCCTAAACAGCTTATTTTGATACCTCTTAGGAATCAAATATAATTGTAATCCAGCTATACTTTAAATGTTCTTGTTTGAAATGAAATAAAAAAAAATTAATTTAATTTTCTATAAATTACTTCAATAATATTATTTTATGTTCATGCAATGCTTGATTTCTCAGTTTTAGCTACCTAAAAGAAAATTAAACTTTATTTTTCTTAAACTACAATTTTTATCGATGAACTTATTCGCCGATTTATTTTTATTTTCATCGAATTTAAAATTCTCAACAATGTGATATTTCTTTTCAACTTAGAATTAAGTTAAAATTTTAAGACGCAGGAAAAGAAAGGAAAATTAGCTTTTTGTCTCTTAAGTTTCATCAAAATAATTGTAAGGGGACACGGTACCCTGTAAGCAAAAAAATTTTCTATGTCATTTATTAGAAAAAATTTGTATGCACCGCTTATGAGCGCACATAAAACACACATTTCAGAAGAAAAATTTCATTTAAAAAATTATTCTTCAAAAATTTTAATTTTTTCAAAATGTTTTAATATTTTAAATTTCCTACTTTTTCCACGAATATAAATATTTTTATACAATAGTTTTTCTCATATTTTTAAAAGTATTTTGCACAGTTTTTGCATGGATTTGTTTGTTCTAACGTTATTTATATTTTTACAATTTTTTTCTCAGACTCTGCAAACAACTATATCTAATATTGTTGATTTTCTTAAAAAAATAACTATTATATTAAATCCTTATTCCATGCGTGTAATTGTTAGACATATTATTTAAATAACTAGAAAAAAAATTCAAATCTCATAAAAAATATAAAAAAAGCTAAGAAAAAGTAGTCTAAAGTTTTGAAGGTTAATAAAATAAATGAAAGTACTAAAATATAATATTCATTCCTTTTATATGTTATAATAAAGGTTACAATAAATATTTTAAAAGCAAATACATCCTAAATTGTGATATTTTCGAAAATAAATAGTTAAAACGAAAAGGAATGAATGATTACAATATGTATAAAATGCATTAGCAATTGGTCAATGGACTTATGAAGCTTACATTTTTAGTTTTTCTTGTAAGTTTAATTTAAAATGATATTGTTAGAAAGTACCAGGATGGTATGCTGAGCTTTCTTTTTTAATAAGTAAGGTATTTCGTCGTTTTTTTGCTAATGCAATTTTTTCGATCGATTGCATATATGCTGCCAATCTCTTTCTTTCTCTTTGGTAAATTCTTCGATAATCCCACCAAGCAGCTAGCATGTTTGATTGCTTATTTTAAAAAAAAACCCTTTTAAATTTGCAAATTTTCTAAGGATCTTTTATTCCAACACTGAATTCACAAACAGCATCTCAAACCTCAAAAGTAGCTCGAAGTTATGTCACTGACGTTCCTTTGGAGCATTTCCTCCAAATAATGCCGTGAAGACTCTCTTTAGCATTTTGTGTTAGACGTCTTATGCATCTTTCAAGAAGCTCATTTGACGCCAGTCGTTGATAGATTTGCATAATTTTAGTCAATTGTGCCTCTTTACGTGTGTACCTGGTTTATCACCACGAGCAGCAGAAACGTGATAGAAACACCTTGATTCTTCTCCAGCTGGACGAAGAATAGTTGAGAGTTTTGGTCACTTGACATGCAATGAAACAATGTTGATTAAATTTCAGTTTTCATCGCTTCTATGTCACCTTTATTTGCTGGAACATCATTTTGATAATAACGTGTAAATTTTTTAATCGTTTCATCCTTTAAGCTGTGCTGTGGAATTTCCCTCCAGAGGAAACGCCTATAGCCCGTAATTCCTTTACAGTTTTCATTAAGCTGTCCACTTTCTTTTGCTGACAAGACTTACGCTTTCTTCTTTTTTAATTTCAAAATTGGGACCATAAACTTCCTTTAAATTTAAATATTAGTATGTTGTTTGCATCACCATCTGACAACAGGTTCATGTATCGAAAACCAATTACCTCAGATCTTTGCCATGATTTCAAAACAGCCTTTTGTTCCATAGCACAATACGATCATACGTGATTGGCAGAAAATCGGGACAAATGGCCTTCATACCACGCATTATAGTGTCCCAAGTCAGATTTTTCATATTCACATTCGAAGGAACGTTTTGACAGAATCTGACCGAGAATTCTGACCGAGTAGATGCAACCTCAATTTCTTTACTACAGTTATCAGCACACCATCGCTTTTCAGCTTTGCGCTTACCGGTAAGATTGACACGTTTTCTTCATGTCATGAGAAATAAAAATTCATTTAATATATATCAAGAAAGATATTTAGAAAAGTATTTATAAAATATCTGGCAATAAGAATTGAATTTCTTTGAAAAAAGCAGCTTTGCTTATAATTATAAATCGGGTTAAAATATCAAGTTTCAGAGCTGCTCACAAAATAAATATATAAATTGATATTGTTTAGGTTTCCATAATAGAATTCAGACATCTTATGTTATAGTTTCGGTTTGACACACGGTTAAATTATTATATAACTTGATAAATAATGTAACTAGAACTACAAAATTTTGTATACATACTCAGAAACATTACATAATTAAAATAAGGCAATAACTTTTCTTCGATATTTTGATCATTTTTAGGGTACCATGTCCCCTAAATACATGAATCCATAGAAAAATGAATAAAAACATTTTTTATTTGTACATTAAAATTTTTTTAAGATAATTTGTATTGTAGCAAAAGAAATTTCATTTACTTTGTTTTCTTATTGGAGCTTATTCAAACATCTAGAACAGTTATCAAATTTTCCCCTCCTGGAGACGAATATGGGTCATAAGTTTTATGTGCTCAAACACCTGTTGGTGCATAAATATTTTTTTCTAAGCAAATTATATATTCTACATTTTAGCTGGCTTCTGGAGTATTCTGTATTTCTATACAAATTTATATCTTTACGAATACTCATGAAAAACTTACTAGGCAAATAGATTTTAGCTTGAATTTCAATTATTTAGTGCAATTTCACTTATTTTAGCTGATTTTTAAGCTTTAGGATACGTACTTTTCTTTAAAAAAAGATGTTTCCGAGAAAAAGAAAAAGAGAATTTCAAACTAAACTTTTTCTAATGTTTCCTTTTATAATATGACATGTAAAACAAGAGAAACATCTGTTAAAAATTTACAAATATTAAAACAGTGTTTTAGCTGAATACCGATTATGAAAGTTGATGAAAAATTAGAAATTTCCAAAGGAAAGCACCACTTTCACTTTGTATCTTTCAAAAGATAAAAGTACATAAAAATCAAAGCAACTATACCTTTCAATAACACAATGAACTTTGTTGGAACAAAACCCAGCAAACAATTCGTGATCGAGCTTCCGTAGTTTGGGTGATAGAGCTTTCACTTTCCATTCTGTTCATTATGGGGACGAAACTGCTAAAGATTTATAAAGACAAAAAACGTCTGCCTTAGTCTCTTATCATTGCAACTGTAAGTTTTCGGAAGTTATAGTTATCAAAGACAATTCACAATTCTTTAAGAGATTAAAGCAACATTTTTTTTCTTTTGTTCTAATTTTCTATCCTATTATTTAATAAGCCTTCCTAGAAATATAATAACGAAAAATGTTTTAGTTATGGTTTTAACGTTGCTTTATATCTGCTGAATCTTTTTTATTGCTGTATAAAAAATTCAAAGCACAATTTCTTTAAGTCTGAAAACATAAAATAACTTCAAAAACCATATTTACAAACATACATTCATAAAATAAATAAACTTATAAAATATTTATTTAAATTTGAAATGTCTCAATCAAGACAGAGAGAGAAAAAGTACTATTCTGTCAGATACTAAGTATTTCTTATTATTACTCTCAAAAGTAAATAAGATACTGATGATTTTATAATGCTTTTATTATTTTTTTCTAATAATATTTATTTCTCCTTTTAAAGTATACAAAACTTTGCATTTTAAAGAACATAAAGTGCCTCTTTTAAAGTCAGAAATTTTCTCACAAAAGATACTATTTTACTCTGCCGAAACCGAGAAGTGTGCCCATATAAATCTAAACAAAATTTAAGCAGGGTTTCCGGCAGCTGCTCACTTACCAATTATGAAGAACTGTAGCACCAATGGCAATATTATTTTTACCGCTTGCTATCTTGTTCGATAATACTAGTTACACAGACACACGCACACAAATACACACACACACA
>BMAW01124989.1:340251-417862 GCA_019974015.1 Nephila pilipes | reverse complement strand
AAACAAAACACATCAAGAAATAAGGAAAATTTGAACAATTTCTTGAAATTTTTTAAAAAAATCCTTACATGCTTTTGTAATTACAAAAATACATTAATTTTGAATTTTGTGACACGTTTTACTTTGTTATGCTGGATTGTTCTAGAATTATAGTCCTAACTATCTTCTTCAACAAATTTTTAAACAAACAATATAAATTTGCTGAATATGCAAATTTGAAAGGAATGATTCCTATTAGGGATAATTCCTACTAAGTTGTTGGAGGCCTTATGAATCCCTCAGAATCCCTTGAACTTATGTCATGTGATCTATTACGTAAAATTGAAAATTCCGTGTATAAACAGAAGAAAAGTAAGGAAAAATTCTTTCTCTACTGCGTTCTTGTGTTGTTAATTAAACGGCAGAGTTGCATCTCTAGTCCTATGGTTGTGATATGTTCTCCCTCAGGTAGCGGGAAATAACAATAGAGTCAGAAATGGGTTTCGTCTAGTTTTATTTTATTAATTAAAATTTTCTAAATAATTTTTTATAATATATATATATATGTGTGTGTGTGTGTGTGTGTGTGTGTGTGTGTGTGTGTGTGTTTGTGTGTGTCTATAATGGGAAACACATGCTACTAGATGGCCAAATCAAATAATTATTGAAACGTTAAAAGGGCGTTAATTGTAAAAAGAAGTTAATCAATTTTCCTAAACTCATGAAATAAACGTAAAAGGTATCAATACACCAGAATATGATTTGCAAATTAGTGGTGCTGCTTTTGCTTAACATTAGTGGATATGAGGTCAAAGAAAGGATTTTTGAATCAACTGCATTTTTTACAAAGTGAGAAACTATTATTTAAATTATCAAAATTTATGCAATCTTTTTAGAACCACGCTAGATTAAGTGTAATAATGAAAAAGTAGGGTATGTACTTATTTATTTTATACTTTGTTCTTTAAAAAGCATATGAACTGACTTTTAATTAAAAACTGCTAGTTTTTCATCAGAAATGATAGATGTACATAAATAGCTTAGTAAATTAGTGATCTCGGAATAAACGTAATAAATAAATTTGGTAGAAAAAATTATTTTAAGTAGATGTTATATGTTAAAAAATATTATGATCTCTCTCAATTGGACTTTAAGTCATTTAAATTTCTAAGTCCGCTCTCCTATAGTGTTATATATCTAGTAAACTTATATATCTCTGTTGTACTATGAATCTGCTACAAGAAATGTTATTTTTCTTTTCATCTAGACACTCCATGCAAAGATATACGGATTCCCCCCCCCCAATCGGATTATAAATCTCTTAAATTACTAAAATTTTTGTGGAGTACATACAACTAAATCTCAATCTAAATGATTTACTTAAAATTACGAATATTGAAGTTTTGTAGTGTTTTCTTACATTTTAATAAATGTTTTGCCTCACAAATACAATTTTTGAACTTCAAATTCAAATAGCTTAACCATTCTCACCTTAAAAACACATATCAGCAAGATGATTTTAAGAGTTATCACATATTTCTGGAAATAATCCTGCACATTTTAAATTAAGGAAAATGATTTATTCCTTAAAGAATTTACTATACTCCTATGTTGTCATACTTCTAAAAAATATTTGAAAATAATTTTTCAATTTAAAGTATGTGCTCACTCTTCTTGACGTGAAATTCAACAAAAATCAGAGTTTAATCATTATTAAATACATGTTGTCAGCTCTTTATTATATGGAATAAATATTCTGGGAAGTAAAAATATTTTCAAGTGCTTATTGAAGCGGGAAAAAACAACGGAGATAAACTTCTAAGAAATCCTTTAAAAAGTATCTCTCGCCATACTTTATAGGTAGCAAATTAAACGATAACTTAATAAACGCAGTAATATATTAATTTCCAAAAATGGTTCACGAGATTAAAGTAAAATGGTGTTTATCAACCCCTTATCGCTCATAAATTAGTCACTCTCGGCCTCTGGTAACTGACAGGTTTGCTCGTAGTCGAGTGCGACTCAGATTAAATTAAAATGTATCTCACTGAAATTCACGAGAATTGAAACTGCTGGGGCACGTTTTAAACTTATGTTTCATCTCAGTAAGACTTATTACGATCGTGTGGGGATTGTTATGAACCTTTTATTATAGAATTTCCTCAAAACATTGCAGCGACTAATTATTCAAATGCTTGAGATGTTATGGTAAAATAAAATTCATTGTGGACTGTTTACACTGTAACAAAAAGTTTTACTAAGCCTACATATGTATAAAATAGTTTTACTATAGAAAAATTTATGTTTTCCTTATTATTTAATTTAGAAAAAATTATGACAGTGTATGGATTTTGATAATATGTCAATTAGACGGAAAATATTTCACACCGTAATGGAGGTACAGATTCTGAGATCCAAACAGAATCATCCCATAAAGAAATTCGGAGAGCGGATGGAACTCTGAAGCAATTAATTGTAGAAACTTTTAATCACGTACCTTCACATAATTTTTTGGAACACCTGGATATTCGGCTTAAAGAAGAATAGGAATAAATTCGGAGCCGAAACGAATTTATAGAGACTATAAATTTTCTAATTTTATTAGATAAATAAAAAGTTTATGTAATATATAACTTAGGTAAATACTTAAAATAAGAACGGAAAATGGATAACGGGGCGTTGAAATCCGGTAATATAAGTGTAACATTGTAATGAGGGTAATAAATCCCTCTTTTATAAATTTCTTCTCTTGATGAACGTGGACGCGGTATCCTAATAGCCGTGGTCACGAACTCTCGGCCGACGTTCTGTCCATAAAGTAGGTGGTTCAATTCCTGATGCCAATAATGACCTGCTGTGGAGCGGGACTGATGCACATTGAGGCTCCAAATCCCTTCATTGGCGTAGTGTGAAGTTTTGAAAGGGAGATGCCAGTGCAGGAGTTGTCCTCATCAGTTGACCAAAGTTCAAAATTACGAG
This sequence comes from Nephila pilipes, assembly GCA_019974015.1. Lineage (NCBI taxonomy): Eukaryota > Metazoa > Arthropoda > Arachnida > Araneae > Nephilidae > Nephila > Nephila pilipes. Next base: position 414,904 of record BMAW01124989.1, on the reverse strand, counting down.
GTCTGTCAAAAATAGTCCTCGTGTTGCTTCTCAGTGTGACGTTAATCAACAATGAATCAATCAAGTGGTCAATCTTGAAATTTTCATTTAAAAATTAATCGTCAGCAGTGAAAAAAAACCTGTTTGGTGAACGTTTGACACTCAGATGCCAACAGTGGTTGCGTGTTTCAAGTTACAAATCATTGATTATGAGCACATATCCGTATATAAATAATCCAAGTAAAGAATTATAAAACGATAAATCGAAAAAAATGAAAAGAATTAAAAAATGAGAACTTTGCTCAGTTTTTCAAGAAAAAAATCGAGCACGAGCGTTATGTTTAACCTTTCCAACATTTGAATATATTTTATACAGAACTGAAGTTTAAAATTATAGGAAACTAAAAAGTACGTTTTTTAAAAAGGCATGATTTGTCAAACACCTGTATTTCTCAACCTCGCACTGCTGTAAAAATGAGTATGATTACTTAAAAGCTGATAACTTTTCGAATGCCAATATATCTAGTACAGCTATAGTTCTCAAAATCCAATTGTTTTAATTTTTAATGAATATAACGCGGGTAAAAGTTCACGAATAAAATATTAGCTAGCTTCTCCATGTTTAATGATCTTAGAAAAGTAATAGATGTGTTTGTTCCCTTTGCGAATTCTGATTTCCACGCTCTGACATCCTATGACAAAAACTGAGCAAATCGAAAAGAATCTTCTTCGCTATTTCGATCACCCTTATCAGGATATTTCCCGGTCCATTATCTTTTTTTTTCATTCATTTTCTCCAATAGGGGATCTTATTGACCTTATCTTCACAGATACAAGAAGCATCTTTTCTACTACTCAGTCTAATTAAAACTGAATGCCACGAAAGTCGGATAATTTATATACAATGTACAAATGGTTTCTCTATGTTTGGCCGAATTAGTTTTCCAGAACGTGTCTTAGTTTGTTGAATCAAATGAAAAAAAGGAAATGAAGTTATCATAACTTGTTATATTAAAATTATAAATAAAACTAAAAAAATAATATAACAGAACTTTAAAAGTAAATCTCAACTCAAATAGATAAGCATTTTTTGTAAATTAAAACCCATTTTTCTTTCAAGTATTATTTAATTAACAGATTACTACCTTTCATAATAAACTAAATTTAAAAATAAAAAAAAAACATCATTTGTTGCTGTATTACAAGAAACAATATGTCGAGCAACGGAAAAATCAGTTTAGTGTATAACATATTATACATACGAAATTATAGGTTTTCATTGGTTTCTAAATTAAATTTTTTTATTAATAATAATTTATCTAATGGGGATCATTAAAATGAATTTTAACGAAACTTACAAAAATAGCAAATTTCCTGTTAATGTGAGATAAGAAGAAACTTTTCGTTTATTACATTATAATTCGCATGCCTTTTGTCCACAAAAATTTGATTATATTTATGCGTAGCATATTTTATATTTGATTACTTTGCTTTATTTTTTCATTGAAATTACATTGATAAGTGTTGGGTCTTATAATGAAGTATGTTTATTTAAACATTGAAAATTAATTTCTGACTTTTAATAATGAGCAACAATTCCTTTCTTAAAGGGAGGCACAGTAATATTTGGAAAATTGTGTATGGAAACGCGTACTTCTTATATAAGCAAAGTCATTATTTATAACCACGAAAAGTATTCTAACATTAGCAATACGATGTGTGCCTATTAAATAACAAGACTGATACTTCTACAAAAGAAGTACGCATGCACCAAACGCCAGCCGACCGACAGCTGTCGGTCTTCCGGATGCACTACCTCTCGCTTTAGTAAAGAAATTCGTATAGCTATAGCCTTCATTCGCGCTAGAGTTATTTTCTGTACCGCCAGAAAAATAATAAGTGAGCAACGAATTGCTGCGAAATTTCACATGAAACTTGGAAAAACTGCCACTGAAACTTATATTTTATTGAATGAAGTGTGTGGCAATGACTGTTTATCGCATGCACATGTTTTTCAGCGGTATAAGCGTTTTCAAGATGGCCGAGAATACGTATAAAATGATTCACGTCCGGGTTGTCCTTTTACGTCAAAAACGGGTGACAATGCGAAAAAAAATCGTTAATATGATTTGATTGGACCGTCGTTAAGCATTTATGCGATTGCTGACAGTGTATGAATTAACAAAGAATCCATACGGTAAATTTCACATAAGAGTTTTAACATGCCAAAAGTGTGTGCCAAAATTGTGCCTAAAGTTTTTACATTTGAATAACAAGTTCTCAAAAATATTTGTACTGACACTTTGAATGCCATTGAAGATGACCCAGAATTTTCGGAAAGGATAATAACATGTAATGAATCATAGATTTTTACTTATGATCCTCTAACGAAGTGCCAATCCATGCATTGGAAAAGCTTATCTTCACCGAGAGCCACAAGTTTTCGAATGAGCAAATCAAAATTCAATGAAATGATGATTGTTTTTTCTCGATATTCATGGAATAGTGTATTTTAAATGGGTTTATGAGAGTCAAATTATTAATCAGCATTAATAACTTCACGATTTTGCTGAACTCTGAGAAAGAAAAAAGAAAGAAATGATCGGATTTGGGGAAGGACTAGACTTTCCGCGTTATCTGTCAATAGTTTTCTACCAAATACATCATCCCAGTGTTAGACCATCCACCTTATTCGCTAGATCTTGAGTTACATGACTTCTATCTTTTTCCTAAGGTATAATCTGTATCAAAAGGCATAAGATTTGAGTCCGTTAAAGCTATGAAAGAGAAAGTGGCACGTGTCCTGAAGAAGGTGACAGAAAAAAACTTTCAACACTGTTTCGAAAAATGGAAGATACGCATAGAGCGTTGTAATCACAGAGGAGAGGTGTATATTGAAGGAAATAATAAATATATATGTATGAAATTAAAATAAAATGTTTAACTGAGTTAGTTTGGTTATGTAATACACCCTCGTATCTGTATAAGATTTGCATTTGGAGCATGAATTAGTATATAATTAAAACTAAAATGTTTATAGAAATATTTATAAAGAACTGTTCAAGGAAATGTAAGCATTCTTTTTCTGTTACATTCCACTCTTAATTTGGCTTGGAACGAGTTAAAGTCAATCCAGCATTCCGGGCTCCTCAATCAGTTGAGTCCTTATAACTCATTACAGAACTGCTATGTATCATTTCGAAGTATTTTTCTTTAAATATTTAAATGCATACAGAATAATGTCAAGGATTGTTTTTTAGCTTTAAGAAAGAGAAAAAACTAAGTATAGTTCAAAGCATTGTTAACGTAGTGCAATCTTATATTGGGTTCTCTAGCGTATATCCCTTCTGCTAACGTCTTCGGTTTGTCGTATGATATAATTGGATTCAATAATCTCTGCTTGTGTATGAACAATTACATAACTTACCATTACTTATTACTTATTATGTAAAATAGAATGGATATAGCGAAGTATAGTTAATGAGATTGATCGGATGGAGCTTATAAGCTGAGAAAAGTTAATGGCAGATTAGTAATGAGAAATAGAGAGATTGGAAGAATCAAACTCCGAAATTCAATCCTTTGCGTTTGCTTATAATGTGATTAATTGATTATTAACATCGTACTTAGAAGTAACACGAGGTTCAATCGATTAAGAACCTCGTAATTTAAATCTCTACCAAGTGACGAGGTCGACACCTGGGCTTGCACCACTTTTTCCAAATTTCCCCGCCACGACAATGGAAGGATTTGGAACCTAAACAGATTTAACGTTCATCAATCCCGCTATATTGTGGATCTGTAGAGGCATTAGGACTTACATTCACGACATGACGAAACAACACTGGTCGCGATTTGACGATTATCACTGCTAGGCTACCGCGTCCGCCGCACTTTGAGAAGAAAGATATTTGTATTGGACGTTACAGACGGACAAGATTAGAATTGGATCACCGATAAATGGACATTCTTTCGGAACCAGTGAAAAAGATTGATTCTAACTTGGAACAGATTATTCAGTTGTAAGATAAGTAGAATTTTGTAACATTAACCTTTTGAAGACGGCGGGTTTCGTGAGGAAAAGGCCCTTAAAGACGGCGCTTTAGGCGATGTTTACTTCCCCCTTTTTTATTCCTGATTGATGGCACCATACATAGGCTTACAATAGAAGCAGGATAGTTGCTAGTGTCCGCAGTCAATGGGGATGTTCGCGGCTTAGAAAGTCCCTAAATACAAAGAGTCTCCCTTTCTTAGGGAAACATATTTTCTTGGAGCTCAATGTAGAAATTACGATTTCAGTTCCAAGAAAATTTGAGAAATTTATTTATTTTATTTTTTTAAAAAAGAAATTATTTCCTAACAATTTAAGCTGCTTTTCACCTAGATTTCCTCTTCAATATTATTAAGAGCATTGAGAAAAATAGCACGAAACAATGTTGATAATATAAAGCATTGCACAAAAAAAATGAAACGCTTATTTCATTGTAGACAAAGGTACACACAATAAACTAAACCAAATTTAATTGATATTATTCAAGTAAAATTTATTTATATTTTGATTTTCAGTAAATTCATTAAAAAAGATATAAAATATTTTAAATTTATTTTTAATTCTTTTAAATGCAGGAATTTGATACAAACCTGATGCTAAAACTTAAAATAATCAAATTAGAAATAAGAAGTAAATAATATGATACTTCATAAATTGCACGTAATTATAATCAGTAATACAAAATGAAATAAAAAGCAAAATTGCTGATCCTGTCTCTTGATGTTATAATGTAAAATTCAGACTTTCTCAAATCGATGATGAAATAAGTTTAAAAGCTCTTATAAGTATTCACAACATTTGTATGACAATAGACATATCATCATAAATCAACTATGCTTCTTTGGAATTATTACTTAATTTATAATTGTTTTTCTCTTTTAGAACATGGCAGAAAAATCTTAAAAATTTAAACCCTCTTAAGAATTTTCTTATATATCTTCCATGAAGGAATGATAGATTTGATGTATAATTGTCATTTTTTATTGTTCCATAATCCATTATATTGTGATACATTATAATTCATAATACTGAATGAATCCTATGATTAAGTCTAAATTTTATTAACAAGCATTTTTCAAAAATTAAAACTTTATTCTTCTTTGATCTAATTCTTACTATATATGCTGAAAATTATGATAAAATATTCACCGTGGCAAATAAATGAGATGAATAAAAAGCAAAACCATTAAAAAAAGGTGTTTCGCATTATGCTCTAAAATGTGAGTATCATAAGGCTATAAATGTTGACCTTTGTTAAATAGTGCCACATTGTAGAGTCCACAAGTTTTTATCGAAAATAGGTGACGACTGGGTGTTCCAACGTGTAGCAGAGCTGATACGCATTAAATCAAAATCCTTACGTTGCCGTGGTGTGGAAATTAGAAGTGGACGCTCTAGCTCGGCTATCGTTCTCGTTACTTGTTTGTCATTTAAATTACGAGGTCCGTCTTATTAATTTGTCCCTTATGTTACTTGTAAATGAAATATTAATAATTTATCAGTTTACCTACATGTTCCTAAAAATAAATTCTTTAAACGCACATAAGAAATTTAAAATTATATTTTTTCCAACAGTAATAAATGTTTTCATTAGTAAAAAAGAGGAAATGCTTTGAATTTTTAGAATACTTCTAGTAAAACGCAAACAATAAGCTGATATCGAAGACAAAATATTATGACTGCAAACATTTTTAAGTTGCCGAGGAGCTTCACGTATCTCGGTAATTTTGTTTATATAAAAGGAATATATGATTCTTATTTGTACTTAATTGTTTATTTTGCAAGTAATGACAACATACTGGAGCTTCTTACCTTTTTTTCACTTTTCGTACATAAAGTTATATTCTTAACCTTATAATCCTTGGATAATCCTTACTTTTTATTTAAAATTTCAAAATAATTGCATAATATTGCTTAATTCTAAGATTACTGCTCTGATTTTTGTGCGATAATAAACTGATTTTTGTGTGTGATTTTGTGCATATGACAGAGCCAAAGCCAATACATTCCTACGAAGCCAACTCTTTCGATCAACATTCAAAATAATTACAAAAATCTTTCCTTCTCAACGCACAGACTCCTCAATCGGTTTAGAAAAAACTGACAACAATTTTTCTTTACTTTCTTCAAAATGAAGGAAAACTTTAACTTCAAATATCGTTTTTCCCCTCCCCCCCACTTCGTCTGGACAATCCCCTAAGTGACTGGGTCCTTTTTACATTATCTCTCAAAATCTAACACAATATCAGTTCTCTGAACGGTTACTTTCAGTTTCCCGATAACGTTCGCAAAGTAGAAGGCCTTCTTTTAAGTTGGTCGGCATAGTTTCTATTTATCCTATGTCCGACAATGTAACAGAAAAAGAAATCACTTTCTAAAGCTTTATTACGGCAATAAGAGGAAGAACCACGGAAGAATAGTTTTCCGGCTACATGAAAGCAACCTTGAAGATTTACAAGAAGGCAGATGTGCATTTCTAGGTTTTATTACACCAAAAAGGCATATGATAATCAATAATGACCAAAACCTGAAAGAATCAACAATAATCAAGAGGGAGAAGCATTCTTTGTCGATATGAAAGCTTTTACAACTTGTTTTTCATGCTCATTTACAAGAGCCATTTGATTCTCTATTCAGAGTTTCAAACGTTCGGGTGCCTTAGAACGCACCCGAACATTCCTTTTTTTGTACTATCGTACATAAAAAGTGTGACTCATGAATAAATAGGCAAGGAAAAAAAAAAAAGAAAACGGACACATTTTTTCTATTTCAATGCAACTATCTGTTAGATTCTGATTATATTTATTTTTCAAGTATATTTTAGAGCATTTTGCAAATTTTTTTCGTAATTATTATTATAAAAGAAACTTATTTTATTTTTTTTAAAAAAAAAAACTTCTTTTAAGTTTCGAAAAATCAGGAAATCCAACACTGTAGAACTTTTAAAGTATAATATATAACAAAAGCAAAAATTTTATTCTTGCTTCTAAGGTTTTTGTATAAATCGGGGAATTTTTTATGCTAAAGAATTTGTAATATTCGTCTGCTACAAATTTGAAAGAAAAAATATCGGAATTAATAGTTTTTGTTTCGAAGACTCAACTTTTATACATCAATTGTCATAATAAAAAAAATGTCGGAATTAGTTTCTTGCTTTTATAAATTCGAAAGACTACAATGTACAGATTTAAAAATCTATAACAAATATTTTTGTAATTGTTTTTTGTTGCAAACATTTTTTTTCTTTTTTTGTTGTTTATACACGATTAAAAAAGTTTTTTTTTTTTTTTTTTTTGATGTTTCGATATAAAATTCTTAAAAACTGTTTTTCAATAAGCATAACTTAAGATAACAATAAAAATACGCTTCTGTACAGCAATACATTGTGTAATTATGCACAAATTTTCATCAAAAACAGAATGTAAAAATTGCTTCAAATTCTCCACAAATATATTTTAAGTAGTTTTACAGGTATAAAAGTTAATAAAAATGTAGAACTAAGGTATTTTTAAATCTGCAAAATGCATAGCAATACGTGTATCAGTAAAATAACATTCATTATGAAAATATGTATTTATATTCTTTAGTATGAAAAAAATAAAATAAAATTCATAAAAAAAAGTTATAACACTTTTTTGAATAAACTTTGGAAATAAAATTTTTATGTAACATATATTTCTTAGTAATATTTATATATATTATTATTTGAATAATAAAGTAAAGTGGAACTAGAAATTAAAAATTTATTTCCAAATATTTAAATATTGTTTAAGTTCAACATAATAATGCAATAATTTCATTACAGCGGCTCCTTTTATCACATTATTTCCTGTAAAAGGTAAAATTGTCGCTTTATGGATTATTTCTGGGTCGTTCCGAATTATTTTATTTTGTTCTTCGGAGACAACCTCATCTTCAACCTCTGGACTCAAATTTAAAGATTGATCTAAATCATCTTCCTCATTTTCTAACTCACAATCAGAATCAGAATCATCAAAAATTTCGTCTTCTAAATCAGCTAAAATGTTCTGAATCTCTTCCGTGGTAAGTTCTCTTTTACGTTTAGGCATTTTTTTTTAAAAAAATTAAATTAATTTAAAATGAAATGATTAAGTAATCGAGATGACAAAATCATTTACAAAAATAACTATGCACTAGTGAGAATTTGAGTATGAAGGAAAAAAGAGGGATTTTTAGGTAAAGGTGAAAGAGGAAACTCTACCCCCCTCCCTTCTGAATACAAAAGAAACCGGTCAAGCAGATGATGTTCCGGGGCTATAATAGGCCTCATGCTGATTCGAAAGCTGTTTTCAGGGGAAAGCACGGCTTGGCCGCTACATCGGTCAGCGCCGGCTTTTAAGGGTATGTTCCTTTTGGCCTATAGATCGGTCTGCCGTCTTCAAAAGGTTAATATTTAAATGCGAACTCGGAAGAGTTACTTCTACTCTTTTATAATAAGTATCATGATAATTCTTAAGAGGAAAATACACTGAGTAAAAGATTTGTGATTGCGTTTGATTTTTTAGACAATTTCTTGAGAGTGCGTTGACCCAGATGCAAGAAATTAGCGAGGCCAGGGGGGCACAAATTTTTTTTGTACAAGAACAACAAATATTGGAGTCACTCAATTGCACTAAACATCTGATAGACTGCTAACGAATATTTCTGCAAGTTGTATTATATATACACATTTGCTTGATAACCAACCGAAGTACAATCTTAAATTTTAACATTGAAACATTTTTCAACATGTTTTTTGGAAGTTTTTTCTAAGCCATAAGCATTAAGAGTTTTGTGAATAAACCTTAATATCCATCTTATCTAAAAGGCTCTAGAGCTCTATTATTTCTTTCAAATGCACATGATTAAGAGATTAGTTTAATTTTATATATATATATATATATAAAATTAAACTAATCTCTTAATCTACTCTTGATGTATATATATATATGTGTGTGTGTGTGTGTGTGTTTATACAGGATGGTTATAATTCAAGTGACCCCCAAAACCCGTTCTACTTATTGAATTTTGGTATATACGTTATATGGACCATAGAAAACGATTTCTGCGATAAAACATAATTCACACTTTGACCACCAAAGGGAGTAGTGGCGCCTAAAGAAGGACAAAAACTGTGTCAGAATCATTAAAATGTATTCTACTACAAAATGGGCTCAACATGTGCCCCATTAACAACACGTGTTAAAAGCGCGTTATTATGTGTTAAAAGCGAGTTATAGCATGTTCAATGGTAGGACGAAGAAACTCTCGAGAGATTTCAGCAACATGGCGTATAATGCTGACTTTCAACTCAGATAAAGTCCCAATTCCTTCTCAACAAACAAGTTATTTTAGGAATGCTCATAACCAGAAATTACAGTGATTTAAGTCGGGTGAACGAGGAGTTTAGTCATCCGAAAAGGCTCTGGATGTTACACGATTCCCAATGAAGTTAGATTGAAGCATTTCTTTGACTTGGATCCCAAAGAGGGGAATTGTTCCATCTTTCACGAAGATAATGGTCAGCAAAAATTGCCTTTACTGTAAAGCAGGAATGACCTGCTGTCGAAAGAGTTCACTGTAGAATGCACTCGTGACAGAGCACGTTTTAGGAACTTCAGAAGCAAGAGTTTCAAAGAAAAATGGTCCAAGGGAAACTTATCAGTAACTCCACACCATGTAGTCACGTAATCAGAATGCAGTGGTTATTTATTGGTGGAGGACATTAGGAGGTGAAGTCCCCCACATATGCCAATTTCGATTATTCATAGATCCATCTAAAGAAAAGTGAGCCTCATCTGACTATAAAATTTTCCAATGCCCCGTGTCAACCTCCAATTTCTTTTTCTCCAACAATAGGCAACCAAAATCAGAGCGTGTTTGGTGTTTTTGAGGTTGCAGCATTTGTACTATGTGGATCTTATACAGAATACATTTTAAAATGGATAGTAGAATTTTTCGTACTTTCGACCACGGAATCGCCAACTCTCGTGATCGAGCACGTGCTCAAGAATAGCTGGAACTGGAGGCTCTTTCAACCACAATAGTAACGACTTCTGCGACAGTTTCATTCACAGCCATATTCCGCCCAATTCCTGGCAGTACACCCAAGTCTACAGTCAATTCAAATTTTATAATCATCTTCTTCAAACCATTCTTAGACATGGGCCCTTTTCTCAATTCCTTTACACGACGGTATTCGCAATTTTATTAGAACGGCAGCAGCTAAGCTTTTGCTGCCGTTCTAATAAAAAAATTTTACCAGTAAAACTTGATCTTTCTTCTGTAAGGGTATGATTAACGATGATAAAGACACGCAGAATTATTTTCTGGCTATCTTCATATGTTTAACTAATTTGCATAGGGGACTTTTGAAAATTGGCATTTGAAAAACTTTTTTAGAGATTTCTTTACCCTATGGTTCATATAACGTATACACCAAGTTTCATCTAAATCCGAATGGCAGAACGGGTTTTTCAGGATCTAAATAGGATCACTTTAAAAATGTATATATATATATATATATATATAAATGCATACACACACATATATATACAATATATACATGCATATACACACATATATATACAAGCATATATATATATATATATATATATATATATATACATATATGGGTGTGTATGTGTGTAAAGGTGTATCAATAGCTAATATTCAACGGAAAGTCAAGTTGTGCTTTGTTATAAACTCTATAACGAAAAAAAAAAAAAAAAAAACGACGCACCAAGAAGGAGTTGCCAATTGTAATGTAATTTCGTATGCAAAGACAGTTGGACCTAACATGCAAATGATTAAAATTTGGTGTCCAATGATTGAATAGCGCTAGCTACAGTGCATCGGAACTGCGCAATCAGCAGGTGTACATATTAAGGAATTTTCAATCGGATTGTTGCATTTCTTGTTGCATTAAGATTTAGGATACATTTCAACGTCTGAAAAATGTCTCACCGCAGGATTCGAGTTCATTATGAACAACTGTCAGAGTTTGAAAGAGGTCGTATCATTTGATTGAAAGAGGCAGGTTGGGCAAATCGCTCGGCATAATGGTAGAAGCGATGCAGCGATTAGAAGAAGCTGGCAAGAATGGGTGGAAAATAGATGGTTTCAGTATCATGATGGTAGCGGTTGACTGAAGGCGACAGGAAAAACGTGGAGGGGGGAGAGTGATTGTCAGATTAACAGTCACAGCACCTGATTCATCATTACCAACCATCCGACGTGCGACCCGCACACGAGTGTCCACCATGACCATTCACAGACGGTTGATAGAACAAAATCTACTCTGGTACTAATCGCTACGCCACGTGCCAATCACGCCAGCACACTGTCGAGACAGATTACAGTGGTGCTTTGCTCGATCAGGTTGGAATGATGCTGACTGGAGACGTATAGTGTTTAGTGACTAATCCCGCTTCCAACTGTGTCCTGACGATCATCGAAGCCGTTTCTGGAGACGCCCAGGGCAGCGTGCTGATCCTGCTTTCTCTATTGCTTGCCACACAGGCCCTCAAACAGGAGTTATGATCTGGGGGGCCATTTCCCTTCATAGCAGGACCCGTTTGTTTGTCATTAGAGGCACACTTTCAGCACAGCGGTACGTTCTGAGACCTGTTCTGCTACCGTTCCTTTTGCAGTAACTGGCCTTATTTTTCAGCAAGATATTGCCATACCACGTACGACCTGTGTTGCTATGTACTGTCTTACAACTTGTTAAATACTTCTTTTGCCAGCCAGATCTCTCTCCAATCGAGCATGTCTGGGATATGATGGGGAGGCGACTGCATCTACCAGGGAATGTTGATGACCTAGCCAGGTATTTAGAGTAAATTTGGCAATAAATACCATAAGAGACCATCTGGGAGCTTTATCACTCTATGCCAAGTCTTGTGGCAGCTTGCATCCAGGCCAGGTGGATCAACACCTTATTAAGCTCATTACTTTGTAATTATGTAACTCTAATATAAATCATTCATTTTTTTTCTGAAATTTTAATAATTTTCTATTCTGTATATTATTTTTCTATCCTTTTTGTCTATATTGGCAACTCCTCCTTGGTGCGTCGTATTTTCTTTTTCTGTTATAGAGTGTATCTTAAATCTCATGAAAGTTGTAAAATATTATTTTTAATTTAAAATTCCCTTTTATACATACAAAAGTTTTAAGAAAAGTTTGAAAATATATTGTATAAATTAACGATTATGTTACATTGTTTTTTATGCTCATAAATAATTCTTTCTATCATCGACAAACTTAATGCTTTATTAAAATAATTCCTTTAAAATAATAGAAATTCTTTTTTAAAATATATATATTTTTCAAATATAAATATATTTTAAAAATGTCTATTCTCAAAAATTAAAAATAATTAAGGTTTTTTTTTATTTAAATATATTTCAAAATTCAAAAATGTTGTATTAGTTAAATTGACGATATTCAGTAAAATAAGTGGAAGATAATAATTCAAAAATTATTTGTATTTCTTAAATTTTTTAATCACTAATAGTGAAATCTAAATGGCTTATGATATTCTTTATAAAAGATTAATTAGTAATGAATTATATTAATCGCAGTAACAAAAATTTTATGAGTTTTTGTATGCATAAGCTGATTACTAAAATACAGAACTTAGTTAAAATATCTTAATAGTTGAAACACAGTTAAAGTTTCTTAGAAAATTAAAATAAAGCTAATATTACACGTTAAAATTAAAATGTCAAAATCCCTGAAAGTTTTATTTTAATCAGTGAATAATATCTAAGAAATAATCACACACACATAAAAACTGTATAGTGATAGCACCGAAGTATTTAATTGCACCCATACCATAATGATTTTAACTAAAATTAGAGAGATTTCTAGATTATTACGGAAACAATTTTTTAAATAGTTTGCTTTGAAAGAAAAATGTTATATATAATGTATAGTTAAAAGAAAATAAAAAAAAAGTTATTTTCATATTATAAAGAAAAAGAGTAATCCTTAAAGTATTTCTGTTTTAAGTATTCATTAATAGAATTGCTTTTGTTTCTTCTAGATTCGTTACTATTTCAAAGCTTGTTTGAATAATGTAAATTGTACCAATATGTTGAGTTATATTTTATTTATAGAGATCTTTCAGAAATCTATCTCTTTTTGAAGTTATTTATAACCCATTGAACAGTTTTTACGATTATGTTAGTTTTAAAGCAAAATCTTAAGAAATAAATGTTTAAGAAAGAAATTGTATCTCCAAAGAATAAACAAAATTTGTTTCATTTTATTCATGAATTGTTTATGATTCCGCATTTATTTCGCAGTAACACTTTTACACAGATTTGGGAAATATATATTTACGGTTGTGAGCCTAAGTATAATATTTTTGTCATTAATATAAAATATAATTCATCAATATTTATAAGGTTCTTAAAATTTTCAAAAATGTGTAACAAATATTCACTAATAGCCACTAACGTTAATACATCTGAACGCATATATTTCTGTACTTTTTGAATTTTCACAACTCTTTATTCAGTGTATTATAGTATAATATAAAATTATAAATCAAAAAAGAATGATTCCATTGAGACTGTAATATTTAAAACACTTTTATGATTTTTTTTTGTTTTGTTTTTTTTAAAATTGCAGTTATAAAGAATGAATTTGGCAAGTTTAATCCGTGTCACAGGTAAAAAAAATGCTTTTTAACCTTGAATTCTTACATTTAGCTGTAATACCTAAACTGCATTGAATTACCTTTGTATTTTAAGTTCGAATTGCATTTCTATTTTTCATCTAGTATACCCCAAGAGGAATTTCATTTGTCGCCTCAGCAGAATTTGCCAGTTCTGATAATAATCTTAACTGTTTTTTTTAAATTCCATTCATTTTTTCTCTTAACTTGTTCACATCTATACCTTTTTCACTTAATACTAATTATTAACAACTATTTCCAGTCGACCAACCAAATTTTTGAGATATTGCTTTGTATTTATTATGATTCACATGATCGTAAAATGAAAGAGCACATCCCCGAAAATAGAATGAACGAAGATCAACAAACCAGCTTAGTAACTAATAATCTGAAATATGTCCCTTTATCACTTCCGATACATGTCATCAATAATTAAATCTAGCGGTAAAATGAAATTTTCATTTCAAAAATAAGAAGACACCTAACTGTCAGCATTCATGCTCAATGGTTACATTAATAAAGACATTAACCGACATTATACCAAACTAATCCAATTGTTTTCCTTGCCTTCAGCATCACTTATTCAAGCATCACTCGTATGAGATATTCTAGCGATTTTTTCCTATTTATCATGAGATTTACTGTCTCTGCTGAACTCGTGTGAAGCCCACCAGGATATACTACTGATCCTTTTCCGTTTTCAACCCTCCTTTTTGTCAACCAATTTTTTTATCCTTTTTCTATTTTTTTCAAATGTATAGTCACATTACACCTTGTTTGGTGGAGCATTGCCATATCGGACTTTCATGACTTAAAGCTGCACCATAACTCACTCACTCCTTCTCCCTCTTCTGGTTAGATGATTATATGTTCTGATAAAAGAACATGTAATTAAACCTTGCTGCATCAAATTTTTAATTAAATTATATTTCCATTAATATACAACTTTTTGAAATTTCTCCAGAAAATTGTCATTATAAGCTATTGAGCTTCAAAAATACTTTTTTTTTTCTAAAAGGTTTCTATGTTTCACATATTCAATAAGTTATTTTTTCATTCAATAGACTTTTTTTTTAAATTTCCGAACTCTTTAAAATATTTCTGAGCTTCTTCCTGCCTTTTAATTTCTTACTTAATTTTCTTTTTAAATTATTTCTCCATTTTTTTTTATTTTGAATAGCACTACAACTACAAGAAATTACGAGTACAGGTGGATTTTTAAATACTAATACACGGTAAAGTAAAGAAAAGGGCATCTGAGCAGAAATCTCACTGTCCTTGTTTTATCGCCACTAAATTGATTCGAGTAAAATGGGAGTCCTTTCGAAACTTTATGAAATCATTTTATTATTTTGTTGTGAAACTTTTTGAGATTGGCATTATGAATGGTTATTAATGTCGCTCTGAGAAGCAACCGGGGAGCTATTGGTGATGGACCAGGTTATTTCGAACCCGCTACACGGCGGGTCTTTTGTAGCATCAGGGCTCGAGCTTGCAACTCGATGAAGATAACTGCGGTCGCATGTCCATGAATACCATGACCATTACGGATACGGGTGACATGATCGCGACCACCGAAAATTTCTTCTATCCAGATAGTTAGATGGTAGTTACCAATGATTATTACAACAGTTATCTCTGGCTGTAGCATAGATCATGTAATATCCATTGTATAACCTAAACTTTTTCCAATTATGTTACTCTTGGATCAATTGATTCAAGTTCTTCAATTATTACCAGACATTTTTATGTATATTTTTAATTCTATAAGACTAAATGTTAAAACTGAAATATACAAATAAGATTTTACATTACTAATAATTAAGTACGAAAAATACAATTTCTTTTTTTCAAAAATTGAAATGCTTTTATTAGAAATTATTTTATTTTGCAAGAGTGGAAGGAACTATTGAATGTAAAAAAACATGCATGTGAAATATTTTCTTTATGTATAGCCCAAATATATTTTGACATTGGAATTAATGAAACATCATCTAAGTTAATCGAAGTTCTTAATATGAGTTATAAATTGTGTGAAGCCCCTCCCTTCATTACTTAAGTTCTGAGATATTGAGATTCAATAAAAAATATTAGTCAAGAAAATTTAACTGGGCTTTTCTCAAACCGCTTAATGAAAAAAAAATCAACTATTTTTACGAATGTAGAGTGTTAACTAAAGCGTATCCTTAATCCAAAATTTAATTCATATTTATAATTGTCTTACAAACAGCCAAGCTAAATACGAGTCAAAAATATTGTTTATAAAATGTGTCTGAGTTAAATATCTGCTTCCAGATGGTCATTTAACACCTTCTCGTACTAATATGGTGTGCAACGAAGTCGCTAATCATGTCTGTTTCACTGATCCCTATCTAATTATTTCCTATTCTTTACACTTTTGTATATAGCAGTGCTAATTTACATAAATCGCGGTTCTTACACAAGGTGAGTTTTCAAAAGAAAATAACACAATAAAGAAGCCCCAAAAAGTTACTTGAAGGGGGAATACTCAAGAACAAGTTGTGGCAACGGTAGCGTAGTGGTTAAGGCACATAACTCGCGGTCGGCGGTTTCGTTGAGTCGTGGGCTCGAGCTTTGACGCTACTAAAGACTCTCCGTGCAGAGGGGCTGATGCACGTTAAATCTAGTAGAGGTCCCTAGTCCTCCCATTGACTTAGTGGGAAAGTTAGGAGAGGGGGTGTCTGCTCAGTCGTCGTCCTCGTCATTTAATCGAGGTTCCAAATTAATTGGTCCGTCGCCAATATCCCTAGTATTGCTTCTAGTGCGACGTTAATAAAAGCCAAACCAAATGAGAACCCGTTATAAATGTTCAGAATATATCTGTACTGAAATCATACGCTGCTCCTTTCATTTCCAAGAAAAATAAAAAACGATTATGTTTTAAAAAAGAATGATATCACTTAGCTAATTTTCCAATCAGCATCACTAAAATTTAATTTTAATGCCAAAGCTGTAAATAACCACTTAAATGAATCAATTTAATCTATACTGGATTACAACAAAACTCAAAGAATATAAATAAGCTAAATTTGTGACAGCCGTCCTTTATTATTTAATTCTATCTTTCCTTCTAATGTAACATTCAATAAGTGCTAGAATACAATGAAAATTTCGTAAGAGAAAAGCAAAATACTTTATTTATCACTGAAGAATATATAAATAAGATTACTCTCTCTTGAATCCCACTTAACTCGCCAATCTTAGATTATGATTTAAAAATGAAGTATTTGATTATGAAATCATTCGTTCTCATTTGAACAATTCTCACTAATATTCGCTTTGTATCTTAGTATTTAGACTAAGAATCATTTAAATCCAAAATATTAATTATTACGTGAGAATCCAATTTGATAGTAACTGTCAGGATGCTATTGTTCAGTGTCTCTCTTCATTTCACATTCAATTTTATTTCATTTATATATCACAATCTCTAATTACATTTGCTTCACTTTTCTATCCCCATATAATTTAACTAATCATGTTTCATTTTATTTGGAAAGAAATTGTTATTTCATGCAATTAAAATTATTGTACAAAGTCACCGAGGTTAAAGGAGAGAAAATTGCAAATAACCGAGCGTGACAAACTCGGATAATTATAATAGCGTTTTTAAAATTTAATGACTAATAAAATAATATACAGTGTCCATATTAATGTTACTTTTAGCACCATTTTACATAACTCATGAAGAGAATACTTTAAAAATAACTCTTCCCATTGGAATTTGAATGAAATTGTGTTTTAAGTCATAACTTAGAGTGGATTTCAAACTCTGCTTCTGTATTGACATGCCTATTTAGTAGAAAGAATGACGACAAGGTAGATTAAAAAGGATTTTTTCCGTTCTGAACAACTTTGTCGACAAAATACATCAACCCTAAAAAAGGGAGTAAAAAACATTTTAAATTAAGAGAAATGTAAAAGAAGACTTGATTTTTTTTTGAAGTTTTTCTTTTAATTTCTAAAAGTTGTTGAAAGAAATGCTGTTTTGCTTTCAGATTTCACAAATAAATGTATGCAGTGATTAACGGAGAAAAAAATATCTAGTTCAGAGTTACGTGTTGAAGAGAAACTATACATATTTTTTAATGCAAAGCCTTATTGTCTCTTTTCATTCATCTACATGATTGTATGTGCTCTGACAAAAAGATGAGAAAAGAAAGGTTTTAAAGAAATTGCACAAATTCTCCATTATTAGAATTAATACATTTCATTTTCTGAAGCATTTTTCTTTAAAAAGTTAGTATTGCTTTAATTTTTTAAACGATAATACATAAAAGTTAACTAATCTGGACAAACAAAAGGTATAAAATTTTTATCGCATCTGATAATGAATCTGCTTAACTTCTAAAACTAAAAATTCATTGGATGGAAAACTCGGTTTTTTTATCGCTTTTTTGTTGAAATTAAATTAAAAACTTCCATAAGCTCCTACAATTCTAAATCTAGTAATTTTTTAAGAAAATGGAAGAGAGAGAGATGATGAAGAATAATGTTATTTTTTATATAACCAGCCAATGGTATTCAATTTCTAAGTAATTTCAAAGAACAGAAAAAATATAATAATGATTAAATTCTAAGAAAATGTATTCAGTTGTAACTAATAGCTTATTAAGATAAAATTATTAAATTTTTGAAATCCAAAAGCAAACTCTTCAAAGTAAATGCGACCTTAAGTTTTTTCTTTTAATTTTAACTGTGTCAAGAAATCAAATTGCTATAATGTGAAATTCGCAACGATAGCTTTGATTTTTATTTTGTGAAACAATTATGACAGGCCAACACAAACATGTTTTGTTTAAGCGAACGTTTTTATTAAAAATAACTATAATATTATACAATTGTGTGCATCTCTACACATTTTTTTTCCATCTTTAACATGAAAACAATAGAATAATGGGGTTATTTTTCAATTTTATAACTTTCATTTAGCTTTGTAAAAGTTAATTACTTTACATAATAATATACAAAAAATAACCACGAGAAGATAATGTAACATCTATTCACCACTGTAAGATATCGTTTATGGCAGGAAATTATATGGATGAAAAAATTATAACTACAAGTATTTAGAGCACTTTTGATTACTGTAGTGAGATAAATGGTTCCCGTTAATTTTTTTCAAAGTTTCCTTACTGAATGCTAGGAATGTATTTGCTTAAATTAATATCGTTTCACTGTTCTTCACAAGTTTCTACTACAATACACTTCACAAATTTTAAACATAGTCATATTACTAAGGTAATTAAGAAGTAATAAGTCATAAAAATTCCACACACACACAAACTTCTCTATACTAATCACTCTCTCCAATATTATACATAAGGGTTTAGAAGAAAATAAGTTTTCATCAATTGATATTGTTAACATGCCTTATATTTCTAGATCGATGTCAGGAATAGATAAATCTGTGGCATGCATCTCGTTATACTTCGTCCAAACAGTTGGCATGTTAGAAACAAAAATAATATACCTAATTTTTAAGAAAATTACTTTTATCGATACATGCTTATGTTATCGATGTGTTAAGAGTGAGAGAAAAGCCTAAAAAAAGTATAAGTTAAAAAATTAATAGGATTACGTTTAGTAAAAACGTTGTGAGATGTGCACGAAATTTTGTATAACTTAATTATGTTCTAATGATTCTATTTCTAGAGAATACGGGATTATTTCTAAAAATTTAAGAAAATAATGTAAGCACTGAACAAAAATTAAACCTTCTAGATTTCCTGTTTAAGCTTCGTTTCTAAATAAGTCGTGAAAGCTCACAGGAGAAAAGGCATCATAACCCCAAGGGGCCTTAATGAAATTTTTTTCTTTCTCATGGGGTTTACTGAATTGATATACTCGGGTGACACGTCTCCGGGATTACCCTATTTATTCTTCTCTGTTTTTGACCCTCTTTTTTGTCATACAAATAATTTCTTCCGTTTTATTTCTCCTGTGCTTACTCTTAGAGGCTCATCTTTCGGTGGGTAAGGGCGGCCACGTTCCTGAGATCCCCGGGTGAACAAGACCAAAAATAAATAAATAAATAAATAAAAACCAATGTTTTGTAAAAGCTTATTTTACAAGATCTTCAGACATATTTTATATTTTCAATTAGGAGGTATTTTTCAGGTTTTTCTATTTTTTCTTTTCTTTTTGTATTTACTTTGGATTAATTTCTTTGATGATTTTATCAATAAAAATTTCAATTCGTACTGTCAATGTCTGTATATATTTTTGAGCCTGAACTACATGTTTTCTATGTGCGGTGAACCTTACTGGAGGAAAGTGGAGTCTGGGAATTCTGTTGCTTCCGTTTGGTCCATGCTTCTCCGTAGTAGGGTGGCAGGTGTGTGACCGTTCCTGGAAGTTGGCAGATATATGATTCTGAGGGGTATTTTCGAGTCCCAAATCCATTACTTTAATGTTAGTATTGCAGTAAGGGGTACCTCGGGTGAACCGACAGATCTTCACCCCGATACTGGTATACTTCTTCAGTGCCACCTCTGGGGGCAAGTGCCATGCCTGATGTTTGTCAGATGTTCGGCAAATTACCTCAATCTAATAATTTACTTATTGAGTGGAAATGTATCGAAGTGAAAACTGAAAAAACCTAAACTTTGTGTCCCGAAGGAAGCCTAAATCTGTCAACCTCTTATCCCGTAGTGGAGAAACAATTGTAATAATTTCTAAATGCTCGTTTTTTCATTATGAAAAACGAGATTCTTTTTTTTAACGTTTCTCTCTTCTCGATTGAGAAAGCCAAAACAGTCAGCGTAGGATCCATGAAATCAATAATCAGGAAGAGCTCTGGTAACTTGTTCCTATAAAGTGTTTGCAAAACAGGCTTCTGACCTAAGGAATCTGCACCAACTGGTTTCTTTTGAAATGACAGTCGCATCTCATCGCAGTCTAATTTTTTCAAAGGTTGATTTCAGTCACAGATTTGATAATTTGTCTATCGTGAAAATCCTTGAAAATATGATAAATCCAAACGTCTGGGAGCTCAGAACATTGCAATTCATCAGAATAGTAAGGTGGTTAATACGAAGAATCTTGTCCTGACAGTTTCGACGCCTATACCATCACTGTCCGTGGATGCCAGATACCTTCTCAGTCCGGTAAGACATTATAAGCTTAATCCTCGTCACTGTTTCTAGTGTCATCATTACGGACACTAGAAAATATACTCTCCAGCTGAAGCTACCTACGATTGTTATGCAGAGGTTAGCCATGACAGTACTGACTGCATATTGAAGGAGCGATATGTTAACTTCAAAGGAGACTATCCATCTCTTCTCGATTTTTTTACAACATGGAATTTGTAAAAAATACAAAGTTAGCTAAGGAAAAAATTAATATCTCATATCCAGAGGCTAAATGTATTTTATCGCAACATGCGCCTATCCCTGGTGTTTCATATGCATTTCTCGTAGAAAGAAATTTAAATCCTGTGCAACCCAAATAATCTATCATATATCTCAGAATCCTTCCTCTTCTCCACTACCTCCAAAACGCGTTAAAGAAAACGATATGTACAACATATACCATTAAATTTTCAAAGAAAAATAAACACGCCCAGCTCAAAGACGCAAAGAATGATGGGGGAAAAGATCAACAAAACTCGTTTAAACAGCACATGAGCTTCCAGCGTTGGATTTACTCCCATCGGACTATACTATGACAATGCAATGGCAACTCGAGTGCATGAATATAATTGCTTATGACAGGATATTGAAGTCTTTGCATCTTCATCGGGAGGTGTATGCATACTCGCATCTCAGAACTATCCTAATAGTATCATTACACTGACCACATCGTTGCAGGCTGTTGCAGTGCAGATCCAAAACCGCACTTAAGTTACAGTCTGCTGCATTTATCTGCCACCTAACGATGTTGTATTACTAATGTATTTGAACCACTACGTCGGCCAATTACCAGCTCTCTTCCTTCTGCTAGTAGACATTAATGGACACAGACCTCTGTGAAGACATGATGATACTAATTTTTGTGGATGGCAGATTGAGCAGTTGATCTCAGATAATTCCTCTGTCTGCTCTACACTGATGAGAAAATGTATTTCCATGTACCATTATAACTTTCTGAGCAGACACTTATCAACTTCAGGTTTCGCTGTTTGCAAACTTATTACTGTGAATTTGACATGTGGGAATTGGAATTATGATATGTTTCGTCTCTTGAACGATGATTAACTAATAAATCTCTTATTCAACAAAATATAGAGAGAACATTAGTTTTCTATTCATGGTGAGAAGCCATAGTCATTCCCATTCCGAAATCTAGTAAAAATCCAAAGGACTCTCTAAACTATAAAACTATTACATTAATAAACCGTCTTTTTAAGCTCGTTGGTCGTATGATCAATGCTCATATTGCTTATAAATTGTAAGAGAACCGATGTATTCCTCCCTTTCAGAGTGGCTCCTACAAAGGAAAATTCACTCTTCATAATATCAGTATGCTTGTAAATAAGATTCATACTATTTTCATCCGGAGAAATAATTTATTTTATATTTTCTTTAATATCAAAAATGCATATGACAGCACATGGCGCAATGCCATATTATGCACTTTATTCAGTTATGACTTCAGAGACAATTCGCTATCTTTTATTCATAACTTTTTTATCGCTTAGATATCTTAAAGTTCGTATTGGAAATTCATTATCTGAGTATTTTACTTTCTTTTAATTAGAAGGAGCTCCATAGAAGAGCATTTTAAACATAAATCTTTTCCATAAATCAGATATTCTTTCTTTGCTCCAAGCATCAGTTTACGCATGATTGTGCGTCAACAACTTGCACATTTCCAGCGAAGGTTCGACCATGAGTCTAACTGAGTTACGACTTCAGATCACAACCAATAAACTGGTTCAATGGTGTGATATGAATGATCACAGTATCGCTGAAATGCAATCAAGAGTTGTGTTAATTTTTGCAGGAAAAAGGATCTCAAACCCGACCTTAATATTCGCATCCGTAATACTTCAGTATTCTTTATCTTTGACGTTCACATCCCAGGAGTAAGTTTTGACTGCAAGCTAACATTCATCATTTGTGGAAAATATGGGAGAAATCCTTCAATATCTAGAAAGTGTTGTCTTAGTCCTAATGGGGTGCAGATCGAATTTCAGTACTCTGAATGTATCAGACGATAATTCTGCCTCGACTCGACTACGGATGCAATGTATACGAATCTGTCTGCAACTCTATCTTGTGGAAACTTAAACTAGCCTAAACTCACAAATCTGACAATTTGCTTTGGTGAGTTTTGTGCGTCATCTGTGCAGATTTTAGATGTTAAGTGCAACCATTTACCATTTGCGTTGCTACATAACAAACTTTTGCTAGTTATTTCCGATTATGAAACGTTCCAAATCACACATTGAAGAATATTCACCAAAATGCATCTGTTCAGATATAGTAAGAAGCTTGTCTATCGTGCTTTCTTATATTCTCTGAAAATGTGATTAATTTTAATGAGAAAATCTACCTACCTCTGGTTTATGTTCAACAAAGACAATTTTCTAAATACCCATCTTTTAATATTACGAGGTTAAAATATAACCCTTTTACTACATACGGTAAATCAACCACAAGTCCAGTTATCTTCCAAAACCTCTTTACGTTCAATGGCTGTCGGTTTCGAAAGACATTCTTATTTATACAGACGAATCGAAAGAAACTGGTCACTTTGGCAATGGTGTTATTCCTAATAATATTCTACGCTTTATGCAGTATCTACACTCCCGAGGCTTTAGCCATTTACTGTGCCCTTCAGTTGGTTGAATATTTCAGTTCCCTCAAGTTCTGCATATATAGAAACAACATAAATGTCTTGGAAATTATACACCATTAGAGTCCTCCTATGGTAGTTGTTATAGTAGAAATAATTTGAAATCTGTACAGCTGGGGCTGTAATTTAAAATTTGTTGGATACCTAGCCATGTAGGTATTTTAGCCAATGAACAAGCAGATTCGGTTGCACTCTCGAAAACTAATCACCTGCAACTTCGATTCTTGCTACAAAACATTAATGTATTCTTTTTAAAAACAATTAAATCACTAGGCAATGAGGAATCAACAAACTAATAATAAACATCACTCAGTAAAGCCCATAATTGTGCTACGACTTAATGTTCCAATGCGGAAAGCAGATGCCAAATTAACTCGCTTTCGCAAAGGACATACTCAATTAAGCCATTAACAACTTTTATTTGATGGGAGTCCTCCTTGTCATGTCCCATACACAATCCATCATGATCTCATTGTTTCTCCAGTGTATCATTAATAACATATCACCGTTTTTTTTTCAATTAATCTGTTTTAAATTTGCTTGATTTGGTGGAGGAACAACCCCCCCCCCTCGTATTTTGTTTTCATTTTTATGCTCAATTGGTTTTCTTTATTTCAAATTTAGGATTTTAAACTTTTCCATTTCTTTATCTCTCTCTTTATTTTATATATCTTGATCTTAATGAGATTTTTAAATAATGAAATTTTGGATTATTAAACAAGGCTTTAGTACAGCGTAGTCTACTTTGGCTCTTGCAGCATTAAATTCAACATTGATTCACTAATTCGTGCATTTTCAAGTCAACTATTCTTTTGGGATAATTTATGATTTTATTTTATTTCAGAATCTCGCATTTTGAGTAAACTGTCACTTATATAAATCAGCATTTCTTTCAATATATGCTAGTGTTTGGAATCGATGAGATAGAGTGATAGGAAGTATTAAAGATTCTGAGAGAGGAGATAGAAGTTTTACGAGATTATAAGTGCACGCTATATTGATACCAGAGATTTAAGTGGTTGTCGGACTGTTGATATGTGAATCGTATCTAGTTCTTAAGTATAGTTCTTGACTTGGATAGTAATGCCATTGTTTAGATATGTAGAACTTTTTATGATAATCTTTTATTTCAGACGCAAATTAGTTATCTAACCACATTTATAATACAAACAATTATTTCTTAATATTCTCAGATAAAATAAAAGTAAATTAGCTTAAATATTTACCAGTCTGACTACTTATTAACTGTTTCTTAGTGAGTTTTGATGAATCAGATCTTAGATGGTGGATCGGAGGTGTCAAAGCATTTATTTATTTTCTATTTTAATACATATTACTAAGGCATATTAATTATTAATTATTAAGGTGGCATATTACTATTTTCTATTTTAATACATATTAATAAGTAAGATACATATTACTTTTATTTTTCTCAACGTAAAAGATAAAATTATGCTTTGATAAAATAAAATATAATTCAAAGTTCACTGTCTGGTTTCCTTATTAGTTTGTCTGAGTGACCTCTAGATATTAGTTTGGACGTTAATCAAATATTCAATAGTAGAAAGCTGGCGTCTCCATGCGGTGGAAGTGACGTAATACTCACATTACCTCTCTTGCTGCGTAGGCCTAGATACAACTATAAGGTTATCTTATCATGTGTACTTGTTACTCGAATGCTATCGATTCCCCCACTATCTTATTTTGGAACGTCTTACTCGACTGTTATTTTCGTACCGATAAGCTAGATGTGTTGATTTACAAGATAAATTAAATGTTTTTATACAAGTTAAATTAAATGGTATGAATGTAATATGAATTATGTTTATAACACAAGTGAAATGATATGGAATATATTTTGAATAAATCATTTGCAAGATTTTTCGTGTAATTTTGTTGGATTGGATATTATTATTTAATGCATTTTTTCGTTTAAATTAAGAGAATTAATGTACGTTAATCTAAATTAAATGGAAGATATTTTCCAATTTTTCGCATAAGATTGCTATTGGATATTTTCTGTAGTACGCTTTTTAATTTAATGGAGCGATTTTCATCTGAATTTATTAGAAGCAAAAATTTTTCTTAGTTCCGTTCTTTCTATAAGGTATTTAATTATATTCTTTTAAAAAATAATTACATTTTAATACTTATAATTTTAACTTTCATTCAGCTTTTTCGAGAAAAAAAACATTTCTCTTTTTTTTCCATTTTATAAGACAAACATTCTTGTTTGATATAAAATATTCAATAACTTTATTTTTTAAAGGATGCATATTTTTCTAACAACGCTTCATTTAGTTAAAAGAATAATTTGAAATAATCAATTCTGCACAAATTTAGATTCAATTATTTAACATAAAAACCTTAAATTGTGAAATAATTACATTGATCTGCAGAAGCTTTATTGGAAATTACTAATAATATTGCTAAATTACAAATTGATATGGATAAGTATAATAAATTTAGGACTTCTTTTCTTTTTTAATCAACGAGATTTAATTATATTCTATGAAACTAACAATAAATATTTAGTACATATCTTATTCGAAACATTACTTTCTATGTTTATGATGTACAGAAAAATTGATTTAAACTTTCAAAAATAACGATAAATACACTCTATAACAAAAAAAAAAAAAAAAAAAAAAAAAAAAAAAAAATGACGCACTAACAAGGAGTTGTCTGATGAAGAAAAAAATTGGTAGATAGGAAAATTATGTACATAATAGAAGATGATTAAAATTTCAGAGAAATTGAGGGATTTATTTCAGAGTTACATAGTTACAAAATAACGAGCTCAATAAGGTGTTGACCCACCTCTAGCCTGGATGCAAAGTGTCACACGACGTGGCAAAGAGTTATAAAGTTCCATGATGGTCTGCGGTATTTCTTGCCAAATTTGCTACAATTGTCAGGCTAGGTTATCAACATCCCCTGGTAGATGCAGTGGCTTCGGTGTGCCTCTATTGACCACCGAAGAGGTCCAACTCTTAAGGGAAATGGTACCCCAGACCATAACTCCTGGTTGATGGCCTGTGTGGCGTTCAATAGTGAAAGCAGGATCGGCACTCTGCCCTGGCTCATCTTCGATGAACGTCAGAACACAGTTGGAAGTGGGATTCGTTGCTAAACACTATACGTCCACAGTCAGCATCATTCCAACCTGATCGAGCCAAGTATCACTGTAATATCTGGTTCCACAGTGTGTAGGCGTGAGTGGTTGGCTGCGTAGCGTTCAGTACGAGCGTATATTTCGCTATATCTATTTCGCTATATTCTCCAGCATCTTCTAATCGCCGCATCGCTTCTACCCATGTGACAAGCGATTTGCCCAACCTGCTTCTTTCAATCCAATGATACGACCTCTTTCAAACTCTTGACAGTTGCTCGTAATGAGCATGAATCATGAGGCGAACTCTTTTTTTGTAGTCGTTGAAAGGTATCCTAAATCGCAATGCAACAAAAAATGTGACCACCAGATCGAGAATCGCTTCTTATATACACCTGCTGAGTGTGTATTTCTGATGCGTTGTAGCTCCCGTTATTAATTCATTGGACACCAAATTTTAATTATTTGCATGTTCAGTCCAACTGTCTTTGCATACGAAATTACATTACAATCGGGTAATTCCTTCTTGGTACGGTTATATATATATATATATACAGAGAGAGTATTAGCTTTTTTTCGCGTAAGATGAAAACTACCGAAATAATAATTATTCTTAAAATTGAAAAGAAACTACTTTTAACACAAATATCTTATTATTCACTGTTAACTTTTATCTTATTGTGGTAGTATTATTACTTTATATTTTGTCATTTTAGAAAACTATTATGAATACAGTGTTTCGCCTGAGATTATTTTTTTTTAACTTTGACTTATAATTTCTTAATTGCTAAATATTTTTCTTTTTAGATATATTATATTATTTTTTACACAATATGCTTATTAAGTATTTAGAAAAAATATATTGTCATACTTTCCTCACTTGTGTTATTCGTTCTATAAGATTTAAAAGCAGCATTAATGAAGAGTAAGTTCACAAATTTTTTTGAATCCAAAATATATTTAACAATCTAAATCAGACTATAGTTCCTAAAACTACTTTTTTTTACTTATAATTTTTAACATCTTGGAAAACGTATATGAAAATACCTAATTCATGCTGTCTGTTACTAATATGACGGTGTGATTTTTTTTCTTATTGTAATTTTTTAGCATTTGAACTAACTATCAAATAACTGGATTCATTATGAAAACATCAAAATCTAGTACTTGAGTAAAAAAAAATAAATTTAATTCATATAATGTTAATAAGCTGACTGTCACATTAGATTTTTTTCTATTTATAGTTTTTTCTGTGAAGCCTGAACCAAGATACTCTGTGAAATATCTCTTATATCAGAGTTTTGCTATCTATGGCTTTGAACAATGAATATTTTTACAGTGAAATTTGTCTTAAGTTTGGACCGGCATACTAATTTCATCTTACAAGTATGTTATCCACATATGTATATGCTAGTTGTGTTGAAAGAGAAGATAAATCAAAAAAATTTACACAAGTTAGATTTATGTGTCTAGAATAACCTGAACAAATTGATATAAAATTTAATACTTGCCTCCTTTTCTTACACGCAGAGATGCGTGATTGGAAATTATTTAGATTAATTAAATGATTTAATTCAATTAATATATTCAGAATAAATTAAATTGATTTGTTTAATATAAAAATACCTTAAATTACGAAACATTTTATTTTGATAAACAGTAAATTTATTGAAAAATTACTTATAATTTTTAATTACTTTAAATTACTTATAATAACTTAAATTACTTTTGAATATCAAGTTAGATATTCTTAACAAATTTTACATGATTATTAAAATAATTTTAAATAATTTTCTTTTCCATTGTATTTGACTACATTCTTTGGAACTAACAAGCTTGTACTCGACATATTTCCAAAATTTATTTCTATATTTCTTCTGATGCATAGAAAGATCAATTTAAACTTCGGTCAATAATGGTAAATATTAGCTATTTTTCGAGCAAAATGTCTGACATCGAAATAAATATTATTTTTACATATGAAAAGAGACTCCTTTTAACACAAAGATTTTAAAAACTCATTGTGTACTCTCACTCACGTAAGCATTGTTACTTTATATTTTTCCATTTAAAAACACTCTGTATAATGATTATGTTACCTTCTAAAAGTTTTTCTCTTTATTTTACAATTCGGTTGATTTTATAGAGATATCTTTCTTAACTATATGCTTATTATTATTTAATTATTTTTAACTTTATATAATGAATAATTTAGTAATGTGAGAAATGTTGAATTTTTACTTACTAGCATGATGACACATGCTATCTTATCTTAAGATTCTGAAGACATTAAATTAAAATTTCTTATGTGCAAACGTTGGGGGAGGGGAAATATGAGAACACATTAAGAATACTTTGATTGTGTGAAAAAGACGTATGCCTTTTACAAGTGATACTTTGGTTGAAAATAACGCGCGATTCTTACGATATAATGGTATGGAATGTCAATCTATCTGTTCTGTTTTCAAATGTTCATGAAAAATTTGTTCGAAACGTGTAACGACGGGAAGCAAAAGACATATTTGAATATGTACAACATTTAGTTAGATTTGAATATAACTATTTTGTTGTAGTGCGATTCGACTGCAAGGAATCGGTAAAAAATCTGAACACCTGGAAACGAAAATCAAAAGAAATGATTCGAATACAGATTGGTTTTAAAATTTATTTTTTTACTTAAAAAATATTATTTAAAAATATTTTTTACTGATAAAAATATTATTTTATTTTTTGTTCTTTTTATAAAAAGTGCGATGGTTAAAAATTTATTTCCTTCTTATAGAAAGTATTTATAATAATATTTAGTTTAAAAATTTATTTTCTATTGCAAAATATTATTTAAAAATTTTTTCTACTGATATTTCTAACATTAATAAAAATACTTTATTTTTAATTTTTTTTTCTAATATTAAAAAAGATATTTATTTATTAAAAAAAAGAAAAAATGTGATTTATAAACGTTTAAAAAGAAAATTTTGAAATATTGTATAAAATTCTAAAATGTATACTGCATATAAATTAGGTATAAAGACGAATAATAACACAATAAAACATACAAAATGTTAAGTAAAACCATGGATATTAATTGAAAATGTTCGATCAGTATAATTATACATTGTCTTTGTATTTTCAACTACAACAGACATATTTAGTTTATCTAAGAAAGATTTGTTTACATAATTTAACAATGGAGATATTTGTGTAAAATATCTGCAGGCAATTGTTTGAAGTTTCAGGAAAAAGTAACAAAATCATCATATGATTGTTAAATCATTTTGTGGTTCCAAGTAAAACATTCATGACCGAGTTGATTAGCATAGTTATGAAAACAACCATTGCATTCAAAAACATTATTTAATGAAATTTTTAAGTGGTCGCGCAAACGTTCAGTCATTGAAGTTATGAGCACTGACTCAACTTCTGCATTGATAGGGTCAACCGAGTCTTACGTTTTACATTTTAAAGCTCCTTTCTCTAAAATATCAACAGAAACTCCTTTGAAAAGAAGACACGTTGTCCTTTCTGTAAATGTTTCTGAAATACGCAAGAGTTCAGCCCATTCAGATTCAGTTAAGACACATAAAGATGAGATAAACTGACAAGATAAATCCTTTTTCCAAAAAGTATCTCTTCAGAGTTATGTGAGTCGTATCATCTATCAACACAGTTGAAAACACTAGAGAGTCATGTATAATGAGAGGTTTTCGAATTAATGACATATCCAAATATTTTGTTTTATTTATAAGCTTTGCCAAAGAAGAGGTGATAAAGTAACTCCTTTTTTGGTCGGAAATAAATGCCCATGAGGATTGTTTTTATACTGACGAAGATGAATCTTCACGATATTGAAGAAATATGACACAGCTGCACAGTTTTCTCCACCTAATGGGAAATAATGTTCAAGAATAGCATCTAAATCATTGTTGGATCTTCCTCTGTATTTATATCGCAATACACTCGCTTGGGTGAAGAACTTTCCAAGATTCATAGCTTGTTTTATCTTTTTAATAAGAGAAAACCCAAAAAAGCATAAAAATCATGTTTATATATGTTTTTATAAAAGGTGGGGATTTCTGGGTATAACTCTAGTCCAAATTTAAATTTAAATTTCTTATTTAGGCACTCCTGTTGGGTACGGTTGTTTGTAAATCTCCGACACACACCCGCGTCTTGAAAATAGTTGAAAATTGTAATAGAGATATACTCCTACCAACCAAACAGTCTCCTTGTAAAATAGCTAGATGTCCTCACATCTATTTCCATGCAACTTGTATGTATAATTCTTATTTCAAATTCGTGTTGAAACAAACACAGGAAAACTCTATCACTTCTGTGGCGACTTGCGATCGCTTATCATATTCTAGCAAAGTAAACCAGCTAAGATGTAGTGAAGCTGAAGCAAATTGAAATCCTTCTGCTACCCCTATATAAGGTAGCACTAGAAATCAAGGAATCAAAAGGACCGTCGAAGAAGTAACATGATTGACTGAATATATATACATGGCTGAAAAAAACCTTAAGACATCTTTTAATAATTGGAAAAAAGCCACAATTTTAAAAAAAATAGTTGAAAAAAAATCGAGTACAGTGAAATAAAGTTTCTATTCATATTTGTTTTCCCAAAGTTAAATTTCTTTTCCAATTCTGATTTTGAAAATTATTTCAGACTTCTTTACTTAGAGATAGATTTTTATATATGTATAACAAATATTGTCCATTTAAACGGTACTGTTCCTTAAGTAGTTTTTTTAAATATTTTGTAGTTGAAAATGATGTTTCAACAGTACATGTTGTACCAGGCAAGTTTATTTTAGTTTATATTAACGTCGCGTTAGAAGCAACACGAGGGCTATTGGTGACGGACCTCGAAATTTTGAACCATGTGATCACGATACCCGACCTTGCACCACCTCTCCCAACATCCACACCGCGCCAACAGGACTTTGGGCCCCGAACAGATTTAACGTGCATCAGCCCCGGCTACGCGGCGGGTTTTTAGCGGCCAAGGCTCGAACCCGCGACTGAACGGAAACCGCCGGCCCACGAATCCGGAACCTTGACCACTAGGCTACCGCGGCCTTGTTGTACCTGGCAAAATCGACTACTTTTTTTTAAAAAATTGATGGAATTCCGGAAAACAT
Source organism: Nephila pilipes (assembly GCA_019974015.1). Taxonomy (NCBI): domain Eukaryota; kingdom Metazoa; phylum Arthropoda; class Arachnida; order Araneae; family Nephilidae; genus Nephila; species Nephila pilipes. The sequence goes on along the minus strand of BMAW01124989.1, from coordinate 383,108 downwards.
ATGCACTCTTGTAAAGCTTCTATAGCAGTTAAACTTATTACAATATCGATAGAATAGGTAATCTGGTTGGATCTGACCATCGATTAAGTATTTGTGCTATTGCAATTTGAAAGGATAATAACGTGTTACAAATTCTGGTTTTTTACTTATGATCTTGAAACGAAGCGCCAATCTATGCAGTGGAAGAACTCATCTTCACCGAGAGCCACAAAATCTCAAATGAACAAATCAAAATTTATAGCAATAATCATTGATTTTTTAGATATTGATGGGATTATGTACCTTCGCTAGGCTCCTGAAAGTCAAACGTTTAGTCAATATTACTACCTTGACTAAACTTGTTCTTGTTGAACTCCGTGAAAGAATAAGAAATAAACGACCCGAATTCAGAAACAACAATTGATTCTACATTGTCTGTCAAGTGATTTCTAGGCCAAGTACAGTATTCCAGTTTTAGACCAACTCCTAATGAATTCTAAAGTTTTCAAAATTATATATCCTAGATTTTAACTAAGTGTTGAAATTACAGACGCAAACAAAAAAACACAGTAAAAAAGTTTTAATTAGTAAGGATTTGTTTTCCTTATTTTCTATAAGCTTGTAGATAAAGAGATTTGTGCTCTTTCATTGTAATATCTGTAGTTTCATCCGCTAAAAAACAATTGACTTATTTTCTTGAATTTACTTTTTCAGTTCCTTCTTCTCAAAATTATTTCGTTGCAAACATGTATAATTTCGTTTTGTATTTTAGGCGATATATGCGATGCATTATTAGCTGAAGATTTTAAAAGTTCTTTCAGTATTTCAACCCTTGCATAAATTTGGAATTTAAGTAGTTGACGGACCATCCCATCGTAATGGTTATTTTCCCTGCTTTCATCTGCTACATTCATTTGTCCACAATCGCAATGACTTATCAAAAGATATCCATTTCTTCAAAAGAAAATTACTGTTTTTTAATAGAACTAAGTTTTTTTTGGCTATACGTAAGAGATACAAAAACATAAGGTGGGAGCCATATTGTAATTCCATACAATAACAAGAAATAAAAAGCAAAAAAAAATTAAAAGAGAAAGCAAAAGCTATTCTAAAAAATGTAAATAGTTACCTTTCGATTCAACAAGCAAATAGTGCAATAAATTTCGGCAATCTATAAATGATTGCATAAATACCCAGAGTATCACAACAAAGCATTGTAAAACTATATATGTACATTCAACAGAATTGGATTAAAGGAAATGTGGTGTTAAAAATAAGAAACCATTGGACATAGTCGAAGTGATGCCGTCACTAGATAATATTCAGTGATCATCGGAATATGACTCCCATAATTTGACTGATCCAACTCCAAAGCTAGTGACAGTTTAGTAATAAATTCCACAGGAAAGAGGAAGGGGTGCAGCACTATCTCTGTTTATCAATGCTAAAATCTTATAAAGGCTTTTACAACAGTCAACAGTCGGCCAGAAATTTATTGATTAATTTGATATGTGAAGATATATAGCCAGAGTAAATCGTTCCATTGTTTTCGTATTTACCCCCCATTGATTTTATATTTTTCATTATTTTTATAACTCTGGATATTTAGTGACTCTTTTTGTAATGTATCTTTAAGATATTTTTAATATATTCTCATAAAGGTAAATAAGAGAACATAAATAGAAACAGTTATTAAAATAATTGCTCCAACTAGTACGACTTAAATATATATATATGTGTGTGTGTGTGTTATGATTGATATTTTTGAATTGTTATATGCTGTATTATGATGTGAATTATAATATTGCTGTTTAATTTATATATATATATATATATATATATATATAGTACATACACATATCACAGCATATAATAAACTAAAAATACATCCAATACTAAATAAATACTATTAAAGGTCTCAGGGATGTTAAACTTCCAATTTTTCGATTTTTCGAGAAAAAGAAATGTTATTCGTCATTTTATGCTGAAGATTTTGATACCAAGCATTTGACGATACTCGATAAACATCAAAACTTATTCAAACAATTTTACAGTATGCTTTCGTAAAGTCAGCATTTAAATGGACCTGTCACGCCCACGTATTTTCGAATTCGACATGTGTTTCAGATTGTGTTGCTTAGTAAGGATCATTAAATTTCTTAAGCAATAAGGTTGAATTAGTAGGAAGCTTGATAAGATGAGAAACCAAAATAAAAGTCAATATTTATTAATATCGAAATGTGTTAATCTCTCGATTGGTTCTGGTCATCAGTTTTTAAAGACTGCCTCAAATCTGGCTACTAACATTTACAATGATGAACGTCAAATACTTACTAATGTTTTTGAGAAATCTGGTATAAAATTTTTTGAAATGTAGGCTTATCACTGGAAGGAAATGGGAAACTTAAGAACCCAAATATTTAAAAAAGAATATGCAATCATTTTTGTACTCTCGGAGCAAAAACAAATGAACATTTAGAAGAAAACAGCATGGAAATTATATCACCCAGGAGCATTTTAATACGCAAGTTAAAAATTTTAAATTTATAACTGAATGTTAAAACTTTAAATGCATGTTTGAGTTTTTTCACTTACACGCAGGATATTCCAAAAACTTTTATATTTAGACACTTAAATTAGATTCTTAAACTATTTTAGATACGTAGGTACAATAAATATAATATACCCTTTAAACTGGACCTAAATTTTTAATGCTCTCTATATATTTAGTATTTAAAAAAAGCAAGAAGATATGTAATTGTTATAAAAGTTTGAAATATTTTACGTTTTAAAAATATTTTTAAGCTTATTAAAAACCATCTTACCGCAAGTCATTAGAATTATTTGCGTACAAAATATCTTGCGCGTAGCGAAGCCTACTCAAATTTCTTAAATGAAAATTTTATTATATTTATGGGCTCATAATAAAAATAATTTAAGAATATATTTTAATTATTTTACATGTTTTAAAAAATTCATTCCTTTACAAAGCGTGTGTAAAAATATCAAAAAAAAATTAATTTTAAATTGATTGAATTATAGCTAGTTGAAAATTGTGTACGTTTTCAGCAGTACAGATAAACTTATCACATCTGAGACGCCTTAATAATGAAAAAACAATTAAAAGAATCATTAAAACTTAATTAATATTTAAATATGTATAATATAAATTATTATATGAGAAGATGGTAATAAACCAAAAAAAGAAATTCAACCTCAAGAAATATGAATGAAGACAAACATAGGAAAAATACTATAATACTTAAGACTACCAAAGTATACTTAATTAATTATTTAATATATTTTAACAACAATTAAAAATGTTAACTAATAAGTTGTAATAATTAAGTCATTAATTAATTAAAACAATGAAATAAATGTAAGTAAACTAAAATATAATGAATCATAAAATACTTACCAACAACACGTCATCATAATTATAAAATATGGAACCATTTAATCATGACAAAATCACAAACAGAATGAAACTTTTTACATAATCCAGAACATCTTGAACATATTGCACATAAAAAATAAAACATAAATTACAAAAATAAGACAATGACCAACAGAGTTAAAACAGTTACAAACTGAGTTCAAAAGTTCTCAGCAACAGGACATCAATATTTACAACCATGAATGAATTTACTCCCGAAGTCAGAATTTTGTTTGGATGAATTAAAAGAAACTAAGATAATTATTTATCTGAATTTAATTATCATCAATTTTTACAGAAAAAAATATAGAAATGGAAATATAAAGTAACAATATTTTACACGTTTAAAGAACTAAAATTTAATATTTCTTTAAATAAAAGAAAAACACAAAAAAACGAAGAATGGAGAGCTAATCCATATTAAAAATGTGTCATCATCTAGAGGGAAAAATCTATTCATTAAAAATAACATTTAATAATATTAATAATAATAAAGAGTGAAAGGAGAGAGGAGGAAAGAGCCAAGATTAAAAAAAAAACAATTATAATAAAAGAATAACAAAAAGCGGCAAAAGAAAAAGAAAGTAGAGAACAAAAATATAAATAAAATTCATATATGTATTGGAGAAAGGCATTCACACAGTTGGAACTTCAGACATCACATTCGACAGGAATTGGAAGTTAAACTAAAAATTATAGTATAGAAGCCTTTACGGTTAAATATTGCAAATGCCCTAATAAACATTCAATTATTTAAGGATTAAAAAACATTATGTTTTATTTATTAAAATGCTTCGTATGAAATATCCATTAATCTAATATCTTTGTTAATTAGTTTCTATCCCAGACCTTGTTTAATTGATAAATTTGTTTAGGGAGAAAATAATTTTAAGTATTACTAAATCTTCAATATATATTTATTATTTTTAACATAAAAATATGATGATACTGTTAAAATATAAATAGTCATGAGTTAGTCCAAAGATGAAAAATATTAATTAATAAAATATAGAAAGCAAATATATTTTAAAAATGAAAAATAAAACTTACAAAACAATACATCCCTGTTAGAAAAATGAAATACTGTGAAATAAGAAGACAATAAAACAATCAAATTTAAATACCGCAGGAGTTGAATCATGGATTATGTTTGGTGAATTTCTATGGTCATCCCGTTCGCTTTACATAACATTTCCATTTTACTCTGCCTAGCATAGAAAATGTAATACCTTGAAAGAGTGAATAGAATATTATGAATAATATTGGCTCAGAAATTGGGAATTCATGTAAAAATAAGTGTGATTCGAATTTGAAACAAAAAACGTAATACAGCGATTGAATATATGTAGGAACGTCAGAATGAAACATTCCTTTTCTTGCGGGGGTACAAGCAGCAACTATCGGATGCATTAATGAAACAAACATGTTGACGGTTTCTGAGGATGGACAATTATTTGCTTTTATCCACACTCTATAGTTCTTCCTCCAGTTGAATTTAGGGCTGATCAAGGAAACGACGTCCAATCACGTCCCATAAAAGTTCGATGTTTGAGAGATCAGGAGACACCGCTGTTCAAAGAAACATATAGGTAGGTACCTTGTAGCGCTTGTCTGCTGCGAGTTACTGTATGAGATAGAGTATTGTATTACTAAAAACAGCACTATACAGTCACTGAAGGTATGATAATATTGCCGGTTACAGCACTTCACCCGCTAACTGTCGTGCATATCATTGCGCCTGTGATACTAATCAAAGAAGATCAAATATATATGGCAATATCACCTGAAACTATGATATCACGTTGTCCAGCTGTAAAGTTTTCAACAGTTTCAGTACAATTGGACTTATTTCCTCAAAGCATAAGCACTAGTTCGACGATTGTCTTAGAAGCGAGACTCATCGTGAACACAATTTTGTGCTATTATGTCAACCAAGGGGCTCTGACCTGACATCACTGCAGTCTATAGCATCAGTGACCATGTGTTAATAACGGTAAATATAAGGTGTATCTCGACTGCGTTCCAACCTTGACCAATGATCGCAAAATTATTTTAACCATTATTGAAGCATCCAGTATATTCTGCACATCCTAAAAATGTTGATACCTGTAGATTGCCTAACACAACATGACTTCGGATGCTAAATTCCAAGCGTTTTGCGTATCGATGCACCAGTACCTCCAGCACGATCTACATTTCTGTCTTATACAACTTCAACATAATCTTTGTACAGCAGACGCGTGTAGGCGTGTTTCAGCTGTGATAAGACGGAAGTAACAACCAGTTATTTATACAACTAAAACAAAACACTTCGTAAACATGTCCAATTGCCGAAACTGCCATGCTTATGACGAAAAATTTGAAAACCGAATTTTTTTTGTGTTAGAAAGAAGCAAATGTTGAATCATCTGGCATATCCTTCCATTTTACCTCGCATGCTAATTACGTAAGAAATTTGGATTACTTATCATATACAAAATTCGTTCAGCTCCGCATCTCTTGTAATTTGTATGACTATTGCGGAGGATAACTAAAATTAAATAATTTATGAAATAAATAAGACAGGACTGCATTAATTATAACAAAAACAAAACGATATTTATTTCTTTAAGCACCAATGTGAATTCAAATAGGTACGCCATAGTATATGATCATCATGGACTCACCTCACTAGTCAAAAGTTGAAACTTTTTGAAATACTTTTACAAAACAATTTAACCAAGGATGCGAACTACAATCAAGAAACTTGGCTTATTATAACAAGTTACCAACACGTAACAACTCTACTTAAAAATAAATGTTTAAAAAAATAGACTTTATATTTAATAGGAGCATGCAAATAGATGTTTAAAATAGATTACATTTAACAGGCAAGGCGGGAAGGAATGAGAATCGCTTGGCACGCACCAAGTGCAGAATTGAGCCACGCCAAACCGTACTGCACAGTGATAAAACAACAAAATTTTCACTATGTTACATTTTCTCTGTCAGGCAGTGTAATTTGGTTTTTCCACTCGAATAGATTTTTGGAACTATAATTCTTTTTCGTTACACTATTTTTAGAGGAATTTTCTTAACATACATATTTCCTCAAAATTTAGTGGTGAGGGTTCTCTTAAAAATGAGAATCTTCAATTAAAAAATAAAGTCAAGATTTACGCTTTGTTTGTGAGATGAAAATTCTATTATAAGGAAAGATATTTCATCAATTACATCAAGTATATAGTTCACTTAAGCTTAATACACATATTTAATGTACTCTGATTTCCTGGAAAAAAAATAAATGGCCACCTACACGGAAAAAAATAAGTAATATTTAATACAAATAACATAGTACACCGAAAAACTAACGCTGAAACAAAATTTAATACGCGAATCAGTGGAAAAGTTGTCATTTAATATCGTTGGACAAATGACTCAAAGCTGGCTTTAAGAGTGTCTACAGTTTCTGTAAGTAAAAACTGTGTGTATAAACAACGATTATTAGAAAAAAAAATTCGATACCAAATAGCTGAAGAATTACGATGGCGCACAATTAGTTGGAACAACATTTCTAGGAAGAGAATCAGTTTTTAGAAGGTACATCCTAGGAAGACTTAAAAGTTATATATGCCGATGACCACTCTCTGAAGATAACTGCAAGGTGATATAGAACCTTTTCGCAAATTCCATGTAAGTTATATAGAGAAAATATTATTTGCCTATTACTTACCCTTGCATAAATGTTGCGGATGATCCTTTTATCTTATTAGATAATACTTCTAGGAAACACAGAGCTCAGTTTGGAGAGAATTTTCTTCATAAGGAGATTATTGTGTGTATTGGTTTACCAAGACAATTTTCGAACTTTTATCCACTTGAGTATATCTGCAATAAGAAAAGGAATCGTGTTATTCCAATCGTATCATCCTCTTCAACTCCTCAGTCTTCGAACTCTTTTGATAAAGTAATAACTGACAACTGAATTAATAATACTGTCTTTTTAAACATGGAACAAATCTGTACTGCCTGTATAGAAGTTAAATAGGACTCACATATATTCAATGTATCATATTAGAGTGGTTAATACATCGAAATATCTGATACTATTTTGTATATTCTCATTTTGTGCATTTTCAAGACAGAAAATAATCCTATTATTTGTGTGTGTGTCTATGTATGCTTAATGTTCGTTTGCTTAATATATTTCTTATCAGCTTTCATTTAATTATAACCAATAGAAATTTCATCATAGCAATTCTAATTTTCTAATTCATTCTAATTTTCATCATAGCATCATTCTAATTTTTCCATAATTTTTAAAAACCTTTACTTTACATTCCAAAGCTTGCTAGTCACCAATTGGATAACTCATACCTAATAAAAATATTTTAATTCAATTTCAAAATAAAAGCAGAAGATAAAAATACTAGTATATCTATGAACATATTTGGAAAGAAAAACATATGTGAGAAAAAGAATAATTTTCTAGTAAATTATCATATTTGAGAAACTTAGCACGAAATTATTAACTTTAATCCAACCATACATGCAATGATTTAATCTAAAACTAGATATAGATTTTAGTACTTGACTTCTTATATATAGTCCATATTTATGTATTTTGCTGCCTTAACTATGCATTGGAAAAATTAAGCAAGATTGTATCATTTTACTAATAAGAGAGAATTGCATCAGTTAACATTTAATTCCACTGATAAATAATTTAATAAATCTAAAGAGTAGAAATAAAGATATAATTTTTTAAAAAAGAAGAAAGAAAATTAATAACATCAAACGGTTTATACGTAGCGTCATTCTAATTCCCTGCATATAGAAAACGCATATCTTTACTCGTACATAATTAAAGACAAAACTTTTCAGCAATATGAAATTATTCATTTCTTTTTTTTAATTATAGCAAAGATAGATAAAATGTCATCATAAATGAAACAGTTACCCCCTTTTAGATGGCTGTTTGGTTGCTTGATTTCATAGAATATGGAGCAACAATGGCTATGCGAGTATTATACATCCCCTTGAGAATATTATTATAATTCAATAGATATCAAAGAGATTCATCATTTACGAGAAAGCTCTGGACACTTAGTAATTAGCTACTGAATTATCCAAAAGTATTCTGAAAGTAATATTTCACCGAGAGTCGAATATTTCATCTTGAGTTTATTTCATAGGTAGTTTTTATGAGAAACGTATCATTAGCAGGTTAAAAGAATATGCTCCAAATTGCTTATACAGTTATAGGTACTACACATTGTATTATCACGTAAATTTAATTTGTGTAAAATCCCATGGAGTTCTAGCCATTTTGCTGATGATTTGAGTACTCAGTATCTTCTCTCTTTCAGTTTTTGTGCAATTCTATATTAAATCTTTGACCGGGATATGTCTTAAGATTTCGAAATATTTGCTTGAATAAAATATCTCACTGGTTCTTTTCATTCCGTTCCGGAAAATAGTATTATTTATGTCTTCGGGTGCAACCCAATAGATGTAATCATAGGATTACGTTACAAATCTTGCAAGATGGTCAGGCTGTCCGTTTAAGGAACGTTTTAAGTGACCCAGAATGTAATGTAATACCGTCTGATTATTAGAATATGAATGAATAAATATCTTGGAGGTCTATCAGTGAATAGCTTATAGTGATTTAATCCTGTAATTCTGAAGTTCAGATAGTACATTTTAGCTATATCAGAAAATTAACACACTTTTGTTTGATTCAGTCGGGATCGTCTAAATGGTGTTTAGTAGATTTCCAATATCCGCCACACTGAGAGATTATTTCTAGGTTATTCTGTAATTTTCTACTGATAACATGGAGGAATTGAATAGAACAATAAATAAAAATGTCAGTAGCAAAGATTAAGCATTCGAAATGGTTCAAAAAATCATGCATATAGAAAATAACAGTATAGATCAGGCCTATCCGACCCAAAACACTACGGACCGCTTTGAAAACGAATTAAATTCCGGCAGACCACGCACACAAATATGTGAGTGTATGGTGAATTCAATTCATCACTTTTTTAAAAAAAATCTTGTCTGCCTTAACGCCAATGAAAATTCTCACGTTAAAACTACAACTACTTTCTCCTCTAAAGTCGCAGGAGGCGAATATCCTTCCGAGTCCCTCTAGAGAATTCAAGAACACTGTGCTATAAATTAAGGTAACTTATATTTTATTGAATTAAATGTAATTGTACGAATTATAATTTTAAAAACTGCTGGTGTTAAATTATTACCGATCAAAAGACAACTGAGTAGTCAATCTGTCTGAAACGATATGCTTCTGAGTGAAATCTTCTGAGTGATATGCTTCAGTACGCTTGCTCGTTAGTTATACATCCACTCCAAGTATATCATCATTCCACTCAAGACGGTCACCCTCTATTCAAAATGAATTCAACTTTGCAATCGTTTCTGAACAAAAATATGAAAGAACAATTGTGACGATAGATGAGTTAATGTACTGAAATATTCTCATTGTAATGGAGTATGATGCGAACGACCCATGGAGGAATGCTCTTTGGTACATTAATATACATTATAAGTTTAAATTTTTGTTCAGATGACCCAGCTCCACGGGCCGCAGGTTTAACACCGAATGCGCCGCTGCCTGTCAGGCCTGGTATGGAGAAAAGACCCTACCTTAAGGTTCACATTTTAGGATACCCCTTTTCGATAAAAGACAATTCCTCCATAGAATTCGTATTTATCTTGTTGGAAAAAATATATGAATCCATATATATAGTACAATTTTCCACCTGATTCCCATTTGAAAACCTTAATAGTAAGCAATTTTTGCATCTGAGATAATACTCTCAGAGAATTGTTTTCTAGCTTAGCATCTACGATAGTTTCTTTACGATAGTTATGAATGGTACATTTGTATGTTTTTCTGTCTATAAAAGGTACAAATCTGCAGTGATGATGATGCAGTTTTCGCTCTATGGGTAAAAAATAAGAAATGTGGAAAGCCAAAAAATTTTGACAGGTTTTAGAAAAGACAGAAGTCAAAAAAATACATCTATACGAATAGACTTAAGTTTTATCTGTACAGGGTTTTGGAATAGGAAGGCTAATTGCATTCTTCCCCGAGTATGAGGTGCTATTAAAGTATCAAAGAAATGTTGAAAATAATGTAGAGCAACTACATATTCACCATGATTTCAAGTTCTTCAAAAATGACCGTTAATCGGATCCGCACTTCGAGTCATATTTCTAGGTGTTTTTCTGACCCTAATTTATTCGGTGATATGAAATGTATTATTGATTAGGTGGACTTGTAACCTAAAGAAAGTGGCTCATTAGAAGTATTTTTGAAGCAAACAAAAAACCCCGCAAAATAATTGGTCTCAATTTGGGATTGGGTAATATAAATATACGCCACTGATTTGAAGAATATGTCTAATTAATTCAAGATTTTATATTGAATTTTTTTCAAAATATTATAAAATATTCTTGGATTAGATACATCGTTACAAATTATGTCATAGTAGATTTGTTTGCATGTTTAAGATTGAATCTGAACGGGACTGAATATTGCTAGTATTTGATCCATAAACGAGGAGAAATGTTCTGTAACAGGTCAATTGAAAAGTCCCCGGCCTGACACATAGATGGCGCTACTAGAATTAAATCCACATGTTTTTTAGTTAGCTTTAACCCTCAAAACATGCGTGTATAAATTTGACAACTGTCGGATCATTAGTTTGTGAATTATAGCATTTTGAGTGAAGCAACTTTTGTTATTGTGAAAAAAATGGATAAAAAGGAATTTCGCGTGTTGATAAAATATTGCTTTTTGAAGGGAAAAATACAGTTGAAACAAAAACTTGGCTTGATGCTGACACTGCCCCAGGAAAATAAACCATCAAGGATTGGTATGCTAAGTTTAGACGTGGTGAAATGAGCACCGAAGACGGTGAACGCAGTGGACGCCCAAAAGAGGTTGTTACCGACGAAAACATTTAAAAAAATCCACAAAATGATTTTGAATGACCGTTAATTGAAATTGAATGAAATAGCAGACACTCTAAAGATATCAACTGAACGTGTACATCATATCATTCACGAATATTTGGGTATGAGAAAGCTCTGTACAAAGTGGGTGCCGCGCGAGCTCACTTTTGACCCAAAACAACGACGAGTTGATGATTCAGAGCAGTGTTTGAAGATGATCAAGCGTAATAAACCCGAGTTTTTGCGTCGATATGAGACAATGGATGAAACATGGCTCCATCATTTCACTCCGAAGTCCAATCGACAGTCATCCGAGTGGACTGCACACGATGAACCCGCTCCAAAGCGTGGGAAAACGCAACAGTTGGCTGGTAAGGTTATGGCGTCTGTATTTTGGGATGCGTATGGAATAATTTTAATTTTCATTGACTATCTTGAAAAAGGAAGGACCATCAACAGCGACTATTATATAGTGTTATTGGACCATTTGAAGGACGAAATCGCCGAAAAACGGCCGCATTTGAAGAAAAAGAAAGTGCTGCTTCACCAAGACAATGCACCGTGTCACAAGTCAGTGAAAATGATGGCAAAAATCTATGAATTGGGCTTCGAATTGCTTCCTCATTCACCGTATTCTCCAGATCTGGCCCCCAGCGACTATTTCCTGTTCTCAGATCTCAAAAGAATATTCGCTGGGAAGAAATTTTCGTCGAATGAAGAGGTGATCGCCGAAACTGAGGCCTATTTTGAAGCAAAGGACAATTCGTACTACAAAAATGGTATCGAAAAGTTGGAGGGTCGCTATAATCAGTGTATCACCCTTGAAGGGAATTATGTTGAATAAAAAAAACTAATTTTGCCAAAAAGATGTGTTTTACTATGTTAGGCTGGGGACTTTTCAATTGACCTATGATCTCTATGAAATGATCTTTCTTCAGAATTCTTCTTTGAGGAGTTTTTAAAAGTTTCTACAGTCTGGAACCCACCAATGGGAGAATTATCTATTGGGAATTTTTGAATATTGTTTGAAATTATTCTAGAAACTATGTTGCTGAGGTTGCTGTTGTTCTTTCTGGGATATCTAAATACACTGAGCTTGTTTTATTCCTGATAGCCAATCTACTTTTAAAATTCCTTTATACGGGCTTGTAAATGGGAATTTTGTGACAGTACTACAGTGATCACTGCTAAATGAGCAGTATAAAACGTGACTATTAGAGAAACTAAATAAGTCTGAAGAGTATATTATAAGGTTTGTGGGAAATGCTGCGCCGACTGTACTTTTATGTGTTGCTGCAGTTACTTTAAGAAGAATTCGATTACAATATATTAGCCACTTTGCTCAAAACCATTGGTGAATTTTGAAATGCGGTCAGAATCTCATACATTTATTACTTAAACTTGTAATGGTATCCTACTACTCATCTCATCTGTCATCTTAAAGTTATATAATCACAAGATCTAAATTTTTCTTAATTTCAAAAGCGTAGACTAATTAATTAAAATAGTCAGTTATACACAAATTACCTTTATTTACTCTTCAAATAAGGATGATATCCTATTCGCAAGTACTTAGAAATTATATAATCTATTAAAGAATTCTCTGACCGGAATATGTTTCAAATACCTCCTGAGATTGTTTCAATAGCGTTGTCACCTAAATTGAACAAATTTGCAGTACTTCCGAAGACGCCACGCTAACAATATTCTTATTATCCTAACCTTAATTATTTTAAATTAGTTCTCTGTCTCTTTTTAAAGACTTTCATGTATCTATTCATTCCACATCCGAAGTTTACTTAATTTTCATCACGATCTATCTGATCGAGGAGATACCAGTAACTCAAATATAAAATTAGAAACAAAACCCAGATATTAGTTGAAGGGAAATAAATCGCGAATGCTCATGTTACCAACTGATTTGAAAAACGAGAATTTCAATATCTGGTGAATGTGCGATCGGAAGGTGAGTAAGTCAGACAGAGATGTTAGCAAATACTTATATCATCAATCTTTCTCTTAGTCTGTCATATTTGTCCTGTCTAAAAATTATTTTTTCCGAAAAATTTAATCTACCATCAACATTTAAAAATGTTTCCTGGAGTATCCTTATCTCTGCTAGTGAAAAGAGAGGAATTTGTGATAAGGAAGATTTATTCCTTTTACCTCTACAATTCCACTGAAATAGGTTCATAAAATTAAGAGGGGAAAAAAAACACCTAGAAGCTCTCCATCATCCAATTGAAGGAAAACAAATAAAATTTGGAGGAGGTGTCCCACGTATACTGACAATGTAGAAAATGAAATATCTGTAAGGATGATTTACAGAAAAATATTTTTCTAATTTTATTCTTTATCAATATTTTTAGATATGCAACTACCAATAAAAACACAGGGAGTTATTGAGATCTTCTTTAGTTTATCTAAACTTCTCACTAGAAGCAACACGAAGGCTATTGGCAACGGACTTCGTAATTTTGAACCACGGTCAAGTAATGAGTACGACACCTGGGCTGGCACCCCCCTGCTAATTTCCACACCATGCCAACGGTAGGACTTCGGGCCCCGACCGATTTAACATACATCAGCCCCGGCTACACGGCCAAGGATCGAACCCACGACTGAACGAAAACCGTCAGTCACGAATCCGAAGCCATGACCACTAGGCTACCGCGGCCACGGAATCATTGGGATACGGTTTATTGATAGGGCTACTTTTGATTTCATTTTCTAAAAATTCTTGGCTAGGTTAACCATTTCAAGGATATTACCCAGACGTATGAACGTACGTTTTTTTTTGTATCGTTTCCTTGATAAAAAATGTTTTTCTACTGTTCTTTGAAATGACAGAAGCATTGTTTTTCAGTTTTTCTTCCAAAAAATTATGAAAATCTGAACACGCAGGAGAAGCTGCAATACTTGTTAGGAGTTTACTGAATTTGAGTCACGAATCTTAAACGTACTTCACTCAAAACCAGATGTTGTTGACGTCTTAATTAAGTAACTTTATTCTTTATTGAATGTTAAATAGAGTGGAGAATCGGAAGCGTGATCTCCTTTGCAATTCATGCAGCCTAAGACAGTTGTGCATTATCCACGATGAGTCACGCCGCAATTCACGCCAATCGCAGATTTTTGATAAGACCTGGGGAGTGTAAAAACTTTAATAATTCGTACAATGTCGAAATATTTCTCTGAACATTTGAAAACGCTGCTTCACGAACCAGAGTATGACTTTTTCCGGCAACATAGTTCCCAGTACCGCTATTAATACTGGTTACAATACCTGACGAGATTTGGCTTAGCATCTCATTTCTAAAATGAAAAAGTTTTTTGTCACTTACTCATCTTTGGCGAGATCTTGCATAAGAAAAGATATTCAAAACTAAGTGTCAAAAGGTAATTATCTCCCATATAACGTTAGCCTTAAAGTAATAATGTGGATGGGATCTATTGTTCAGATATGTGCTTCACACACTGGGTCCGAAGTAGAAAATCCTATTTTGGCTCCACTAGTGAATAACATGTTATTAATACTTTCACTTCTAGAGACTTTCTATTTAAACCCTTCATGAGTTTAGTTTAGTTTTTATTAACGTCGCACTTGAAGCAACACGAAGGCTACTGGCGACGGACCTCGTAATTTTGAACCTCGGTCAAGTGACGAGAACGACACCTGAGCTGGCATCTCCTCTCCTAACTTCCACACCACACCAATGGGAGGACTTTGGCCCCCCGATAGATTTTACGTGCATCAGCCCCGGTTACACGGCGGGTCTTCCGTGGCCAATTATCGAACCCGCGACTGAATGAAAACCGCCGGCCACGAATCCGAAACCATGACCACTAGGCTACCGTGGCTATCCCTTCATGAAGAGACTTCGGGCTAGTTTTTGGAATGTGAGAAGGCTTTAGCTAGTTTTCCAGTAAAACTTTTTATTTTGTAACGCTACGTTGATCTGCTCTTAATACACACAATCTCCTTACCGCTCGTTGAGGATCTACTTGTATAAAATTTTGATTAGCTGCATCCATTACTGGGATACTGTTATTTATAGTGATATTGTCCAAGTCCGATATATGAGATGTTGAAAGATTCAGGGTCAGTCAATTTTTAAATAAGGTGAGAAGAAAGTAATAATCGGATTTCTTAACAAAGTTCTTGACAAATCAATAAATAAAGAAGCAGTCTTATTTCTGACCTGTAATAAATAAAAAAACAATATAAAATACATGTGTGTGTATCCTATCATAATAATAAACTGTGATGTTTCAGTCTGCAATAGTTGAAAAAAGGGATAGCTAAGTGGTTATAGCGGTGTTCTTGAAAATAAAAAAAATAAAAAATAAAAAAAAAAAAAAAAAAAAAAAAAAAAAAAAAAAAAAAAAAAAAAAACTGAGAAAGTCACGGTTTTTGAGTATTTGTGAGTAGAGATATGACTTCCAAATCATAGAGTAAAATGTATAAATAAAGTTTCAAAATATTATGCCCTTTTACCTTACTTATAACTTCTGGGCTACCGCTCCCACGGTAGCTAATAGTCCGCGAGGCTACCTTTATTTCCATCCATTCATGGGTCAAAGAGTTTCGTCTCTGTATAGGAGTGCAGTGCGTAAAGTTGATGTACTCTAAGGTTCCACAATTAAAATTTGTCTAGAAGTCATATTGGTGATTTCCGATGCCACATATATTTTTCATCATATTTTAATTGGTTGAGAAGTGCTTTATCGTCATCATATCACAAGTGTTTTTTTTTTTAATTTCTGAATTTAAAAATTCTCTGGATTCGTGAGGGAAAACCTCCATCCCAACTAGTTTGCGTTTTTGCACGAAACATGCCTTTTACACTGTATTTAAGATTTTAACCCTATCAATTTACATTTTCTTAATGAATAATTCTATTTTATGTATTATTTCATTTTAATGTAACGTTTGAAAGTTTTGTAGTATTTTAAGTGGCTGTGATAGCCTAGTGGTCATGATCGCAAACTAGCGGCCAATGTTGCTTCTGTCGAGTCGTGGGTTCGAGCCCTGATGTGTGGCCGCGGTAGCCTACAGGAATATAAGATTTGACTTAAATACATGATTCCAAATTCATGATCTACAAAGCTATCAAAATTCCCCAAGGCAACTTTCGAAAAAAGTAATTTGAAAAAGAGCTCTGAAAGAAAATATTCAAATTTGCATGCAATGAATCAATCAATCAATACACTATTTCAAATTGTATATAAAAGCCCACAATCGTTTGCAAAATGCATTCTTTGAAGCTTTTAAATTACTTTTATTGATTTTTTTTGTAGTAGTTTTATCTTTGTGTTGCCGAAATGATGTATTTTGCTTTATTGTCTTTTTACCTGATGGTAACTTGCTTCAGTGAAAAGATTCCAGTAGCTCCGATATTAGAAAATCATGATGGAAGCGATGTAACAATGGCTCTTCCAGTCACATTTTCCTCTGAGAACATCACCAAATTTATAGCTTCTGATGTGAATATATTTCCAGAGACTATCGCAAGTTTCGTAATTAATAGGAATATTGAAAGATCTCCAAGACAAACTAATGTAAGTCTACTTCTTGAATAGTAGTTTCAAAACTTGTCTAAGTATTTAGCTAACAACGCTCCCATTAATTTGCCTCGGTTGATTCTGTAACTATACGCATAGAAACAAAGAAAAGGTACTATTCTAGAAATTTGGTTGAAGACAGGCCTTGGTAAGATTGTCGTAAGCCTTGAAGGAAGTGGTAAAGAGGATTTTGAGTTTAAACTCGTATGCACGGGTTGTATATTCTGGTCTGATAAACCAGAATACTTGCAATCTTGGTTCACATTCAATCCTACCATTGCATGTCTTCCTGTTTGTCTTGAAGATTGGACTTCAAAGAAATTAATAACTTGCATATTTATATTCGCTTGACGATAAAATTAAATTACTTAATTTCATGAGCTAAATTATGATTTTGCAATATTGTAAAACTAGAGTTGATTATTTAGAATAATGTAACTTTATTCTACTCCAAAGTGTATAACGACCCGTGTGGTGACCGGAAATGACGGAATAGTCCCACTGTAGCTCACGCATGACGTAAGAGGCGACTAAAATGGGTACCCAGTATCTGGGGGATTATATTGGAGGACTTCGGGGGGGGGGGGACTTGCCAATAGGCAAGTTCGGTCATCATGACCCCGAGGCATCCTAGTGATCTTTCTTATGGGTTTGGTGACGCCCCCCGGGTTACCCTAGCGACTCTTCTCTATTTTCGAGACTCCTTTTCAACCAATTGTCTTCAATTTCTTGATCTTTCCCATGGGGTTTACTGTCTTTGGTAAACACGGGTGACGCACTCCCGGGATACCCTAGCGATCCTTCTCTATTTTCGACCCTCCTTCTTGTCAACCATTTTTACCTTTTTTTCAACTTCACGTCTAGACCACAGTTTAATCTTGTTTGGCGCAGCATAGCCATATCTGGCTCTTGTGCCAATGAACTTCACTCTCACTCGCTCACCAGAGTGTATTACTGTGCACTAGATCTACTAGAGATCTAATTTCTAAATGCACAATGGCAAGATCAAATTCGAGCCATTAGGAAGTGAAGGGTGAGCTACAGACAATGGCTGTAGTTGCTTGAAGGTATCTTATGAAGTCTTATTCAAACCATATATCGGGATTCTTCTTTGCTTTGGACGTGCCTGTTTCACTCTTGAACTCTTTGTTTGGCAAGAGTGTTCCCGGATTTCCTTCCTGTCGTTTCACATGTACATTTCATCCCAATCCAACTGTCTCGTCGTTCTCTTTATCTGTAAATCTACCTGACTTTGAGGTAACTCGTTTGTTTTGCAAATTTTCTTTTTGCATTGGATTTGTTTTAATTCGAATAACGAGTTTATAGATTTCTTTTCTGTACCATTGTCTGGCACAGCTTAGCCAGACTTGTTTGTCGCGAGTCTTCATTCTCCAAAATCGTACCTTCCCACTTCAAGCCTTGACTACCGGCTGACTAGCAAAGTGCAATATCTATTAAACATCCGTATACAATGAAACGGTATGTTAAGGGCTAGATATCTTTAAATGTAATTGGAAACATTCCGTCCTATATTTATTACTCTTTTGCCTCTCACCCAATCTCTTGTAGGCTCTAATTTTAAGTAGAACAAGAACATTCTAATTTCAGTCCTGTGCAGCGATTATTTGGAGAAGGAACTAGCCCGAGTTTAAAAATCCATCCGGCGTTGCATCCTATAAGTTAAACCCCACAGTTACGTTTCATCCTGTCGTTACAGGAATAAGTTTTCTCCAATGAAATTAAAATGTTTGTTACTAGCATTACTTCAAGTCCTTCGGAATGAGATGATTTTGGGAAATTCCAATGTATACGTTGATACTGTTCAGGAAATTGTAGAAATGGCATTTAAAAGAGAGCATCTCGTATTAAGTGACGCAAGTCTACCATCTGAACCAATTCTCTAATTATGTGGTGGCCTAGTGATCGCGTCCGGCGTTATTTTCGTAGGTTCGAGCCTCTATTCCGTTAAAGACATGCCGTGTAGTTGGGGCTGATGCACATGATATCTGAGAATATAAATCTCCGTTGCGTTAAGAGAATGGTATCTGCTAGGATGTCATCCTCGTCACTTGACCGTGGTTCAAAATTAAGAGGACCATCGCCAATAGCTCTCGTTTATTCTAGTACGATGTCCAATTTTTCTTCCCATGGTGTTTACTGTCTTTAATAAACTGGGTATATCCTAGAGATCCCTTTCTATTTTGTGAACAAAGTTCTCGAGCAATTATATCGGTTACACTGTTTGACGTAGCATAGCCATATCTAGCTCCGTCTCCTTTCAACTTGCATAAATCTTAATTCTTAACTTTTTGCAGGCAAGGGAGAATTTGACTCGGTATCCATGTTCACATGGCAATCCATGCGGATTTTGGCCCTATGAAGGACATGCGAGAAGAGTTCTCTTGGATTACGTTGAAAGCATGTAAGTGCATTTTATTTATAGTCGCAGAACTTCGATTTTAAAAAAAAATCTTCAATAACTATTAGAAATCTTGCTATAAAAGTAAACTAAATTACTCTGCAACTGTTCATCGGCAGCAATCTTCAACCTACAAGAATAGTTGTGCCAGTCTTAAGTAAAAGTAATGATACTGAACAGGAATGTTATAACTTTAAGCGATTTTGAGGTTAGGAATGTATAACTTAGATTGATATTCAGTCTTAACAGAAGTTAATTTTACGATTCTCATTTCAGATGCTACTGTCCTGATGGTATAAGGTGTCTGCGCTACTCGGATAATATAAATCTTAGGATGTACGTATTCCGCTGTAATTTTACAAATTCAACTCTTTCTGCTTGACGGGAATATTTTGTCTAAAATTTAAGAAATGTGTTTTATTGCATCTTCAATTTGTGTGTTATGAATAAAGTGTTCTTAAGCAAACTGTTTTGTTGGCTTTCGAAATTAACGTAATTACAATATGTAGAATCCTAAAGTTGGAATTTTAATGGGTGGTTCCCTTCTGAAAGTCTCGGTGATATTAAGTTTTAATTTATTGTATATCATGAAAGAATTAAGGTCTTTCAAAGGGAGTGCCTTCATATTAAATTACTGACTTTTCGCCTTAATATAGGTTTGTTCTTGGTTTCCTTTAATTTAGTATAAAAGTCCGAACAACTTTATCTATCAAGGTAATGGGAGTCTAACGACTCTATTAAAATCTACTGTGTTGTATAAAGTATGTATACGTTGTAGAGTTTCGTGGGTATGACTAATCTTTCATGGGGGGGGGGGAATCTTTCTACAGCTTCTCGGTAAACTCTTCTCTAAACGTTTGTTCTGTTCTCAACCCTACTTCTCAAATTTCGCTTTCTGTTTTGGTTAAACAAATGTTTAGCTCTGCTTGATAGGAATTTCCTCTTCCTCCATAAGCCAAACTGTAACTCTTGCGGTAACCTCGTGTAATTACAGCCAGATTATGGGGGATGGTTAGCTTTGGTTCTGTGTTCGGCTGAAATTTGCCTCCCTTAAATGGCTACTAACAACTTAGTCTTAAATATTTTGGGACAAATTAAAAGAATCGGTAAGCGAAAGTTCGATTACTCAATTTGGTTGAATTTGTTTAGATACTTTATCGTACGAAGAATCTTGTCTCAACACTTAGTTAATTTAATGACTGTGGTAACATTGTTTTCGTTGAGTTGTAGGGAAATTAGAGCCCACATGGCCACCGTGTAACTGGAGAGGTGCAAAATCGGAGGTCTTCGTCTTTTTAATAAGGTTCAAAATCACCAAGTTTGCCTCGAGTATCCATCGTGTTGCTTCCAAGATCAACATTAATAAACTATAAATAAAATAAGCCTTTTACTGTGGCAAAATTGACTTAGAATTTTTGTTGACCCTCAAAAAGCATAAATACTATCTATTGCCTGTGGGGAAAATGAGTTCATGCACTTCTCATGGTAGAACTGTCTAGTTATTGAAATAAACTGTCAACAATAGTCTCAAAGGTCAACTTTCGGCATCGGCGACCGCATGTGACTCTAGATGGAACCTAAATAAAAGAACCTTTATTTCACCAGACACCAATTGTTGCTTTCACCCGAGCCAGGGTAGTACAAAAGTCCAACGGTGGGTTCTAATCTACACAAGCTCTTAATGCGGGGATAAGGAAATGCTGTACATATTCCTGTGAAAATATTTCTTGCACAGTTTAGAATTGGGGTGGGATCTCGGCTAGAATCTGTTCGTAGGGACCGATTTTACACTCGTAGAGGTGCTTCAGTGATCTTGCTTTCAAGTATACAGGGCCGCGGTAGCCTAGTGGTTAAAGTCGTAGGCTAGCGGGTTTTCGTTCAGTCGCGGGTTCGATCCTTGGCCGCTAAAGACACACCGTGTAGCCGGGGCTGATGCACGTTAAATCTGTCCGGGGCCCAAAGTCCTGTTGGCGCGGTGTGGATGTTGGGAGAGGTGGTGCAAGGTCGGGTATCGTGATCATGGTTCAAAATTACGAGGTCCGTCACCAATAGCCCTCGTGTTGCTTCTAGCAAGACGTTAATATAAACTAAACTAAAAAATTTGGAGTATGCAGTCTAGCTCGAGGATGATACTCTACAAATCTTTCTATTTTCGACCGTTGTCATTCGCGTTTGTTGTAGCTTACAAGATATACTTAAGCTAAAAAGGCAAACCAATTGTGTACTGAAAAGGAGTATTAAACTCGTAAAATAAAACTGGTGCTGTCCTCGTCACTCGCATAATTTCATAACTGCATCGTAATCGATTCCCGGAAAAGATTCACTAAATTGTATAAAAAAAAATGTATAATTCATTCATGGCTCTGCAAAAGGGCCTATAGAAAGATTTAATTGTAAAACTGCACAAGATCAAGTGCCAGCTTAGGTGTCGTCCTCGTCACTTGGCGGTGGTTCAAAATTACGAGGTCCGTTGCCAATAGCCCTTGCGTTTCTTCTAGTGCGACGTTAATAACTAAATTTATTCCTTGAAAAACAGCAACACTATTACTGTGCATACTTGCTTTTGTGACATAGTGTAGGCTAATTGCGAGAGTTTTCGCAATTCTGAACCACGGACAAGCGATGATACTTTATCTGGACTGAAAAGGACTTGCTTTCCTTAGGCAAGTTCTGGAGTACTTGCACCTAGATGTTCACCTTTTCTTCCCCATGGGGTTCCTCATTGGCTTACCCTTAAGTGGGCCTGGGAAGCGAGTCATCTCTTATCTGCTATGAGTTTCATGTCTGTGGTAAGCGCGGGTGACGTGATCTATCTGTGACTTCCATAGCCGAAGTTTGATGGTTATGAACATTCGGACGGCTTTTCCCCCTTATTTTCGTGGAGTGGAAGCTCTGAGAGATGTCAGCTCGGGGGGCCATCCTCTTTACTGGATCGAAGCTCTAAATTACAAGGTCTGTCACCAATAACTCCCGTGTTGCTTCTAGTGCAACGTTAATAAGACATTCAATAAAATTTGTTCTTGTCGAAACAAGGGTTCTAGTCTGAATGCCACTAAAGACTCGCCATACAGCGGAGCTGATCACGTTAAATCTTGCCGAGGTCCCAAGTCCTATTGTCATAGTGTGAAAGTTTGGAAAGTGGCTCAAATTTACGGGGTCCGTCACACATATCCCCCGTGTTGCTTCTAAGTGTGCGACTCGAACAAAATCAAAATTGTGGTGTTTTAACAAGTATTTGTGCATCTTAGACAAATTTTTGATTATTCGCGCCGCAATTTCACCGTCAGATTGTTTCCGAAAACAGAGCATTAAGACTCTAAGCTTCGGCTCACCAGTGTAGTGAAATGGGTGTGAAGGAATAGTTCCACTGAAGCTCATGCACGTCGTAAGAGGTGACAAATGATTACCCAGTGTCTGGCGTTATAGTCGTACACACTGCCACTCGGTATTATATCGTGGAATATCAGGAACTTGCTTTTTTTTTTGGTGGATACAAGCATCAAGAACTAAGTAAATATCGATTCACTTTGTGATCTGTTTTCTCTTCCATGGGGTCTAATGTCTTTGGTGAACACAGACGAAGCACTCCCGGGATACCCTGGTGATTCTTTTCTGTTTTCTATCCTTATTCTTGTCAACTACTTTCTTTTTTCAAACGTTCAGATCAAATCATTATACTTTACTTATTTATACTTTAGCTTTACACTTACTCGCATTGTTTGGAGCAGCATGGCCACATCCGGCTTTTCAGCCAATAAAAAATGCCATCATATACACTTAAGCTTTTGCTGAATATGTATAGAGTAAATTTATTTTTATTCGTAAAATCTTTTCAGCTGGTTATGTTTCGAGGGTGGGATGGTATGAAACGGCACATACTTGGATGTATCGAAAAGCGTCATCTCGCTGTTAGAAAAAGTAATTGAATACGAGTGAGTGACGGAGGAGTAGAATGGCGCAAGAGCTAGATGTGGCCAGGTTGCACCAAAGAAGGTATCTTTAATCTAGTCGCTTTAATGAGTGCAAGATAGTATTTTTAAGAGCAAAAGTCAGATATGGTCATGCGTTGAACAAGGTACTTGAATGTAAAGTTAGTGAAATGTGTTCCAGACATGAAAAAAACTGAAAGAAAAATTGGTTGACAAGGAGGGTCAAAAATAAAGGATATCCTGGGGATGTGTTTATTAAAGATGGAAGAGATCACTGAGGTGCATCGGGGTCATGATGCCTGTACCTACCTAAAGAAGGAAATCTCTTGGGTATCCTGATGTAATCCCCAAGGGTCGGGTGCCTGGCTATACCATCAAACACTGGGTACCCATTTTAGTCTCCTCTAGCGGTATGTAAAGACCCGCCGTGTAGCCGGTGCTGATGCACGTTAAATCTGTTCGGGGCCCAAAGTCCTCCCATTAGTGTGGTGTGGAAGTTAGGAGAGGGGAGTGCCAGCTCAGGTGTCGTCCTCGTCACTTGACCGTGGTTCAAAATTACGAGGTCCGTCGCCAATAGCCCTCGTGTTGCTTCTAGTGCGACATTAATTAAAACTAGACCTCTTGCGGCATGCATGAGCTACAGTGGGGCTATTCTTTTACACCCGATCACAATACGGGTGAGCAAGTAATGGAAATTGCTCTGTGAAACCTATCCTTGAGTTTGAGTAAATATTATTACATACTTCAAGGGAATACTTATGGAATATAAAGTTCAGGAATATAAATCTTACCTACTATAAGTTTAAGAATCATAGTGGTCATCCTCTTAAGATTTCGACTGAAATCTTGTGAGGATGAAATGCTTCGAGGTGGAAGCAGTGGTCGCTGTAGCCTAGTGGTCATGGCTTCGGATTCCTGGCCGGCGGTTTTCATTCAGTCGCGGGTTCGATCCTTGGCCACGAAAGACGCATGGTGTAACCGGGGCTAATGCACGTAAAATCTATCGGTGGGCCCAAAGTTCTCTCTAGTGTGGTGTGGAAGTTAGGAGAGGGGATGCCAGCTCAGGTGTCGTTCTGGTCATTTGACCGTGATTCAGAATTGCGAGGTCCGTCACCAATAGCCCTCGTGTTGCTTCTAGTGCGATGTTAATAGAAACTAATTAAACCAAAAAAACTCAAGCCCTAATTACATAAGACGTAATGTAGAAAGACCGATATACGTACAGTACATGATGCGGAAAATCGTATTATTCGTATGCCTTCAATTGGCTATTTGACATGGTTAAAAATTACTCGGTATGTCGCAACAATCATTCTATTGCTTCTAAGTGTGATGTCAATAAACAATCAAGAGTAAATGGGGAAACCAGCTAATTTGGAAAGTTTAGTTATTATTAACGTCGCACTAGAAGCAACACGAGGGCTATCGGCGACGGACCTTGTAGCTAATTTGGAAAGAATTAAGCTCGTTAAAGACTCATACTCGAAATTAGTTCATGATCATGAATTACATCGTTTAACCTATATACAGTGGCTCCCAAAATTGAGTATACATCTTCATTTTTTTACTTAGAATGTATTAAAATGTAATACTTAATATTTATATAAATCTGTATGCATCTAAGTGATAAAATACATTAAGAAATGTACTAGACGTGGAAACAGGTATGAAAACAGTTTAGTAAATTAATTATATATAAACAGAAACTACAACATATTAAGTCACAAAATTCAGTATACACGTGGAAAAACTTTTAAATGAAAACATAAAAAGACAAACTAATGTTTGGTTGCACACCCTTTCGAATTAATGACGGTTTCCAGACGGCATGGCATCGATTTAACCAGATTTTGGTTTATTTCACTTGGGTGAATTTAGCCTATTCTCCTCTTAAAACAGTTTTTAAATCATTTTTACTCTTAATATGGTGCTTTTGGACAGATTTTTCCGAATGTGACCATACATTTTCAATAACGTTGAGATAAAGTGATTATGCTGGAGCGTACAACTGCGTTCTACAGTTGTACATGTGGAGACCGGGAATGACAGAATAGCCCCATTGTTGCTCATGCATGTCGTAAGAGACGACTAAAATGGGTACCCAGCGTCTGGGGGTATAACCGGGCACCCTGCTCTTGGGGGATTATATTATGGTACCTCAGGGACTTGCCTTCTTCAGGTAAGTCCGGGCATCATGACACCGAGTCACCTTAAAGATTTTTTCTTTCCCATGGGATTTATTATCTTTGGTAAAAACGGGTGACGCACTCCCGGGATACCATAGCGATCCTTCTCTATTTTTGACCCTCCTTCTTGTCAACCACTTCTTATCTTTTATCTAGACCACAATTTAATCTTGTTTGGCGCAGCATAGCCATATCTGGCTCTTGCGCCAATAAACTTTACATTCACTCACTCACTCTACAGTTGTACAAAAACCACAATTGAACAATTTTAGCTCTATGCTTAGGATCATTATCGTGTTGAAAAATGAAACTCGTTCCTAAGACCAACTTTTCAGCACTTTGCTTTAAATAGTTTTGCGGAACGTTCAAGTATTTAATTTTGTCTATGATCCTATCAATTAACACTAAACAAACCATACTACTGGTTGATATATAGCCCCATACGACTACAGAGCCACCCCCCTACTTGACAGTAGGAATGGTGTTTTTTGAAAGCAACTCATTCTCAAGCTTCCGTCAAACATAGCATCACCTATCACTTCCAAGAACATTAAATTTACTCATCACTTTTTTTTCCTGCCCAATCAACCATTGAATCTTTTTTTTCCTGAGTAATCTTCTAATTGTTTCTGCAGAAACAGGTCTTTGTATTAGAAGTGGTTGCAGCAATTTTTGGAGCACTCTCCTTTGGAGTTTCGGTCACTTTTCGTAGGACCCTCCTACTTGTTCTGTCATCCAGGATCTCCTTTCGTTCTCTTCCTGGAATATTTTAGCATGTTCCAACTCTTTTCATTTTTTGATGATTTTCGAACACATTCGTGACTTCGCTGAACTACTTTTTGTATTTTTTCTAAGAGATTTACCTTCTTCGGTCATTTTACCGACCAACTCTCTAACTCGAGCAGCAGTTTCAGTTTTGGAACGTATTCTTAAAATTGAAAATTAATATTTCTACAAGAAACTTATACATTAGGATCTAAATCCAATGTCAGTATCAAACGAAAAAAACTTTAGTAAAATAGTAGTAGCTAATTTATCCGGTTTTCTACCAGTCCTCCCGTTGGCGTGGTGTGGATGTTAGGAGAGGAGAGAGTCAGGTCGGGTGTCGTCCTTGTCACTTGATCGTGGTTCAAAATTACGAGGTCCGTCGCCCAAAGCCCTCGTGTTGCTTCTAGTGCGATATTAATACAAACTAAACTGAACTAAAAAAACCTGGTTTTCTGCCACTATACTTAATTTTGTGACATCAATTCGTGTCATTTAGTTAGAGAATGCAAATAATTGTATTATTATATTAACTTAATATTTATTTTTTGAATAAATATCTTATTTAAGATGGAATTTATCATTTAATTTTAAAAAAAACATTTACGTAAAACTTTTTCATAGGTTTGTGTATTGAAAGTAAAGAAAAAGAGATGTATACTCAATTTTGGGAGCACTGTATATTCAAATAATTTTTAGGGCAGCAGTAGCCTAGTGGTCAAGGTCGTGGACTAGCGGCCGGCGGTTTTCGTTCAGTCGCGGGTTCGATCCATGGCCGCCAAAGACCTGCCGTGTAGCGGGAGCTGATGCACGTTAAATCTGTTCGGGGCCCAAAGTCCTACCGTTGGCATGGTGTGTATGTTAGGAGAGGAGAGTGCCAGCCCAGGTGTCGTCCTCGTCACTTGACCGTGGTTCAAAATTACGGGGTCCGTCGCCAATAACCCTCGTGTTACTTCTAGTGCGATGTTAATAAAAACAAAACTAAACTCAAATAATTTATATCTAGTTTTAGGTATTTTACATTCTAATTTTTTTTTCAGTAATAGTGAAAAAATACTCTAAGCAGCGAAATTGTAGTAGAATTGCTTTCGGACATATGTTCAATTATACTATAAATACATTAGCTGCCACGATCCTCATTGGGGAATAATGGAATTTTAAATACACCACTCGGCCCCAAAAATATATTTGGTACGTCTGACAGTTTAGTTTTTTCTTCCATATATATCAGTCAATATTGTGTGTAACAGAAAGTGTGTATTCTGTGCTTCGTTTCTTTACAACAAGCGAACAAATTTGAAATTCGTCTGCAAGTTGAACGGAAAAGATTTGTCATATTTGAAGCGTCGTATTTTTCGTTTGGTTTTTATCCTCCTCAGAACCAAGGTCAATTTTAAACAATAAATTTTAGAATCATATATATCAATCGGCTCTAAATACACGAAAATACTGAAAAAATCTTAAGAAAATTATTTTAATTTTTATTATTGAGAAATTAAGTGCCTCCTGGAGGAAGCATTGAGATAAAATGGCATCATAATGTTAAATTAAAATATTTCTTTAAACCTAATTTAATGAGTAATTCATTATAATGAGCATAATCTAAAATGAGCATAACGTAAAATTTGAATCACAAAATATTCCTGTTGGAACTGTTTGCAGAAGACTCCTAATTTCCAAAATTTATCATTAGTTTTTTTCCTCTCTATATTTATCCTATACTATAAAATAATTTTTCAATTTTAAGTTGTTTCTTATTGAAAACTCGTGATATCCGAGAAATATTGTCTGCGAGTACGGGAATTCTAATTTTTTCTGCCCAATACATTCGAATTCTGGGAAATTTTAAATTAGACATAATTACAGTGATTACTAATTATGTTTCATTTCATTTTCTGACAGATACAGGTTATCTCCTTGTATCCTTTAAATATCTACATTTGGTGAATTCAGTTAGCAATCAAAGAATATCATTCCGAGCTGAAATATATGCCATAATTATAGTTTCAAATCGAGTGATTTTGATAGCCATTGACGCAATGTCTCCTACAGATGACACTGAAATAACAGCGTTCTAAATCAGAAGTGGCAAGATTTGAGTAAGAATTTAATAATTTATACATAACAGTATGTTTAAGGATTTCAACAGTGCGTTTAATAATTTTTTATTATACAAATAATAAAAAATATGAACACTTAGAGATGCTCAATGTATAATTTTCTTTCTCTCTGAAAACACCATTTTCATTTTACCATAAATAAGTTACGAATGCAAAAAGATCACTAAAAATCATTTTTTTTTAGAACTACCATCTATTAACAAGAAAATTAATAATTCTGGGTTCCAATGAGGTATTTTATTTAACTTGGTGGCATTTTTTGAAAGTGTTGTTTAGTGTCTCCTACAGACGACGTTAGGACTGAGGAGGTTATACTATAATGAAATACCGTATATAAATAAGTAATTTAGAGATTATAGTAAGGATCTGTTACTTATTCAGTTTTTTTTTATTAAAATTATTTTATTGTTCATTTTGTAACGATACTCATTTTAAAAAATATCAAATATTTTCAAAACAAAACACAATTTTAATATAATTATACTGTTAGACAATTTTTAGAGCAAAAAAAACTTAATTGGGCGAAAATTTAAGAAAAATGGCAGTTAATGGGTTAAGCGTGCACATTCAAGAGAATTTCTCAAATGATTAATGTATACAAAGCTATTATGCTGTATCTTCTAAACCTTTCAAAGAACTTGTTTCAGCAAATTTCGCATAAAATATTGTAGAAGTTATTATAATTTATATTTCTAAATGAAATATAAATATAGCTATACAAATTCTTATCCATTCATGAGAAAATGGTTTGTGTTTATCGAGAAATGGTTTACAAGACTATCAAAAATGCTTCATTATATATATATATATATATATACAAGCTTGAGAATAATTTAATACCAAACACATGAAAATATTCTTATCGTTTCAGAACGTACGGAATAAACTATCCCACAATCCCATTGTAAATGAAAATAAAAAGAATACCTTTATAGAGATCGGAAAAAAAACTTTACTTAATATAAAAAAAACCCCTATTTATGTTAAGTATTAACTTAAGGATAATAATTAATATAAATCCTATTTATATTAAGTATTATCCTATATATATGTATTAAGTATTATCCTATATATATGTATTAAGTATTATCCTATATATATATATTAAGTATTATCCTATATATATGTATTAAGTATTATCCTATATATATATATATTAAGTATTATCCTATATATATGTATTAAGTATTATCCTATATGTATTTTAAATACTACTCCTTAATATAAAATCCTATTTATATTTGAAATCATAATATACCAATATTTGCTATTTTAGTGTTCAGTTGTAAGACGTATAGCAGTCTGGAGTGCATTTTTCTTTTGCACCAAATATTTATTCATCAGTTTAATAAGAGTTTATGTTCTCACACACAAAAAATTATGGATTGTATTAAAGATCCGTAATATTGTGGGGCTGATGTACTTTGTGTCTCACATTGGGAGGGTAGGAAAGTTTGAAAACTTAGATGTCTCTCAGGTATCGTCCTCATCACTTGACCATGGTACAGATTAACTATGTTCGTTACGAATAGCTCTCCGCGTTGCTTCTTACAACGACGTTAATCCCCTTAGAGGCTTACCTCCTTCAGGTAAGCATTGGAATCATAGATAAATAAAACCTCCTTTAAATAAGTATGGTGACTGCCGTAACGTAATGGTCATGGTCGCGGACTCGCGGTCGGTGGTTTTCGTCGAGTTGCGGTTCCAACCTTGATGCAACTAAACATCTCCATGCAGCCGGAGCTGATGCACGTTAAATCTGTTGGGGACCAAAGTCCTTTTATTGGAGTGACGTGTAAGCTAGGAGAGTGGTGCTCCTGCTGAGTTTTCGTCACTCAAACGAGGTTCAAAATTTTAAGGCCCATTATCAATAGCACTCGTGTTTCTTCTCACGCGACGTTCATAAAATCAAATAAAAAAAAAAGTTCTATAAAAAGTTTTACAAAGTACAGATTTAGCCACCCAAGGTATGCGTGTTTTAATAATTATTGTTAAATTACTCAATTAAATATATTCTTAAGAATTAAAATAAATGATGAAATATCAAGAAATAGACAATAGTAAATTTTTCCGATATATAAATTAAAGCAAAAGCTAAATTATTAAATTGAATATATTTAAGCTAAATGTAATTAATATTAAAGTTGTCAATGTCAACATTAATAAACAATCGTTTATTCTCGCAAATTGTTTCTACTAAAAATCCGTCAAGAGTAGGGCTGTTACACGTAAATTCTATAGGAATGAAAATCCTCGTTGGCGTGACTCAGGACCGTTAGGAGAGAGGGGATCCATTTCAAATGTCATCTTGTGATTTGACTATAATTTAAAATTACGAAGTTCATCAGCGATTGCCCTCGTATTACTCATGATTGGTGGTGCTACTAATCCTTAAATCAATCTCACAAATTTATTCTACAAAAAGATTTGAGGTAAACTTATTCGACAAAATAGTTCTACAAATTTATAAAATTATGAAATTGATTGATAAGTAGGTTTTATTAAAGTCACACTAGAAGCAAAACGATTGCTATAAACGTGTGAGATAAAACATTTTACTTAATGTTTATACACTTAAAATTAAGGGGCAAATATTTTACATATTTTTACATTAAAGAAGTAATTCAATTTTAGTTTCCGTTTTGTGATTGTAATTTTTTTTTCTTTTGTTCTTTTAACTTTATTGAGGAACTGGCCTCTCTAGAGTTTACTTTATTTAGGTAAGTACAGATTCCGAGGTTACCTAGGGATCATTTTTTGTCTCATGAGGATTATTATCTTTGGTAAGCATGGGTGACTTGCTCCTGGGATACCCTGTAGAGCCTATATTTTTTCGACTCTCCTTTTCAACCAATAATTACTTTTCTTTCATTTTTTCCAATGTCTAGATCACAGATACTCGTAGCTCGATGCAGTTTAGCCAGTCTTTGATCTTGCGCCATGAGCCCCAACTTTTACTCAATCATTTACTCAGCGAATTGTAAATATTACTCGATATACACAGTCGTATAGAATTATTGATTTTCAAATTAACTGGTGATAATTGTAACATACTTTCATGAATTGGTTTATTAAGTTTGACGACGGAAATAATTAAAATTATGTTCACTGAGGGCAGTAATTTCAATTCAGTGAAGAAAGGAATTATACATTTCAATAACCTTTCTCGGAATACGACTTAAGTAAATAAAATGAAAAGTTCGTTTTCATCTGATACATTTATCAGTAATAAAAAGGTATTCGATTTTGTACATTATTTATTTCATTGGTATTTATTATTATTTGGGTTATTTTTATCTATATTTATGTTCTTAAAATATGTAGTTTAGAATATCAACCATTTTTTTAAATTCTTCAATAAATAAATGAAAATTATATTGGTATTTGAATCTTCAAGGTAATATTACTACAAATACTTTAAACAAACATTATTTTCCTTTTACCGAGGTTGCCTATTGGTCATTGTTGGGTTCTCGTAGACAGCGTTGTTTTCGTCCAGTGGCAAGTTCGAGCCCTAATATCGTTAAAGACCCGCCATGTTGCGCATTTGATGCGTTGTTTTAGATGCTCATTTCTGTTGATAGATGCTCAGCAACTGTCCTCACGGTTTTTTTATTATTATTATTATTATTATTATTATTTTCATTTTTATTCATTATAACTTTTCCTCAATTATTTGTCTCTTATTATTACTTTTGACTACTATCAGTAATATTTCCCTTATAAATATAAATCAGAAAGAGAGAAAGAGAGAGTTTACATATTTTTTAAATCTTTAACACTTTTAATATTTCTCTCTTCCTTTAAAAAATTTTTTTACTAGGACAAAAGTAACTTTTTAATTTTTTAAACATATTCCTTTTCAAAAAAGATAGAACCCTCAAATGCAGTAAATGTGAAGGCCGTTTTAACTTTAAGAGTGTGAAATTCCATGTAGTCCTCCCATTACCCCAATTGACCGCAACACCATAGAGGTATATTTATCACCTGAGTCGGAAATCCCATCCAACACAATATACCAAATACCTTATAATAATCAGCGCAATCTATGGGTGTTAATCAGTTTTTTTATTCACCGAAAACCATTTAAACTGTTCACGGTCCCTTCCTTTGTTATTTAAATTGTTTTAATTAGAAAAATATAAATTTATGTTCCTGTGGCTCTTTTGGAGATTTTGACCATTGCATTTTCTCTTGTCTTTTTATCAAAAGTTTTTATTTAGTTTGTTTTATTGTAGAAGCAAAGCCTAATTGGCTGAAGTCCTTGTGGGGAAAATCCTACATAGTTTGCATTTCAAGCTTAAATCATGTATTCTTACGGCTAGTAAAAATACTCAACGGATTTCGTAATTGTTTCAATTTTTGATTATATTTCTGAACATTTTAATATTTCCTTGTTGGGTGCTTATTATTTTATACCTCGTATATATTTTTGTCTGCCCTTTGTAGTTATCGAGTTTGTGGATGCTGTTTTGTATTTTGTCATTTAGCCAATGATACGTTGCTCCTGTTATAAGTCTTATTTCTGCAAGAAAGTTCTATTGTTCTTTTTTTTATCTCTGTCACGTTTATTTCCTGATCTATAAGCACCTTATAAGCTTTTATTTATCTTTGAATTTAGCAAATTATGCAACATCTTAGGTTATCTATTTTAACATATACTGTTATATCTTATATTTTATTGTTGAAATTTTCCTTTGCCAGTAAATGATCAGTGAGGGAATTACTGTCTCCCTGGATGCGGGTTGGTAACTCTAAACCTTGTGGATTAAAACCTAGATCTAAACCTTGTGTGGAGATCGGTCCCCTTGTGGATTATGCTAAAGCCCAAGTGTTGCTTCGAAGTGCGGCTTTAATAAACAATTGCATTGAAAGATTATAAGCCGAATCCTCCCATTGCAAATTCTTGTTTGACTGTTCGGGATTTTTATTTTACTACTTTTTGGACGATTTGAGAAGAACTTTCAATAAAATATTATAAGTATGTTTTAGCAGAAAATGTAAAGAGCTCCATTTTGTATGAACTTGTACATACAGATATCCTCTAAGAGCTTACGTTTTATATGTTAACATTAATGCAAACTTCGAGAGGAATCTTTTTTTCCTGTAAATACTCATTTAAACAATTCTTTTGATAATACTAAACATAAAAGCACTTTATTGTTTTGAATTGTATTCTTAGTTATCATATGAGTAATATAAGAGTGGAATCAAGCAATGATGTACAGTATAAGTCATTAAAGAATATTTAACTTAAATGAGTAAATATACCATTTTTTTTTTGTTCATATTCACAACATATACTTTTGTATACAGGTTGTTCATAAGCTGTTAGGGAAAAAGTAGGTGTGATAACACACTTCAATGTTAACCATATTTACTATAGAAATTTAAGATTACATTTTTGTGTTGCTAGGAATGGAATGTAAGGTTAAATGTGTCTATATTAAACTTACAGCAGTGAAAAATAATCATAATTAACGAAATCATATTTACACAATTCCAACCAAATCAGAGAAAAGCTCAAAGATACATAAGTAACCTCTGAAAGTATCTTCACTCTGACGAAAGAAGAGTGAAATCCCTTCTTTTAGTCTTCTAGTATTGTATTTAGTTTGTGATCTGTAATATCGATTCTGCAACGAGTCTTCCTCAGAATATCCAGATGCATCATTTGTATTATACATACAATCTAGATGCGTGTGACATTAGATACGTAACCCATACGTCTTCAAAAGGTATATGACGCTTGGGGAATATTTCCCAATACAGCATACTACATGATCCTTTTTCGTTTTCACTTTCTTGACCGCGCATTAGATACTTTTCTGCCAGTTCCTCGTGCGTGTTATTCGCCATGATTTTGTAAAAACTCCTCTCGAATTATGTTATCATGAAAATAGCGTGAAGCGTAAATAACGTTTAACTTACAGAAATAACGTTTGCATCTTCTAACTTCTTGCTGAGCCTTAACGAGTTAATCATCTGTAACGGTCAATGCGGCTAGTGTTTCGTTAAAAAACTGAATTTTATGCTGCTTTGAGTCTTTTTCGGATCTGAATGTTACTGTGCAATTTATGAGTTCGTTATTTTTAATTTTTCTTTCTCTGTTGAAAGTTCAACTTAGATATTTTAAGTTCTTACATTTCTTACATACTGATGGGGAAGCGGTCCTAGGTTTATATTATAAATATTGTTTGCTTTGAGGAGTACTATCAAGTTTTGTTTGTTGATGCAGCTTATGAATATTTTGAAATTATAAAATGTTAACATAATTATTATCAGTCTAGAAAACAATTTATTACGTTTTTTTAAAATGATATCTATAAAAGTCGCATAAAGTATTTTGTAAATAATATTTAACAAAATTTCTCTTTCCAAGAAATTAGTTCATATTGCCAAAAACATATAAATTGTTTCCACATGAAATAGTGAAATAAATAAAATACGAGGGAAGAGATTCCCAGGTTGTAGTGATCATACATAATATGTTCGTTAGTGGTCCCTATTATATCCGGACAAGATCCTCATTAAATATGGTTGGACTAGTGTGAATGATCATTTAACATTCCTGTTTCCCACGAACTTTCAGATAAAATCTAGGCCGAAAAAAGTACACGATCTTGGAATCAAAAGCAACCTTTACCAAATGTTATAGTTTTTAGGTGTAATTTTCTTTAACAGTCGGGGTGCTCAATGACCAATAGCTGAGATGATTAATTTAGCTATGGGACAAAAAAATAGTTATGTCCTATTGTTTTGAAAGAGGTGGACTAATTTCATTCCACGGAAATTTTCAAAAGGAATATCAGAAACCTCCTAAGTGTTCAGCTGGAACGTCGTGTCCAAGAACATTGTACTACTTTTTCTAGCGGGAGAACAAAAGATGCAAGTATGAAATCTAAGTTATCTAATTGTAAATATCAAGTAAATTATTTTAAATTCTTTGCAATAAACTAGTGTTAATATTACTCTGAAAGTATCCTGTCATTTAATAGACACCAACCCACCACAGCCGATAGATTATCAAGTGAAATTTCTCAATTTAACAGTTTTTAAATCATATTGTTGAAAAGCAGAAATAGATTTTTCATATTTTCACATGTTGATTCATGTGATTAATTTTACAACAAATTGTTTTTTTTTTTTTTTTTTTTTTTTTTTTTTTGAAATTAACGAACATGACGTATTACTTTAAATATCCATGAGCTTATGAAGAATAAAACAGATATGACGTTCACTTATTTTCTAACTGTATTGCTATACGCAATTACCATATTTTACAAGGTTATTTTATCTTTTCTCATTTTTTTAACCGAATATCTACCATTTCATCCCAATGCTCCTCTTAAGCCTATAATTGTAACTTTCTACTTGATATCATACTTCCGAAGTTGTCTTTTGCATATCGTATCAAATATATTTTTCTAATTATATAATTACATTTTAATTCAGAAATAAATATTATGCAGTGATGGCACTAAATCTCAAAAAATATGCGAAGTACTAGGGGTGAGGATCAAAAGAGTGACCTGTTCTTTCGAACTAGTTTATCTAAAAGAGCGAAAACATATGAGTTAGCGGTTCACGAGAAACCTGTACCTAGGTGTTCCGAGTTATTTAGAGATTAGAGATTGTTTCTACTCTCTGCCTTCCCATATGTATAATTTTCTATAAAAATACGTGCTAAGCAAAGCTATACGGAAGAAGCCCAAAGATATTGCCGGCATTTTTACTCAAGGCCCGTATTCGCACTGGAGGAATGCAAATGGGCACAGAAACACCCCCTCTACCAGCTGCTGAATCTCTTTATCAACGATAGTAACATACCCATGCTCCCCGACATCTCCCACACAGTTCCTCGAATAAATCTATTAACCGATAAGTACAATGCTAAGCATTCGATAGCGCTCACCACAGCGAGAATGTTGTAAGAAAGAAAGAACTAGATCGATCGCTTCCAGGGGAGCTAGAGTGAAGGAGAACAATTCCTCCGAACATGCTCTTTCTGCCGAGAGTAAAAGACCTGGCAAAGCAGGTCTTGGAATTAGAAGGCCTGTTTTGGTAGGTCTTCAAGTATGGCAACCAAAGCAAGTTGAGGAACGGTAAAGATTTGGGTAAGTGATTCCGAACTGGTAAGGTTTGTCACTCCGAACGGTAAGTCTTACTCAATTTCGTATTCTATTTCCAAACTCAAATAGACACAAAAATAGAATTGTTTTACATTTAATTGTATTTTTTTTTATTTGCTTCAATATATTTTATATTGTTATTTTTAAATGTATGTTCAGATTAAAAAATTCTCGGATTTTTATTAGATATAAATTAGAAAACGAACATAATAATTTATATGATGCGCATAATGATATTTAAAAAGTTTGTTTATGCATTTATAACTCTCCAAAAGCATATTTTTATTCTTAAATTGTAAGGCTTCTTATACTGTAAGACTGGCTTGAATATATTTTGCTATATTAGGTTTATATATAAAGTGATGCTAAAATCATTATATATATATATATATATATATATATATATATATATTTTATATATATTTTTTTATATATATATATATATATATATATATATATATATATTGATCAATTTGATCAAATCTAAGAATTATTCACAAAGAATTTTTTTATGAAAAATTTCTCATAATTTTTATTCTTTTTACTGGTTTATTAAGAAAGCAAATAAAAAATAATTTGAAATAATTATAAATCAAATAGCGAAATGCGAATAGTAGGCAAAAGCATTTAATACATTTACGGATTACTATTAATTAAAAAAATCTGTATCATATGCTTTACTATGAAATGCGTAAGATATTATATTCTAGCTCAAACACACAAAATAATATATAAATAATATGTTTTATTTTAGTTTGCAGTGTCAGCAAAATTAAAATACTAAGTGCTTAAACTAATTGCTGTCTAATTATATTCTATGCTTTAATGAAATGAATAATTAACAGATACACGTTAAATATATCAAATATATAAATTCATATTTTACTGTTATTTGCTTTCTTAATAAACAGTTTGCATTTACTTCATTTTTTTTAATTAATAAATATATAAAGATTACTCGTATTAAGAAATTACAAAAGATACTTTATTTGCATAATATGCTGTTAAAATTAGGAAAAAAATGTTTTATTTAGTATTAATTTAATTAAAACAAAAGACAGTTTCTAATAGGTTTTTTTCTACTTACATTATAACTATGTCTGAGTCAAAACTAAAAAGCATTTTCTCACATATGCACCAAATTGAGCCGAAATTTTCTGTACACGATTGGTTTGGATAACAATACGATTATTTAATTGTAATTAATTAATAGCATTTAATTGATTAAAGCTAATTATTTAAAGAATTTAATTTTACTCATAATTCCAATTGCTTAAAACGTGAAACAATTGAATATTGAAACTAGCAAATTAAACTATCGTAAAATTTTAAGGTATAAAAAATATTATGTTATGCTAAGTGTGACGTTTGAAAGAAAACCCATGTTTAAGAAAACTCATTTTTTTACCCGTGTTATTTCTTAAAATTCAGCCGAAATGATTTTTCCTAATATGTGTACAGTTATCATGTATAGCAATTATATAATGTTAAATTCAGTAGAATATTTATGACGTTTTGCTTGAGGAGTTTAAAGAACAAGTGCATCAAAGAATAGTTAAAGAACGGTGTTTTGTAAATAAACAGGAACGGGCAAGAAGAGTTCCTTTAAAAGAACATGAATTCCCATTTTCCTACAAGGTATTTTTATTTAATAAAATTTTCTAATAGTAATAATAACAATAATCTGAATTTAAATTTATTTGGATCACAAGAGTATCAGAATAATTCTAGATTGAATTAGTTTTTATGTTATAGGAATAAAATAAATGAAAGAATTCAGATCAAATCCATTAAACTAAAATTTTTAAATGATGTGAGAGTGCTTGGATACTTTATTTCCTTAAACAGTTATCGTCTTTGCTTACTGAATCAAATCTGGAAATCAATATATTTCTCTAGTAAAATATTGAGCTATTTTGCATTAAAAAGAAATAGAAGAGCAAAAAATTGACATTATCAGAGATTTCAAACAAAACATACATTAATTCCAACCGTTATTAAATTTCCTGTTCCCCATTTACATCCACCTATATTCGATATGATAAAAATCAATATACGATGTATATCTATTTTTTCCCTTCTTTTCTTGGCTTTAAAACATACGAATGTTTTTTGAAAAGTTGATATTCCGTATTTATTTACTTTTAGAAATAACAGATTAGTTTCGTACATTTCAAACATACCAGATTCTCGAAGCGTATTTTTAAAATGTGGGTTTTTTGTTTTAATCAAAAATATAAATCTAAGTGATACATTTATCTTATCTCTTGTTCCAAAAAATACACACCTAACTTGAAAACCCTAATATATTTAAGATTAAGAATGATTGTGACTTTCCATTTGTTACATATTAATTCTGCTTTCTTATGATAGTAAATTTATTCTAAACTCTGCACTTATTAGTTCAAAATGAACGTAAATTTTACTCCAAATGCATTTTGAACATAAAATTTATATGTACATAATTAGATCAATATTCTTTTCGTATATTAAACAAGTATACCTCTGTAAAAGGCTCACACATACAGTAAGTAAGATTTAGCCTTTGTCAATATTTTTAACTTAAAAATACAAGAAGAAAATAGAGATTTTAGGTACTTTCCGGAATATGTATAAGAATGTTGACATATTTACGTACGATAAAGTAAAATAAATAGCCTTTTCAAAGGTAGAATTATCTCTCGTTCTCAGTTATGAAAATAAACTTATAGGTGAATTATAAAGATATTTACCTTTTTTTTGAAAGATTATTTTTATTATTAAATTAAATTGAAGAAACTAAACAGAATCTAATATAAAATTGCTGTTTATAAAGATAAGTCTGTATATAAATATGGCAAAATAAAGAAAAATCACTTATTGAATCCAATTTTAGATCAAAGGGTGCATCACATAATGGGGATATATATATATCCCCATTATTCGCACATTTAAAAATAAACGTAATTAGCCTTTCAAACAATTAAATAAGTACTATTATACATAACAATAGGAGAAAGAAAATCCTCAGGCATAGATTTTATATGAAAAAAATCATAACGAATAAACTTCTCAGAAACTGAATTGTGCCTACTTGAAAAGAAAGTCTGCCTTCATTGAAAAGAAAACTTTCGACAAGAAAATATTTCTGTGTTTATTACTATGTTTAAATATATTTCAAATAATCCTTAAGAACTAAATAGTTCAGCGTTAAAGACTGTGGAACTTAGTGCTCAGCTATACAAATACTTCGAAATTGTTTTCTACGCTACAGAAATGAGTAAATCCATAAAAGAGCAAACGACATTTTCAGATGAACATAACCTCTCGTAAAACTATCGATTTCCGTGCCTAATTGTTTTTATTCTGGCGACACATACCGCTGGAACAAGATTCTGAGATAAAGAAATAGACAGCCCTTCTAGGTTGTATGATATTAGCAAAGCAATAGCTGTGTTCACTTCGGTGATTCCGATTTCCACGCACTGACTCCCATTACAACTGAACAAATCGAAAAGGATCTTCCACATACCTTCGATCGCACTTATCAGAATCTTTCTTGTACCCGCGTCTATTTCTTTTTCCATTAATTATCGCCAAAAGGGGACCCTATTGACATCATCTGCTCAGTTAGCATCAGTTGTACGACTCAATCTAATTTCTGCTGAACTTATTTGAAAGCCGGTGATTTTTACAAAATTTACAAATTGCTTGGCTTAACAGTACTCGTAACTCTGCGGAAATGATTGTTTTTTCAAAACATTATCTCCGTTTATTTAATCACGTTGAATAAGAGAAATTACTTTGCCATATATTATTACACTAAACATATTAAGATAATTTCAAATGAACATTTTTCAAAACTCTTGAAAGATCATCGCTAGAGAAATTTTTCGCAAGTTTTTTTCCATTACCTAAACACAATTAGAATTAATGTTTTTATTATTTAAAACTCATTTTTCTAGCATTATTCTTTGGGTTCGCTGAACAGCAATTTCATAAATGTAAAAAAAAAAAAAAAAAAAAAAAAAAAAACATTTAATTCCATAATTCTCGGATCGTGTAAATGATCTTATTTCATTTAAGTGTGTATGGCTGGTTTATGTTATAGCATATCCATTTCTCTGTTTAATATTTACATATTTTGTGACTTATCTAATGTGAGTTATTGGAACTAATTTCCATCAAATCATTAAATATATAAATAGTTAAACTTCGTTTTAAAAGAAGCATGAAAGGCATTTGTAAGTAGCAAGTTAATTTCTTACTTTTTTCCATTAGTATAAAAATATTTTATGTCTGGTTGATTAGCCTTTTTACCAATGCTTTCATCCTGGTTCTCTTTTGCGGGCTTATTTTATTTAATTCCTGCTTAAGCATTTTTATAAACCGATAGCATAAACTTATTTCTTATCAATCATGTAAGTATTGAATCATTTAAGAGTAATACGAGTATTTTTAAGCCACATAGTAATTCTAGTAATATTCTGTATAAAGTTATAAGTAAAGCAGAATTTTACTTAAACTTATGGTAGAAGTAAAATCAAAATTCATTTATACATTACAATTTAATTTACAACATGAATCTTTGGTTTTATCTCATTCTTGGCAGAAATAAATAACAAGAAAACAAAAATTCTGTATCTCCTCTGAAAAAAAAATTGTTAAGGACGCATCGTAAAATAAACTGTAGCAAATAACATTAAGCGGATGTGGAGTCTCATCACTATAAAATATTATTGTAATACTGTTAGTACAGTAGAACAAATAACATTTAATATTTTAAAAAAAGTATAGAAAGTTATGGAACACTTTAAAGGGAGGGGGGAAAGAGTTCATTTGACGCTGTGCACCGAAAAAGGAAAAAAAAAATGTCTATATGCAGCAATGACGTTTGAGAAAGGGGTTGCAGCGGCTCTCGTCAACAACAATGTCAGAAGTTGAAAGGCCTTACTTAACCAGCCAGATGAGATGTCTTTTCAGCCTGGTTGGTAGGACAGACAACTTCGAACCCACTGGTCCAGGATTCGAAACAACGCTGCCGCATCAAGGTCATCAACTCTCTCCCCCAATCGGGGTTGGAAAACCACTGTCTGCCGAAGTGTCATTGCGATATAAGTCCCACATGATCTGCAAAGAAATATCCCACGAGCCACACACATTTATTTTTGCCTAACGCAGAGGTACTGGTGGATGACTGAACAGGTTTTTCTTTGTCTGTATTCTGCAATTCTGAATACAGACATATCTAAGAATTTGAAAATAGTCTTGATCTATCCAAAAATCTTTATTTGCCATTCATTCTCCTCTTCCATGTGATATATAAAATTATAGGGCTGAGGTATGTCGTTTTGGCAAGTCAGCAGGACAGAAGTCCTGAATAGTAATAATGATAGATAATTTTGCATGGATAGCAATACAGGATGTTTTGTAAAATTTTACGCACCGTACTTACAATGATCCCCGTTGGGCATTTCCCCGTCTACTGCATGTTTACTCATCACTGTTTGCCTTTTCCGGCATGGCCGTTGCTGTTTCTTCTGTGTATATGTTATGTGTCTGAAGCAATTGTTTTTCTCTCTCAACAAGATTTCTCTTCAAATGAACATGTGTCTTCGAATTTCTAAAGTATCTTCTGCAGATCGTTGGCAGATATCGGGCCATAGCCTTTCTAGTAATCTTTTGATCTCCGGAACTTATTTAGAGTTATGACCGCCCAATCATTGTTCTTGTAAAACAGTTTCATAAGCAGAGCGCGATCCTTCTTCAAGAGTGACGTAGCAAGATTCTCAGACGTAATATGAGGTAAATAATATGTACTCCGGATTTTCATAACAAATTTAATAGGTGGTGCATGTGCTGCATTTTTTCTTTTGCATATTCTAACGAGTAAAATGGTATCTATTGCTAATCTTTCGAACTATTTTTTTTTTCTTTTTCTGCCATGCATTTCCTTCTCACTTTGCGTATATTCTGACAAAAATTTTTTTATTGTTCTGACTGTCACTCCACTAAAATATTTAACTAAAAACTTTTCGGAGTGACGTTCTTAACTCAAAAAGTTAATCAAAACCTTTACCTGTATTTTCCCAGGCCACCTTTTTATAAAAAAAATTGGATATCTATATCTTCGTCTCAGAAAAACACTCAAGACTAAAATGACTGACGGCAAATAATTTGTAATTTGAAAATATTTAATTAATATTACCTAACAACACATTACACTAAGACGAAATACAATTACAGATACAAGTTGCGTTGCACAGACAGCAATAATACGCGCTTTAATACAGCCTTACTAGCGTGTTCTTTAAGTCAAAAAGTTATTCAGTTGGTTGTGGGAGGAGTTCGATAAAGGCCCGTAAGCAGTTTCAGACACTGA
>BMAW01124989.1:248562-340226 GCA_019974015.1 Nephila pilipes | reverse complement strand
CAGCGTTTTAAGCGTACGCAGCGTGGCGGTTTTACGCGCCGCATACCGGCAGCGTACTTTTTGCATTTTGCTGTAAGCGGTGCAGGCAGGCAGGCAGGCAGGCAGGCAGGCAGGCAGCAGGCAGGCAGGCGCGGCTTCAAAAGGTAAATTTGTGCTTTTTAAAGTTTTGCTTAAGCGGTGGAAAGTAAAGGCTTTGCTGTTAAGTATGTTTTAGCCGCAGGCAAAGGGCTGTACGGCTACCTAAAGCGAGCGCAGGTTTATGCTGGTATTTCTTTTCACGCTATGCTAATCTTTGGTGACGTTCATTTTAATTAGTAATTTTTTTTATTTAAAATGATTGGGTTTAGTTAATTTTAGCTCTTAGTTTTAGTTTTGAAAATAATTTTTGTCAATTTCATGATTTTCCTCTATACTTGAACTGATTTTACAATTATTCTGTAGATTTTATGTCAAACTTGCACTCAACAGCATTGCATGCTCATTTTTTCCCACTACATTTTTGTGTTCCATTATTTAAATATATTTCATATCCTTAT
This sequence comes from Nephila pilipes, assembly GCA_019974015.1. Classification (NCBI taxonomy): domain Eukaryota; kingdom Metazoa; phylum Arthropoda; class Arachnida; order Araneae; family Nephilidae; genus Nephila; species Nephila pilipes. Next base: position 339,690 of record BMAW01124989.1, on the reverse strand, counting down.
GTATTAATTCATTATAAATTTAAAATTAAATATTTTTTATTTTAAACATATTTCATATTTTACATCCTTTTTAATTCTTATTTTAATTTTCGAATATATATATATATATATATATATATATATATATATATGTGTGTGTAAAAAAAAATACAACTCTTTACAAATATATATAAAGATAGTCATATTTGTGCAGTGATTAAATGTTCCACAAATTTCCAGTTCGACCAGATTTATTAGTAACAGTACAAACGAAGCCAGCTAGCTGCTAGTACTAAAATTTTCACTGCGTAATGATGACGCGATATTGTGATGTACTATTGTTATAATTTTTTTTAACTTATTTTTGCTAGGTCTGACTTCGAGAGTTTTTTGACTTGACAACTATCTTAATATCTAGATTGAAGTAGACTAGCATAATATCATTATTGCCTGAATTTGAATCATCAAATAGTGAGTATATGTTTAGAAATTGTTTCTTTGAAAGGTAGCTGTCAGAAATTAAGTATAGAAATAGAACCTGATTGCCCCTGTAGCAATCAAGTACAATGCATGATGTCACTATATCAGTTTTTTTTATATAAACAAAGGGTTTAAAGGGTTTGAATTCTTACTAACTGTTAATTAATGTGATAAATCAAATTCCTTACACAAGTTTTTCCGATAATGAACTAGTAGTACCAATGTATGTCTTAAAAAGAAATTTAGAATCTGATGGTGTAAAGGAAGAAAAAAAACAAAAGAGTAATTTTAATCATACGAATTTAAAACTGCTAGACAAAACATTTTCTACAATAAAAAGAAAGAGATGAAGTCGAAATAAGTTTTCTGAACTTAAAATACAAACATTTTATAAATGAAACTAGCTCTGAATACTGCCAGATAGAGCATAAATCTTAAGGATGTATATACCACTGTAAGAAAAAAGGAATTTCGATGTGAAACTGAAATTATTCTACATGTTGACCAACCATCAAAGTTCTCAAGAAATGGACAAATGCTTAACTGAACGTTCTAGAACATTGATATTTAAAAAGAAACTGTTGGTAAGTATAAAGCAAATTATTTATTCAGGGGAATAAAGAAATAAACACACGGGGAACATTAATGTATTTTATTGATAGATTAATCTGCTTATAGATGAAATTTAACTTACATTTAGTGCTATATAAACGACACTTAGTGAGAAAGGACTGGTTTACAGGAATATTTCGTTATTAAAGAAATAGTAAGTATTTATCAAATCGAGGATTTATCTAATCTGTAATAGGTCAATTCAGAACATTCTCATCCCATTGGTAACAAAATTATTTTATATGGATCTAAACGAAAGTGAATTTATAGAAAAATTCAAAATTATAAGAAAAAAAAATGAAAGAAATAAAAATAATTGTAGGTCGGTCAACTATATAAGCTGTTAATCATGGTAGCTAACATTAACGCCTGAGCTGGATTTGACTATAAGAACGACAAATGATCAGTAATCAATTCTTCCTCTCCAAACTTCCAATTTTTTCCAACTAGACAACTTTGCAGCCTGACAGATTTAATGCATCAGCTCCACAGCACATCGGGTCTTGATTGGCATCAGGACTTAATCCACGACTCGACAGGAACAACCCCTGCCGAAAGTTCGTGACTATGTTCTAAAATAAAATTCAAAAATGGCAAAAAATCTAAGGAAAGAAAATAAATACGGTAAATGATAGCACGAAGAAGATCAAATACTTAAAATGATAATCATAATAATATCTATAATGTTTTACATAAAATCACAATAAAATTGTGATAAAAAATTTAAAATATTATATCTAAAATCTTACCAGAAAATTAATTTTATTAAAATATTACCTATAGCATTTTTTAAAAAATAAAAATCATTAAATCAGTGTTTTATGTATTAACCCATACATATTTTTTAGATAAATATATTTGAACTTAGAATTGCAAGCGCATGCTCAAGTGAATCTGAAATCTTGATATTAGTCATGAAATATAAATCTATGACTGAATTATACTTTTATCGTCTCTTTCTTCAAGGAAAAAAAACCTAAAATGTTTAAAAAAAGAATACATAATTTGTTTCCATAATCATACTTTGTAATTAGTATCATCGCTAAGGTTTAATTAAATTTAGAATTTTGAAACATGTTATTAAATTAGTAATGAACTGCTCAATGCAAAAAAAACAAAACAGACTCCAAAAAAGTTATTTAAGAGAAAATAGAGATTCCAATTTGAATAACTGAAATGCAGATTTTAAATTAATTTACATGTATTGAGCACTTTACACTTTCTTACTATAATTATTTCTCTCTCTCCATCTCTTATCTACATGGTCTATATCTATCTCTTCACTTTAAAGTAATTTTGCACAGCATGAAGAATTAATGAATATCATCTACTTTTATCTCATGAAAAAATTACATTTTGAGTTTTAATCATTGAATTCATTCTTAAATTGGTTACTTAATAAGAACGCTCTGTCTCTTAGTAATTAGAAAAGATATTACAGAAGGGTAGAAGTTTTTTTTTTTTTTTTTGTTCTAGAAACCTTCTCAAGAGGGTCTAGAGGTGTTAGATTTATCTCAACTACTGAAAACGTACGCAATTTCGACTGACTAGCTGTAATTTATAAAATTAAATACTCATTTTGATGTGTTTTACATTTCATGCCCTTATAAATGAATGAATTTTCTAAATCATGGGAAAATAATTTAAAGACATCTTATTTTTTTTTATATTGGTGATCCCATGAATATAACAGGCCTCTCGCAAGAATATTAGTAGAAAGGATTAAACAAGACAAGAACGAAGGCTTCCACCAAAAAAGTTACCACACACAACAAACAAATAGTTCCATAAGTTAACAAATAGTTCTAAAAAATAAATAAAAAAATCTAAACAAATTTAAAATAAAATAAATAGTTCTGAATAGTTCTAAAAGTTGATACTTGGGGAAGGACGGGAGATGAATACTGAAAGAGAGTTTAAAGAATTCAGTCAATACTGAATAAAAAATAATTGATTTAAAGAATCAAATCAGGTTCACTGGGGCTGTCACGTTTGAAGACCAAAATACATTCCTGTACAGATTTAGAACAGCAGATAGTACCACGTCAGCAATATCCCATTCAGTCCATGATATACTATCGTTCAAGGTTATAATATTTTTATGCTCTGTCGACACCGCTTGCTGCAAATCCTCATGATCAAATCCTGTGGTACTGGTTGTCCTCTGCCTGAGTGAGCATTCAGAGAACATGCTTTTCTCAATCTTCTTCACACAGCCAGGGCTTTAAATCATCAACTGACACATGATCGTTAACTTTACGCATTTTTTAGCTTAAAAGCACGAAGAGTGGCTGACGCGCAAGACTGGTCAGAGGTAAAAAAAGTGACGAGTAACCGAACGGAAGTACACCGAACAAAAGGAATTCCAGATACACATATATATATATATATATATATATATATATCTGTGTGTATGTAGAATTCCTTTTGTACTTTTCTTTTAGTCTTCTTGGTTTTTGGTTTATGAGTTAAATATTCTTATTTGTTTATTATTGTTTTAGTCTACATATACTAAAAGAGTACAGTTGGGATCGTAATTCTACAATAACCCTACAACTCAATCTGAAGTTTGTTTCAGTTTTAACACGTTATATTCCAATACCTTACATTTTTTTTCGCTCTGTTGAGATTTCTCCTTCCTTTCTTCAATTATGATTTTGTTTTTTTTTTCTTTTGGTGACGTTCATTTAATTAGTAATTCTTTTTTTTATTTAAATGATTGCTTAGTTAATTTTAGTTTTAGTTTTAGTTTTTGAAAAATAATTTTTTGTCAATTCTTATGATTTTCCTATACTTGAATTGATTTTACAATTATTCTGTAGATTTTTATGTCAAACTGTACTCAACAGTATTGGTATCATTTTTCCTTTACTACATTTTTTGTGTTCTATTATTTAAATATATTTCATATCCTTATGTAATAATTTATTATAAATTTAAAATTAAATTATTTTTTTTATTTAAATATATTTCATATTTCATATCCTTTTTAATTCCTTATTTTAATTTTCGAATATATATATATATATATATATATATATATATATATATATATATGTGTGTGTGTGTGTGTGTGTCACAACTTTACAAATATATATAAAGATGTGTCATATTTGTGCGCATTAAAATGTCTAATAAATTTTGGAAGTTCGACCAGATTTATTAGTAACAGTACAAACGAAGCAAAGCTGCCAGTACTAAAATTTTCACTGTGTAATTTACGACGCGATATTGTGATGTACTATTATTCGTTATAATTTTTTTTTAACTTATTTTTGCTAGGTCTTTGGACTTTGAGTTTTTGACTTGACAACTATCTTTAATATCTAGATTGAAGTAGACTAGCATATCATTAAGTTGCCTGAATTTGAATCATCAAATAGTGAGTATGTTTAGAAATTGTTCTTTTGAAAGGTAGCTGTCAGAAATTAAGTATAGAAATAGTAGAACTCCGATTGCCCCCGTAGCAATCATGAAGGTAATGCATGATGTCAATTATCAGTTTTTTTTATATAAACAAAGGGTTTGAAGGGTTTGAATTCTTACTAACTGTTAATTAATGTGATAAAAAATTAAATTCCTTAACACAAGTTTTTTTCCCGATAATGAACTAGTAGTACCACGTATGTCTTAAAAGAAATTTAGAATTCGATGGTGTAAAGGAAGAAAAAAAAACAAAAGAGTAATTTTTAATCATACGAATTTAAAACTGCTAGACAAAAACATTTTCTAAGTAAAGAAAAAGAGGATGAAGTCGAAATAAGTTTTCTAGAACTTAAAATACAAACATTTTATAAATGAAACTAGCTCTGAATACTGCCAGATAGAGCATAAATCTTAAGGATGTATATACCACTGTAAGAAAAAGGAATTTCGATGAAACTGAAAATTATTCTATGTGTTGACCAACGAATCAAAGTTCTCGAAGAAATGGACAAATGCTTAACTGAACGTTCTAGAAATATTGATATTTAAAAAGAAACTGTTGGTAAGGCTAGCCAAATTATTTATTCAGGGGGAATAAGAAATAAACACACGGGGAACATTAATGTATTTATTGATAGATTAATCTGCTTATAGATGAAATTTAACTTACATTTAGTGCTATATAAACGACACTTAGGTGAGAAAGGGACTGTTCAGGAATATTTCTTTGTTATTAAAGAAATAGGCAGCATTTATCAAATCGAGGGGATTTATCTTTAATCTGTAATATAATAATTCAGAACATTCTCATCCCCATTGGTAACAAAATTATTTTATATGGATCTAAAAACGAAAGTGAATTTATAGAAAAATTCAAATTATAAGAAAAAAATGAAAGAAATAAAAAATAATTGTAGGTCGGTCAACTATAAGGTTAAAATTAATCATGGTAAAGTTAACATTAACGCCTGAGCTGGATTTGACTATAAGAACGACAAATGATCAGTAATCACCCTTCCTCTCCAAACTTCCACTCTTTTCCAACTAGACAACTTGCAGCCTCGACAGATTTAACGTGCATCAGCTCCACAGCACATCGGGTCTTGATTGGCATCAGGACTTTAATCCACGACTCGACGGGAACAACCCCGGCCGAAAGTTCGTGACTATGTTCAAATAAAATTCAAAAAATGGCAAAATTCAAGGAAAGAAAATAAATACGGTAAATGATAGCACGAAGAAGATCAAATACTTAAAATGATAATCATAATAATATTCATAATGCTCACATAAAATCACAATAAAATTGTGATAAAATTTAAAATATTATATTCTAAAATCTACCAGAAAAATTAATTTTATTAAAATATTACTCATAGCATTTTTTTTAAAAAATAAAAATCATTAAATCAGTGTTTTATAAAGGACCCATACATATTTTAGATAAATATATTTGAACTTAGAATTGCAAGCATGCTCATGAATCTGAAATCTTTAGATATTAGTCATGAAATTTATAACGGACTGAAATTATACTCTATTCGTCTTCTTTTCAAGGAAAAAAAAACCTAAAATGTTTAAAAAAGAATACATAATTTGTTTGCATAATCATACTTTGTAATTAGCATCATCGCTAAGAAGGTTTAATTAAATTCTAGAATTTTTGAAACATGTTACAAATTAAAAATTTAACTGCTCAATGCAAAAACAAAACACCCAAAAAGTTATTTAAGAGAAAATAGAAGATTCAATTTGAATAACTGAAATGGAGATTTTAAATTTAATTTGCGATGTATTGAGCACTTTACACTCTTCTTTACTATAATTATTTCTCTCTCTCCATCTCATTCTGGCTAGCTATCTATATATCTATCTCTTCTCACTTTAAAGTAATTTTGCACAGCATGAAGAATTAATGAATATCATCTACTTTTATCTCATGAAAAAAATTACATTTTAAGAGTTTTAATCATTGGAATTCATTCTAAATTGGTTACTTAATAAGAACGCTCTGTCTTCTGTATAATAGAAAAAGATATTACAGAAGGGTAGAAGTTTTTTTTTTTTTTTTTTGTTCTAGAAACCTTTCTCAAGAGGTCTCAGAGGTGTTAGATTTATCTCAACTACTGAAAACGCACGCAATTTTCGACTGACTAGCTGTAATTCTATAAAATTAAAATTAATTACTTTGATGTTTTTACACATGCCTTATAAATGAATGAATTTTCTAAATCATGTAAAATAATTAAAATACATTCTTATTTTTTTTTATATTGTGATCCCATGAATATAACAAAATTTTCGCAAGAATATTAGTAGGAAGATTAAACAAGACAAAGAACGAAGGCTTCCACTAAAAAGTTACCACTAATAATAAATAAATAAATAGTTCTATAAGTTAATAAATAGTTCTAAAAATAAATAAAAAAATCTAAATAAATTCTAAAAATAAATAAATAGTTCTGAATAGTTCTAAAAGTTACCACTTGGGGAATGAATGGAGATGAATAATTGAAAAGAGAGTTTAAAAGAATTCACAGTCAATACTGGAATAAAAATAACTTTGATTTAGCACTTTCAAATCAGGTTCAATGTGGCCGTCATGTTTGAAGACCACAAAATACATTCTGTGCACAGATTTAGAACAGCAGATAGTACCACGTCAGCAATATCCCATTCAGTCCATGATATACTATCGTTCAAGGTTATAATATTTTCTTATGCTCTGTCGACAATCGCTGTTGCAACTTCATGGATTGCATCCTGTGGTACTGGTTTTCGTCCTCTGCCTGAGTGAGCATTCAGAGAACATGCTTTCTCAATCTTCACACAGCCAGGGCTTTTAAATCATCAACTGACACATGATCGTTAACTTTACGCATTTTTTGCGCTTTCTAAAAGCACGAAGAGTGGCTGACGCGTAAGACTGGTCGAGGTAAAAAAAAGTGACGAGTAACACACACTCGAAAAAAGAAGGAGATATTGTTGCTCGTAACTTTCAATCCAATTATTTCGAAAATTAACTCATTGCCTTTTAAATCCTAAGAAGCTGGTTCTGTACCAAAGAATGTAACATGACATTTCAATAAAGAGCATCTAGTTATGTTGCTTTCTTTGGACTCAGTAAATGAAACTGCAGATAAAGAGACTTTATAAGAGTTTATGTAAATTTTTCACGTTTAAAACTTGTTACCCTATTGAACTTTAATTAAATTGTTGAAAGGGCTAAATAAAAGGTAATTTTATTTCAGTATTGAGTCTACATTTTATAAGACTCTCTAATACACAGCACCACATATTCCCCTAGAAGTGACTTTTGGAAATGTATAATTTTTCACGGAATCCTTCATCTCGCGTCTTGATTTATAATCTTCCTATTACGAATGGCGTAATTCTCGCAATTGAATAGGGCAGCAGAATACTCTGAACACTGTCAGTTTAATTATGGCCACCCTATGCATGCATATATATATATATTAATGTACATAAATGGTAGCAAGGTAAGTAAATGCAATTTAAATAACTGTTTAATCATTGTCTGATAGAAAATGATTAAAATGTCGGCCAAATAGGCGCCATTGATGTCCTTAAGCCCATGGGGATCCCTAAAGACCTTTTAAAATTCCTCTTAAAAACTAAATTTTGAGTCTAACTAGTGTGCATGCGTTTAGTTTTAAGCTTCAAAGAGCTTAGAATACTTTGAAAAGAAACATTTGGACGCCTTTGAGAAGGGTTCCATTGTCAGACTGTAGGAAGGCAGGTTGCCAATCTGTTGGATTGCACGTCATATCGGTCGCGTAGATGTTACAGTTTTTAGAAACTCACGGAAATGTGTCCAAGAAAGTAATCTCATATTGCAATTTAGCTCAGGGTGAGATACACGGACTACAAATTGAGGAGATCGAATAATGATCTGGAAAGTGCAAATCACACCAACTTCTATAATTCCGGACATTATGCAGTCTGCTATGCCCTTTTTGTATCATCCATTAAGTGGCCTGAATATTAGAAAGTGGCTGCATATTTCTGGAAAACTTGCGAACAGATTACCCCTATCTCAACAGACATATCTCCAAACACTTCAATGGTGGCGCGAAAAAGCAGTATATGGCACAGGGAATGGTAACGAGTGATTTTTATTGCTATCTCCCTTTTGTATTGGTGAGGATGATAACCACTACCGTGTGTGGAGGCAACGCTGTCAGTGTCGCGATAGACAATTTGTTGTCACTCATCACACATCCAGACAGAAGGGTGTAATAGTATAAGGTACGGTTTCGAACGATACTCGATCAGAGTTAGTCTTCATCAGAGTCAATTTGATAGCCCAAAGGTACATTACTGAGGTCTTTTGAACAGTGACCATTTCTTTTGTAAATATCATCCAGTTCTTTATTTCAAAAAAGACAACATTCGTATTCATACCGTTGCCATCTGAAGAATTTGCCTCGAAGTTAATACATTATGCCGTGTCCAAAAACATCGTCAGCCTTTTAACCCATAAATAACTTATATCATGCTATAGAAAATTCTGTTAGGATTCTACAGTTACCTCAAAATTTGCAAGAACTATAAGCTAAGGTTCAGTTTGCATGAGATGTGTGGAGTCAAGATATCATTAAGAGCGTCTACGATTTAATGATACAGCGTGTAGAAGAGTGCAGACAGCATTAAAAATAAAAGCGGCCCAACATTCCATTGGGAGTTATAATGATTATGAATTTTGAAATTATTTCTTATTGTAGGTGAGTATTAACTTACTTTCTGATATTTCAATCTGACTACTGTTTCTCGGTGTAGTATTTTTGAATATTTGTATATATATATATATATATATATATATATATATATATATGTGTGTGTGTGTGTGTGTGTGTTGTGTAATTCTCTCATTCTTACATATAAAACTAATTTAATTTTCCAATTTTCCCTTTCTATAACCCACTAGTAAAAATTTCATCCTTATTTGCTGCTAAAATTCAAAAATTATCCTTTTATTTATTCGATCACTTACTCATAAAATATGCTGATTCAAGTTTCCCGAAGTCGTAAGTATGTTGGAAATAATCCTTATTAGACTGATAAACATCATGAAAATTCCCTAGAATTCATTCATCTTATACCAAGTGGTCTGGTGAAATCCCTACTATAAATGCGATGGATAGGTAAACTACTCTCTATTTAGTTGTAATCAGGATAGTGGAACTACGTTTCTTGATTTATCCGTTTTAATAATGTGTATACTTATTGCCTCTCTCTCTCTCTCTCTCTCTCTCCTCAGAATGAATAAAAAATATTAACGGGGAAAAGGTGTTTACTTATTCGTTAATATCAGAACAAATTTTTAAATTCATTACACACAAACACACACACGCATGCATACACACAACTTCAAATGACTCATCAAATGACGATAAAGAAACCATCGCTGGCGAGAAAGTATAAAAAACTGAGAGAAAAATTATAGTAAAATGTAGTTTATCAGATGACATCCATTTGGTTGTGTAAGGTTGGAAGTGTAATTATGCCAGGAAATCATACAGCGAAAAACATACAGACCAGTTTAAAAAAAATACTCCATTAATAACATGCTTAAGTGATACTTTTTGTTCATAGATCAGGATCACTAATGAAATTGACGAAATGAGTAATTCCAAAAAATTTACATAGAAATGATAAAAAACGAACAATGTCAAATGGTACTGTATTTCTTCCAACAAGATCTTGCTCAATGCCATGTTGAAAAAAATGACTTAGTGACAAAACATGATGTTTAGCTTTACGATTTATCATTAAAATCACCTCAACTCAATCTGAAAGAAAACTTTTAGGCTATTCTTAAGAGAAGAATGCCGGAAAAGAACTATGCTTTTTACAAATCGATTATTTCATTTCACGATGATGAAGTAAAGGTAATGTACCAATACATGTAAAACGGGTCATTCAAGCCAAAAGTGGTCCCATTCCTTACTAAAAGTAACATCTAACATATTGTATTAATTTCCATTGTTTCAACAAAAGTACTTAAAATTCAGCTGTATTCATATTAATTTGTGACCTATATATATGTGTGTGTGTGTGTGTGTGTGCGCGCGTATGAATTAAATCAATTTAAAAAAACTATACATATACCTCATAATTTTAATTATTATATTCACTTTAAAACAATTTTCATTTAAAGATATTGCAGTTTTTATGTCCTTTCAGAAATGCTAATACATAAAAGAGGAGAGAAGGAGATAAGCAAAAAGTCGAAAATACATCGCTAGTGAAGTCGCTTCACTTTTTAAAATTAGATATTTGACTCGAATGAGAAAAAAAATGTATTAAAGCTTTCTGCAAACAAAACTGAAACTCTCTTCTAATGGTTTTCTAAATTGTTCAGGTATTTATTTTTACGCAGAGGGACCTGAAGGTTTATTCAAATATAACTGTAGAATATATTAGTAAGTTTCATGAAAATAAATTTAGAATGGAAAAATAAAATATTGGAGGCAAATCAACGATTGATTTTCACGATAGAAATAAACAATTAGTATTTAAAAAACTGTTTTTATTTTTACAAAGTTTTAATTTACATAATGTTATTCATTGTAATCTTCAGTACCAAAAAATGTTTTTCTTATATCGACATCTTAGAAACTTTCGAATAAATGTAATTCATAACTAAATTATAATTTTAATTATTACTCATTTGCTAGTATTATTTGTATAGCTTATAATATTTAAAATTCTATCCTCTGAATATTGCATAATTGTAATGTTTACTTATGTATAATTTTCACATAAACCGGATTTAAAAATATACATTTTTAAGAATTTAAACTAAAAATAAGTATTTTATCAGAGGAAAATAATTTAAGTTTTATAAAAATGCACAGTATTATGCATTTGACTTGATTTTTATATTGTTGGCATATCTTTTATTATTTTATTATTTGAATGTATTTGATTATTATGTTATTTGAACATATATTTGATTATTATATTATTTATGTATCTTCATAAATAACACTTAATAAATAAATAAATAAACAACTTTTCTCAATTCTCTAAGCTCAATCAGCACTGAAATATATTTTTATATAAGATCTTTTATTTTTAGCTCATAAAAATCTTACTATATTTTTGTTTTAATTTATAAAAAGAGCGGCATAAGTTAAAATGTTTATCACTCAATGCAGTAAATGAAAGCTTTCTTTTTTTAAAAGATAATTTAAAATGGAAACAAAGTAGCCGATTCTTGACTGATTAATTTGTCAGACTAAAATGTGTTAGACTTAATAATTCAAAAATGTAATAAAGTGGTAAGAAATATTATTGAAATAATTCGCAATTTCAGCTGTTTATTGAAAGGAAACATTGCTTTTACTTTACAGGTTTTCCAAAATTAAAACTTAGGAAACTGAATGGTATTGCTGTAACTGTAATAAAAAATACAAATAAATCGTAGGAAGCTCAAAACTTTGTTTTCAAATTTTGCATTGTGGAATCTGTAATAAAAAAATTGAAATATAGGTATGGAATGAAATACAATAAGTTGAAGCCAACACACTTATACACTTCATAATTTAGATTAAATAAAACTACTTATATAATTATTACAATGTAAGTAAAACTGACACTTAAATCAATTTTTTTTCAAAAAAAAAAAACATATCATAGCTGTTAGCATAGAGAAACACCAGAGTGCAAAAAAAAAAAACGAATTTATTTTCATTTGAATTTCTTACATCAGTGAATGAAGTACCCATTTTTCATGCTGATTGTGCCTTTATTCGAAGAAAAGTAAAATATATTTTGCAGTTTTATTTAAGTTCTAAATAATTTCAGAACAGAATTTCTTTCTTTAATTAGAAATAATGTTTTTAAAAAATTCAATGATGTACTAATTCAGGATTTCTCTTCCATTCCGGATTATTCTTTTCATTAAATGTGTATTATTTAGTATTTTATATATATATACGAAGTGTGAAATATGTTCGAATTTAGTAGTTCCATTATTTTGAAAGTCTGACTTTTATTCTATAGATATATAAAAAGGACGTTTTTCGATTCTATTTAGGAATATAATCTATGAGAATGTGTGGAAATCATGAATATCCCTCACATGGAAATTATTCCTTAATTAATGCCATGGAAGTCATTATAAATTACCTAAAACAGTCTATAGTTAAGAATAGGTAATCACCATTTCATCTAAGAGTTCGTTAGTTAGAAAATGAGGTGATAGTGAATGGAATGCATTAACCAGAAGCTTTATAGACCGTAAGATAGCTGATGATCAAGTCATTGTGATATTCTTCGGATGCAGGTAACCACAATTGAATTAAAAGCTATTTGAGTTAAGATTTAGGAAAATAGGGAGACTTATAATCAAACCTTACAAAATCAACTTAGATGGAAATTGTGCATTGTTACCATTGAAAGAAAATGAAATCAATAATAGTGTCTGAGTTTTCCTATGAATTTTAAGTTATAATTATAAAATAATGAGCAGTTTAATATTCATCCATATTGGAAAAAAATCTTTTTTTAATGTGTGTGGAACAAAATATAAAATAAATAAAATATTCATAAAATAAAGTGATTCAGATTATATTAATTCTGCTGAGATGACTTCAGTCAGAGTGTTAATTATTTGCCTATAAATTTTGCAACATAATTATAAATGAATATCACTTTTTTTTCAAGAAATTACGTAACACTTATATATCCTTTCCCGGATTACGATTATATGAAACATGTATAACTTAGTTAACTAAACCATCCTAAGCATTGATAACTTTAATATAAGCACTGAATATAATACCCATATTACAAAAGGAATAGTTATTAGATAAGTATTTGATATTTTATATTTTATTTTATTTTTATTTATTTTCAGACAATTTGTAACATTGAGCTATCCATAATTTTCTCTTATATTATCTTCGGGCTTTTTTATATACTAAATTATATTAAATAAAACCTCAACCAAACTAAATGAAACGTCATCTATGCAAATGAGATGAATTAAGAAATGTAATGAATTGAATAGATGAATCGTATATATATATATATATATATATATATATATAACAGCGAAAATGAATATATAAGTTGAAAGTTATATGCTGGAAGTAAGAAGTTGGAAATTACTGGTTAGGGGATAGTGATAAATAGCGAGTAGTCGTTGTTGATGTGTGTGAACTAGCAACGATAGTTGATGGACTACTTTAAAAAAATTTCTAAAGTGAGCGAATATCTGAATACCTTCTCGAACACCAGTTTTTTTTATTATTCTCGCTCTATCTCGAACAAGTAGGTAAGAGATAACTTTGATAATCCTTTTAAGATAGATTTAAAGCGCATTGAGGGTTAGTAGACAATAATAGAGTATTGCCATACGTAAATGAAGCAATTTAAATAATCTAAAAAAAAATAATCTGCTTCATTTTAATTTGACATATTATTTATGTGCTTAGACAACGAGCTAGAGGGAAGCGTTATAAATTTGAACATAATTTATCAAGTTTTTATATATAACGGGGATTTAATTGGTTTCTCTGTATTAATAAAGAATATTTCAGTGATATTTTTCTTGAGTACTAAATATTATACCTTCAGCTAATATTCTGTTTTCTTCGTCACCAGTGGAGAGTATATTTGAATGGGATGATATTATCTGGCATGAAATGATGAATATTTTGATGTATTATTACCGAAGTTCATAAAGTGGTTTTAAAACTTTTTAAAGAATTTAAATTAGATATGCAGAAATTTCAGATTTGTGCCATATTAGTAAAATTTGGCAATTTTATTATTCTAATGAGATTAGTAAGCAAAACAGATTTAAGGGAAAAAAGTTTATTATTCAATGTTCTTATCTTTTCGAAGAATATCGTTTTCAGCAATTGAGATAACAATACGTTTTGAAGCAAACGAAAACAATTATTCAAAGCAGTGGAGAAATTTCTCATTTAATAATTTTGTAACTAACTGTATTGGCAGTATTAAGTTATTTAAAAGTTTTATTAGAAGAAATAAAAGGGCAATTTTGAGAATATGTTATAGCTTTGTATAAAATAATCGTTAATTGCAAGAAACATTTTATAACCTCCAATATTTATTGTAATTTGCGATAAATATTGTTTCAAAGTAGGCAGTGACAAACACTTATAATTACCTCCGAAGATGAACTAAAGTAAGATTAATCTAATCAACATATATTGCAGATATAATTTATTCAAATATTGAGACATTTGATTTTAATGCATTTTTAACTTCTGGTTAACGCTTACCAAAGTACAATTATACCAGAAAAAAAGAAGTTAAGTGAAAGTTAAAATTTAAGAGATGTTAAATAAACATTATGTTTCATATATCTTAAAAAATGACGATTAATCCATGCAAATAACAAAGGATTTGAACTTTACCAGCAATTTCTAAATTGTATTTTAAGGAGAAACTTTCAGCGGCTTAAGGCATTTGATTCAAAATGATAGATTTTATATGTCTCATTATTTTGCCTTTACGAAAATGATATGGAAATTTGATCTTTTAAAACAAAAAGGTCCGTAAATAATAAGGGTAAAAATGTGGTGAAATTGAAAATTTTATCAGGTGGAAAAAATGTTGAGATTAATCCCCTTTCAATCACATGATTCTAGAGCAGTGACCACACAGAACTAATGATTTGAGTTCGACCTACATTTTACCTAAAATAGTTTTATAAAATATTGAAGAATTTTAGAGACTTAGCATAGATATTAAAATATCGTATATTGGGGTAAAATGTTTTTTAAACTTCGTAAGCAGCAGATTTAAAACTTTCAAATTATAAGGCAGAATATTTCTACTTCTACTTAGCTACAGCTTTGATGCTATTGTTTTCCCTTCGAAAATAACAATATAATCATTGGAAACGCTTAAAAATAATATTTTATGGGAATAGTGAAAACGATAGTTAAGAATTTTTTTTAATACTCTTAATTATTATAAAGGTGTAACGTAATCTTAAAAATTCAAGGAAAATCACGAATTTTTAAAAGCTGTGTAACATTTAGAAGGAATTATTGGAGAACATGGCTCGAGTCGATTGTCTAAAATCATTTTACACGCAAAGTGGTTGAAATTTCTTCAAATAATATTAATTTTGAATCATAGATTCCAAAGAGATATTATCGTCAGATATCGGCGGTTAAATACGAGGTACCTTCCGTAACATGAAAAGAAATTATCTGAATGGAACAAGAATTACTGGATATGATGAACATGTATTAAAACCAAAACACTAACAATATTACAGAAATTGAATTTTTTATTATTTTATCTAGAAAATGCAGCTATATGAAAACAAAAAAAACTCATACGTTGGCCCTCTACTGGCCCTGATGCAAACTAGCACCCGGTTGGTCATTGACTCGTACAGTTGATCGATGTCCACCTGTGAGATTACTTATCATTCACATTGTAATTGACTAGTTAGATTTGCGCGATCTAGGGATGGAAGTAAACGCTTGCTTATCAGAGCTCGAACGCGTTCTATTGGAGAGACATCTAGCTATTGAGCGGGCAGGGAAAAGATGGAATAGCACAAAGACAGTACGAAGGATTCCCATGTGTGGCTGGATATTATCCTGTTAAATATATATGACAAGGGGACAACACTATGAGGCGTAGAATCTTGTTGACATAGCACAGTGCTGTAAGGGTTCCACGGTTTATAACCAAAAGGGTTTGGATGTCAAATTAATTGATACCCCATACCATTCGTAGTTGCTTGGCTGTAGGGCGGACGACAGCCATGTGAGTAACCCCCCCTCACACACACACTGTTCTGGATGTATCCGGATATATCTTTGTTGATCATCGGGGTTCAGTTTGAAGTAGAATTCATCACTAAAATAAATGCTACTCTAGACTGTTAGATTCCAGGTGGAATGCGCCTGTGCAAGGGAAGGGTGAGAGCCAGACGTTGCAATGGCCTCCGTGATAGCAGCTCCTGCTCGTTGAATCGCTTATCGAAGGTCATTGACTCAGATATGTGGACAAATACCAATCATTGGTGTTTCTGTTGCATCAGAAGCTGCGATTGGACGATCTCTCTGACCTTGTGCTCTGTCGTCACTCTCGGTCAACCACTACCTTCTTGATTTTCAGTACGTCTATTGTTCACCCATCTCAGTAAACATCGTCGAATGGTAGTACACTACGACCCTAGTGTTGAGCAATCTTTGGTTCAGACCACCTCATTTCCATTTGTCCAAATGTAGTTCCTCTCTCAAATGGTGACATATACTCATACAGTTCTGAAATCCGACTGGAAGGCATTGGTACATTTCATGTGGGTCGATGGAACTATCTACAAATTAAAAGTATATCATAGTATTGGAATGTCCTTTGTTTTATATATCATCCATATGCTCCATTGCAATGCATTGGAGCTCTAGCTAGCCAGTCACTTGCCACCAAAAGTTAATCATTTGCATATTCTATTGTAAGGTTGGGACGTTGGGCTATTCATGATTAACTCTGCACTAATCTCGGGAACTTCTTTGTGATAATTTGAATAGTATAAAATTACAATATCTTTCCAACCTTAATGGAACGAGTTTAGGTGAATTAGATTTTGATAAGAGGTGCAGAGAATTGACTTAGAGATATAGTGGTATACAAGTGAAATAAAATTTGAAGGAAAGAGAAAGGAGATATAGAGAATAATAACATAAGCTTCTGTTAGGTATTTGAAAATTTGATTAAATCAAAATAATTAATCATTTGGGTTGAAGCGAATCCTAGTTAGATTCAAATCTGCTACAGTTGAGAAGTGCTTGAATCATAACATGTGATTGGGAAAACTAAGACTTTATTATTATAATATAGATTATGATTGATTGAGTTAAGAAGGAATTGATTGATAGAGTGAACTTAAATATTATTTTACGGGAGAGTTCATGAAGTGTTTTGTCCTGTTTTAATCCTGCTAAAAATTAATAATTTATTCAATTTGTCAAGAAACAACGAAAAGATTTCCTAATAACAGAATTCGAATCATTACATAAATAAGTTTTTTTTAACTAAATAAAAAATAACAATCAAATTTAATAAAGCAATGTATTAAAATATATGCATAGGCCTTCAAAATAAAGATATGGTAAAAGCACTGAAGTAATTTGGAGTTAAAGCACGTTAAGTCATTCAAAGAACAATAAAATAAAATCTAAAAATAACACAAATGCTTCATTTACACATACATAAAGAGAAGAAGAAAACGCATCCCAGCAAAAAAATAAACTCTTAACAAACTACACTTAATTGCCAAATTGGTTACATGTACAAGTGATTTCGTTAATTGAATAATTGGTTTTAACAATCTAATTTATATGTATTATGTATTCCTATTATCATTTGAATTTTTGGAGTAACAGCAAGAAATTTATTTTTTTAATTTGCACGTCATAATTAAAGATCGAAGGAACAATAAGTTCTCTATTTTATTTTTGAATAATAAACTTGTATTCATTCAATAATAAAATGTATTTTATACTATCTCAAGATATTGAAATAATTTTTAAGAATTGCCCTTTTAGAACTACAGAAACTAACTTAACATCAATTTACTCGATAAATGTGACTATACTTTATTTTTACTTAGTTCAAATACGAGGTAATTGCTCTTAACAATTATCTTTCAAAGTTTTGGGTTAATTAGTAAAATGGCTTATAAAGGAAAACAAATTATCGTAAGAAAATATTTGATTTGCTAAAAAATCAGTTTTATATTCGGCATTTAAAATACTTCCCTCTTTCTCTCTCTCTCTCTCTCTCTCTCTCTCTCTCTCTCTCTCTCTCTCTATATATATATATATATATATATATATATATATATATATATATGCAAGAGTTTGTGCAAGTTATTTTAAGTTTGATGTTATGTTATTACAATCATTATAATTTTTCCAAATTTAATGACAATTATTTGATTTAATATAAGGTAAATATATCGTACAATTTAGAGTTTATTCTATGATTATTAATTGGAAAAACAATAATATTATTAAATCATATTCTGCCTCATGCTCATACAACAAGTAATAGAATTCCACGTAGGTACACATTCGCAGTTAGATAGATATATCGTTAGAAATTAAAAATTATGATTACTATTGCTACTTAGATTTGCAATTAATAAAAATATTACATAACAAGGGAATGAAACAAAATTATATTTCCCTTAAAAATAATATTAAAAAAATTAAGTCTCATTGCAAGTAAGAGTAGCATGGCTATAAATAATAGCATCAGGGATAAAATATTTAAAATTCAATTTTAAAATTATCTTTGTTCAAAAAGTGGGATTCATGTTAGTTAATTAAATACTGAAAATAAATACACACACACACACACACACACACACACACACACACACACACATATATATATATATATATATACACACACTGGTGGACAAAAATATAGGACGAATGGATAAATTATCATACCAGCGGAAAGAAGGTGCAGAGCGAACTGAGAGGTCAATCAGGAGATTAACTAGCGTGAGATACGGTTGTACATACGTAGATATGTAGTTAGATGTAATGCGACAATGTTGGAGCGAGATAATGCACTCCAGCGGTGTAAGCTCAGCATTTCTGGGACGAAGATTACATGACGTACATCAATTTAAACAACACCGAGTTGCTGCCTTAGGATGAAATGAACAATAATCTATCTTTTCAACGACGTTTGGATGATTTTACCCTAGGTCTAATCATTGGAAAGGTAGAGGAAGTTCGAAGTATGACCGGTGTGGCAGTGGAGCTCGGGATTGCTCACAGCATTGTTTCAGGGCTTTGGAAAGAATTTCTAACTACATGAGCCGCTGTCCGATGTTGCGGTAGTGGTAATCCACGAGAAACCACACCAGCAGACTATCGGTATATTGCCCTACAGACGAAAAGGAACAGGTGGCAGAAAGCACGAGTAGTCACTAGACACATGACACAGGCGATAGGAGGACCGATAACATGTTTTACCGTGGTCAGGAGGCTGCACAGTGGAGCTCTGTTTGCATGACGACCTTTAACGTTTGCTCATTGGAAAAGGAGTTTTCTGTGGTGAAATGAACACCAGAAATTGACAGGTAATCAATGGAGGTGGAATACTCATTACGGATAAGAGCAGGTTAAGTCTCTCAGTAGTGTTTTTGGATGCATATACATTTGGAGAGAGCGTGGAACTATCAATACCCCTCTAACATCATCGAAAGATAGCGATTTGGAGATCGTGGTGTTCTCGTATGGGGAAATATCATACTTGGTTGTCTTACCGACATTCACATCTTCGACGGAGGTTCAGTCACTGGGGCCCACTAACGTAACTAGATTCTTTTTCAGTATGTGCGTTGTTTTAGAGCTGCTATGAGTCTGCAGTTCCTTTTCAAGAAGGACAATGCACCAGCTGGTCGCACAGTGGCTGTCAAAGAGCTGTGCAACAGCTAGGATATCGAATGCATGAATTAGCGGCAAGATCTACGGATCAAAATCCCATAGAGCATGTATGGGACTTCCTAGAGAGACACTTGTTAATGACTTGCAGCCAAAAACTATCCGGAGCTCAGACAGGTGGTACAAGACAAATGGGTTGCAAGGCCTCAACAACACATTGACTACCTCATACATGGCGAGATGGTGTTAAACCTTCAAAGCAGTCAGGGGATATCATATTTCCTACTTAAGGCTGGATGCTTCTATCTGGACATCTGTCGCATGGATGTTTTGGCCTCGTTCTCTACGCATTGTGTTGTGCTTTACGCTACTTTTTGAATAAAGTTCATTTTCATCCTTTTGATTTCATTTTTCGTAAGTTTTGTTTACATTACTCATAGTTTTACGTCTAGTAGAACTTATGGTATTATGTGTGTTTATTTGGAAATCTTTTGCACTACGTAATATTGAAAAAACCATCTCGTCCTTAATTTTTGCACTCCAGTGTATATGTGTAAATATATATATAATATATACAAGGTGTGGCTATTATATAACAATACTGAATAATAAAACATTATAAAATATATTTATTTTTATTTCATACATATTTACTTAATATCATCTTCAATATGCACCCTTCCTCTATCCCTATAACGTTGCACTCGAATCTTCCCATGTTCGAAAACATGCTAAAATTTTCTTCTAACAGCTCCTTCAAGATGTGTGCCACTTTCTCTTTCACAGTTTTAACGAACTCAAATATTGGTCCGTTCAATAAAAATTTCGCCTTGGGAAACAGATAGAAGTTGCATAGTGGAAGATCCGGCGATTTAAGGCGGATGGTCTAACATTACGATACTGTATTTGGCTAGAAACATAATGACAGACAATGGGGAATGACTTGTCAATCCATAATTTGGGTCGTTTTTTCCTTATTCGCTCACGGAGTTCTGCTAGAAAGTGAAGGTAGTAATTTTAATTTACAGTTCGACTTGCAGGAACCCAGTGAATGTACATAATCTCAAGAATATTGAGAAAAAAAAACCAAGAATCATTACTTCGAATTTTGATTTGCTCATTCGATCTTTTCAGGTACTCGGTGAAGATGGGCTCTTCCAGTGCATGTATTGGTGCTTCGTTTCAGGATCATAAGTAAAATACCCCGATTCGTCACACGTCATTATCCTTTCCCATAAGATTGGGTCATTTTCAATATCATTCAAAGTGTCAGTACAAACATTTTGCGAGCATCTTGTTGCTTAAATGTGAGAAATTTCGGAACCATTTCGGCACACATTTTTGGCATGTTAAAATTGTTATGTAAAATTTTCCTTAAGAATCTTTGTCAAGTCCTACAGTTTCAACAATTGCACGAATACTTAACCGACAGTCAGATCCAACGAGATTACAGATCAAATTTTGATGTGAAATGTGGCTTTGGCGTTATTAATTTACAAAATCTACTCGGCCATCTGGAAAACAATTTAACCCCTCAAAACACATTTGCGCAATAAACATTCATTGCCATACAATTGCTCAACAAATTACAAGTTTTAGTAGTGATTTTTCCAAATTTCATGGGAATTTTTGGTCAAGTTTCCATTCATTCAAATATCGGGATAGAAACATAAAATAAGGAATAGAAAATGATAGAAAAAAATTTATCATGAATTAGTTGAAAAACCTGATGTAACGTATGAAAGATTATTTCACTGTTTTATAAAAAAAGGCATATTATTAATGTTTATATTACCATTTTATTGCGGTTCCTTGGGACATAATTCTGGATATAGTTTAGTCATAATACTTATTTTTTTTTATGAAATTCAGTCTAATCTATTTTTTTTCTACGGACATCATAACTTCCCTTTCAGTGCTGATACCAAAAACTATATATATATATATATATATATATATATATATATATATATTACATACACACATATATATACAAAAAATGGTTAGAAAATATAGCTAGTACATTGGAAAGCATCAATATTGATAAATGTCTGTTTTATTTACACTCTATAACAAAAAAAAAAAAAAAAAAAAATAACACCAAGAAGCAGTTGTCCGATTGTAATGAAATTTCGAAAGCCAAGACATTTGGACTTAACATACAAATGATTAAAATTTCGTGTCAAATGAATGAATAGTGGAAGCTACAGCGCATCGACATTGCGCACTAAGCAGGCGTACATAAGATTTTTTTTATTTTAGTTTTTATTAACGTCGCACTAGAAGCAACACAAAGACAACAGGCGACGGATCTCGTAATTTTGAACTACGGTCAAGTGACGAGGACGATACCTGAGCTGGCACCCCCTTCTCCTAACATCCACACGACGTCAACGGGAGGACTTTTGGCCCCAACAGATTTAACGTGCATCAGCCCCGGCAACACGGCGGGTCTTTGGTGGCCAAGGATCGAACCCACGACTGCACGAAAATCGCCGGCCACGAATCCGAAACCATGACCACTAGGTTTCCGCGGCCAATGTGTATATAAGAAGCAATTCTCAATCGGATGGTCAAAATTTCTATTGTATTGCAATTTAGGATACCTTTCAAAGACGGAAAAATGCTTCGCTGCAGGAATCGATCTCCTTTCGAGTAACTGTCAGAATTTGAATGAGGTCGTATCATTGGATTGAAAGAGGCAGGGTGGGCAAATCGCTCGTCATATAGGTCAAAGCGATGCAGCGATAAGAAGATGCTGGCAAGAATGGGTGGACAATGGCAGATTTCAGCGTCATGATGATAACAGTCTACCTAGGGTCACAGCAGATCTGGAGGTCAGAGTGATTTTCAGATGAACTGTCACAGTGCCTCATTCATCGTTATCAACCATCAGACGTGCGCCCCGCACACGAATGTCCACCATCACCATTCACAGACGGCTGATAGAGCGAAATTTACGCTCGTAGCGACCGCTACGCCACCTGCTACTCATGCCGCCACACTGCCGAACCAAATTATAGTGGTTCTTGGATCTATCAGGCTGGAATGATGCTAATTGGAGACGTATAGTGTTTCGCGACGAATCCTGCTTCCAACTGTGTCCTGACGATCATCGAAGACGTGTCTGGAGAGGACCAGGGCAGCGTGCCGATCCTGCTTTCATTATTGCATGCCACATAGGCCTTCAACCAGGAGTTATAGTCTGGGGTGTTATTTCCCTGGGTAGCCGTACCCATTTGGTCGTCATTAGAGACACACTCACACACAGCGGTACGTCGATGACTTTCTGAGACCTGTTTTGCTACCATTCCTTTTGCAGTACCCTGTCCTTATTTTTCAGCAAGATAATGCCAAACCCCATAATGTCAACACCTTATTGAGCTCGTTATTTTGTAATCATATAACCCTGAAATAAATAATTCAATTTTTATGAAATTTTAATCGTTTCCTATTCTGTATATTGTTTTTCTATCCACCAATTTTTGTCCCCATCGGACAACTCCTTCTTGGTGCGACGTTTCTTTTATATAGAGTGTATTTATTTATTCGTCTTTTTGTTAATAAGAGAATAAATGATATATCATAGTCTGAATTAGTATTGTAGACCCGGAAGCAATGAAATAAAAGAAAAGCTATTTGAGTAGAATTGAAAAATTTAAAGTTCTAAGTGCTGATTAGATCCCGACTTTGTGTCAGTTTACCATTTCTTTTGAATCAAGATCTAAAGTCATTGAAGTCGGGGAGAAATCTCGTCCAAAATCCCCAAAATTTGCTGAATCATGAGGAATTCCTGCAGAACAGCATTTCAATTCTTGGGAAGCAGTACTATTATACAAAATATTACTTGATATAGATTGCATTTGTTCTGAGGAAGTTGTTGGGAATATATAAATACTGGATATAAATATTTAAAGAATGGAATAAATCCTTTTTTTGCCTGAAAATGTGGTGGAATTTTGAAATAGCTCCTTCTCTAGCATCTTCAACATTCAAATTACCAAGATGTTTCCCTCGTGTCAATATAAAATATTTTATTAACTAGAATGCTTGGCTAACATCCATAACATTTGATATATGTTTCAAAAATACAATTGTATCAACAATAAAACGTCATCAACTACTATCAAAAAGTACTGAAAAATAGATTTTCTAGCATCTTGATAATTTTCCAGTGTAACCACCTGCAGATGCTATATGTTCATCAGACGGGAAGGTAACCTTATTTTACTTGCCTAAAATGCTGAATCCAAGATACAACCTTAAAATTAAGGCATCATCATTTCCTTTAAGTGTTATTACACATAAGAATTAATTAAATCTCATCTCACAGAAGATGATGATAGACTTAATTAACTTAAGAATCTGAAGTTAAAGGATGCTTTTTGTGCAGCATCAGATGCTTAGGAACTTAATCCATTCTCATGTTTCTAAAAAAACTCTTAGAAATCTCTTTGAACATGAATAAGTGGAGAAGCCAATTACAGAGGATCAAGTTGCTCTCGAAGGATTTACACATGAGAATCTGAGAAAAGTTGAAAGAAAAAATTAGAAACAACAGGACAAAGATTACACATGATTTTGTTTGAATTGTAATGAACAATTCATAAAGACAAGTCAGTACTAGAAGATATTGTTACGAACTAGAAGATACGAAAACAGAGGAAGATATTGTTAAAAATACTCTAGATGAAGAAGCATCACAGGATAAGGGATAGTAAAGATGTACCAAAATGGACCATAATTACACATCATAAGATCATCGAAGCAACAGACCTATTAATCTATTACAAAGTTATTTTCATCAATAGGAATCCCGGGTAAGGGTTTGACAAATAAGATCTACCATGCAAAAGACATTAAGAAGAATCAAAATGTTAGGAAGAAATAATCATCCATCAAAGTTTGATTGATTAATCAAAATCTCAGTTTTCTTTAAATATTTTAAGATTTCTTTATTACATAATTTTGTAATTTTTTTTTGTAACAAGCAAAAGAATTTCATATTGTAAGAATAGCATATATAACCATAAATTTACTTTCTCGAACTAAGTTGTAAGTCTGCAATTTAATGCAAATGTTCATTACACAGAAAATTCTTATCCATGTAGGAACTGAACGCTGGATGTATAATTAGATGGCATGTCGCTGTTCACTTAAAATGAGCTTAGTAGGCATGGACCCCTGCTACCGCATGTAAACAGAGTCAGGCTGTTTTCATATACATAATGGCATGGAAAACTTATGCAACGTTTTAGAATTCAGACATTTTTTCAAATTTCAAGAAAAATACTTGATGAAATGATTTGTAATCATAGGCATGTGAAGAATATGCTCAAACTCACATTTTACACGGAAGATTCTGTAACTTATGTCCTTAGAGGATGACCTAAATAATAAACAGAAAAATGTAGTTTTGATCACTTTGTTTCAAATAACACTGTAAATGAATTGATACTAACTTAAAACATTTAATTAGCTATTTGCTATATTTGTTTGCATTTTCATAAGAGGAGTATCTACATTCATTAAAATATAAATGCTTCTTCAAGCAAATCCAAATTTCTTCAAAATTGTTTCACTTCTAATATCCAAAATTTACAATCAAATTTCAAAAGAATTTTAAAAAATTGAGAACTTACAAAAATTATTATACTGAAATTTAAAATGAAAATATTAAATGTTTAATTAGGTATGGACAATTAATGGAAATAATTTTTCTCAGCACATCCGCAAAACATAGTATTTTTTTCACAGTTTTGTGAGCAATATTAAAGAGCAACATATATAAACACTTTAGTTAAATATCATGCAGAAAAATAAAAATGATACAAAAAACCGTATTTCTTCTATTCTTTGAAGATAGTTAGATAATATGAGGATATTTCAACAAACTGGAACGTTTAATCATTTATCTCGTAATAGTTAATTTGAATAATATAAGGTTTTTGTTTCTAATAAACACTCAATAACCCTATATACTTGTAAATTAGATATATCGCATAAATTGTATTAAATTGCAAAACAGTGTAGATTCTGAACACGTAATACTAATTCATATATTCATGCGTAAAATAATTACGCATCCCAAATTTCAACAATGGAAATAGTAGTATGATTCGACGAGTCACACTTTCAACTTTTGGTCATAAAAGAAAACGTTCACATCTGTAAAATACGTTATCAAGCAATGAATTCTATATATCCTTAAATAACCGATATATATATATATGTGTGTGTGTGTGTGTGTGTGTATTGGTTCTAGGTTTTCTTTCCCCGCGTTCGCTATCAATTGCAAGCAGATGATTTCTAAAAACTCACAGAATCTATACTATGGAATTTCTGCAAACTTAAATTCCAAAATTGGATATAAATAGTGTATTACCTTGATTCTGTTATAGCACTTCTGTGAATTTGAAAATTTATGGTATTAACGGTTCAGTTAAGGTTTCTATCTGTACTGATACGAATACCATATATATATATATATATATATATATATATATATATATATATATATATATATATATGCAATAACTTTATGTATGCTTGTATTCTACATATAAAAGTTCAAATTTTAGCAATCCCCCCGGTTTTTACTTGTTTTTAGAAATAGAAACTTTTCATGTTTAAGAGATAAATTTTTTCTTTTTGTTATAGAAAGGACTTCGTTCATTCCTCAAACTTTCTGAAGAAGAGACTGCGTTATTTATTACTCGTTTCATAAATTAAACCAATTAAGGTATCACTAAATTATTCATAGTATTTACAATAACATTTTAACTTTTCATTCTTATTTTAAACAAGTAAATTAAACTTTTACAGCAAAATTGTCAAGAATATAAAAATTTATATTTTCTTAAATTGAATTAAATGGAAAATTAATCTTCATTTTGGATAGAGAAGAAGTTTTGAAAATGAATTTTTCGAAAGCATACAAATATTTGAAGCAGGTCAAATATTCGAAGTCAATTTTTCAAAAAAATTGTCAAAAACACTAAAAATATTAAATATTATAAAATTTTCTCAAAAGAAAAAAAAAAAAAAACTTAAAAAAAAGAAGAAATTTTTTAGAATGCTATTATTTTTTTAAGAATTTCACCATAAGAATTTTACGCCAAATTTCATTTCACAGGAAACTGGAACACTCGCAAGGCTACAGAAGTAAAACGTTGCTTCAATACAGAATAAATTTTTCCACTATTTTCCTTTTAAGTAATTCAGCTATTAAGTCGCAAAGTTACGAATGTAAGATGTGCATGCTGTAAGTAAACGTAAGTACAATCTAGTACAAAAATCTGATTTAAATTGAAAGTAGCATTCGTGTATAGCAGTCTGATATTTACGAACTATTTTCTTTGCAGAATTAAAAATTGGCATTTTGGAATATAATTTGGCATTTTGGAAAACTAACATATAATAGTTTTATTTAAATGATTATCAAAAATATTTTTTTTAAAAAAATTATTTATGCGTAGCATACAAGCTGAAAATGTATTCGAGTTTTTACCTAAAGAAAATATATAAGTTTCGTAAGTAAACACTTTAGAAGTATTTAAGATAAACATGGCTTTTTTTATTTAGAAAAGGCACATTTTGATATGTTGAATATGACTTAAATCATTCAATAAAAAAGAACTGCTTTTTTTTGCTTTGAATCGTACTAATGTATTGAAGTATTTCGTTTGAAATTAAATTAAATGCATGCAAAAAAAATTAGATTTTTATGGTGTGTAATTTTATTCAATATCCAATTAAACAACAACTACATTCGGTCATATAAACAGATTTCTCAATAAAATTAATGGATTTTTGCTCTCCGTATATATATATATATATATATATATATATATATATATATATTTGTTAAGCAAATAATTTTACTTTCAGGTAAAGCAATAACGCTACTAATATTATATGATAATTTGAGTTAGAATACATTTGGTATTTTTTTCTTAGTTCATTAATTTTAGCTAAAAATTTGGCTTTACAATTTCTTGAAAACCTTTTGGAATACGTAGCGATTTTCAATAAGTTTAAATTAAAGTTGGATGACATATTAATTACTTTAATATTTTGAACTGTAGAGTAATTTAATGAAATATTTTTAAATTTAGAATAATCTAATTTAATATTTTTAGCTATTTTAATAGTTATTTTATAGATAGTTTTCGAGAATATGTGAATTCAAGTACCTTAAATTTTATATATTAATTTAGAACAGTATTATCACTCTACACAGTGTTCCGGAACTCATGGGTGAAAATTTAAAGGTGATAGAAAACATCTAAACAAGCAAATTTTCACAATACAATGAGAGTAAATGGTGAACCGCAAAACAGCTCTGTAATGGAAAGCATAAAGTGCGAGTTTGCTTACACATCGTCATTTCTACCGTGGATTTCAGGAGGCATGGTGACGTACAGCAATCATGAAAATGTCATAGCCTAAAAAACTCTTGACGTCTGCCGGTGGTTTCCTTACTAATATGACATATTGGTGTTTCGAAACTCAAGGGCAAAAATTTAAGGGATGATGGAAAACATCTAAACAAGCAATTTTCACCAAATAATGCACATCATCATGTCCTCCAATGTCATACATTGCCATGCTTCCTGAAATTTATGGTAGAAATGGTGATGTTTTCAGGAAACATAGTCTTTTCCTGATTACTATACGTCACAATAAGCAATGCTCGTCACATTGTATGCTGAAAATTGCTTGCTTAGATGTTTTCTATCATTCCTTAAATTTTTGCCCATTAGTTTTGAAACACCCTGCATAACAATTCTTCGTTACTCGCTTGCAATATAATTTGAGGTGTAAAAATCTTTTTCTTTTGTTTTGGTTTATAATCAATATGATATTAAATAATTTGCTCAGAGGAATTCTTTGGGTCCAGATAACATGATTAACCATATATATTCAAAGACAAATACAGTATTTTAATTTAATTTTATATTTGTTTTAAATTATATGTAATGTCTTCATTTTTTAGGCTTGTTTGATACATTATACAATAAAAGTAATTTCTGCTTACCTTTTCTTTATGAATAGTGTTTCATTTTGTTTTTACCTATGATTTTGACCAGGATTCTCAACTATTTCCATGAGAAACCCACGAGTAATGAATAAAAATAATGAATTTAGGCAGGAAAACTCTATACATAACTAATTCTTTTCGGATTATTTTTTCGTATTGGAAAGGGCCAAAATATGTCAACGAGAAAGCACCAATAGCTATTAGCTGTATATGTGAACAGTACAATATTTGATGGTAAACATTGTACTTGTGAATTCTGTATGATAATGTTGAGCCAGCAGACCGTGAATGGTTTTACTTAATATTTTATGATCCGTTTATATATCCTTTTATGTAGCAAATGGTATTATATAAAGAAAGAGAGAGAGAAAATCATGTTATTAAAAGACATGATATCTATACAGGATACAATGTTTCGAACAAGAAATGTGCTGTAAATGTTTTTCGAAGTCTGGTTTACATGGGAACCAATTTGTTTGAGTAGAATGAACTTCAAAGGAGATCAAAAGTAATGCACAACATTATTTTATCACTGCATACGAAAGTAAAATATTATTTACACATTATGAAGAGTATTAACAAGGTAATGGCATTTTTGTATACAGATAATTCAGTATTATTATCATCCATTTATAGAATAATATAAAATAAATATACAGGCTTTACTCTAAAGGTTATTAGAAAGTCATGCTTATATTATCTAATTTTATTATTCTTATAATGATAATTTTTACTATTAACTATATTGCTATTCATTAGAAAACACAAAATATTTGTTTATATTTTAATAATATTTTAGTTCAGGGAAGTACTATTTTAAATATTGAGAGTAATTAAATTAGAACAGAAAAGTTGCTTTACAACGTATTTAAGCTGAGTAACAATTAATGGCTACTTTGTAATGTATTTTATAACGGAATGATAATTATTTTCCTGGAAAATTGCTTTCCTTAAAATACCTAAGGTACTTATCACATTTTCTACCAAAGGTAATTATGAAAATGACGAGGGAGATAAGAATGATAAAAAAAAAGTTAGTCTCTCGGTATGAAAAAAAGTTAATTAAGACTTCGTAAAATGTTAAGACGTTCATAAAGTGTTAAAACGCGATTTTTTAAACTTTCAACAACAATAATTCCGTTTTTAAAATAATTAATGATGTTTTTCGATACACAAAATGTTACTATAAGAAAATTATACAAGAATTTGAATTCTCTTTTTAAATCCTTTTGTACCAAAAAATACACCCTAATATGTTATTTAAAAATTTACTCTCTTAAAGTAAGTTTTCATAAATCAACTGAGAAATTCCATTCTTTAAAATTGCACATTAAAAAGCCAGTTTCTTAGAAACTAATTAAATAAATGACATGCGCCATCAGGGGAATCTGGTAGTCATGAAACTCATATACTTGCTGATTACTAGAAACGAAGCGATAAAATTTCAACAGAAGTGTAACCGTGTGAAAATTGGATTAAATTCATATATAGACTTAAGTTTTGATTGATAAATTATTTATATATTATTGACGTATTTGAAAGAGACACAAAGGCTAAAAATGCAACTGACTACGTAATTATGAATCTCGGTCAAGTAAGGAGGAAGAACTCTGATCTGGCATCTCCCTCCATAAACTTCCACACCACGTCAACAGGAGCACTTGGAGTCTTGACAGAATTAACGTGCATCAGCACAATATATGGTGGTCGTTATTGGCATCATAGCTCGAGCTTTAGACAGAACGAAAACAATGCTGGTTGCGAGTTTGCGACCATGACCACTAGGTTACAGCGGCCACAATTTGAATTGGAAGAAAACCATCTTACATTCAATACTTGACATTGTGATCAATGCTATAGCTTATTACTATTTATGATATATTTTGTTTACTCTAATTCGATTGCGTAACAGTGAAGTTAAAGTTTGGAAAAGTGCAAAGAGAGACAAATAATGTATGTAAAAACATTGCTAAAATTTTATTGTTATCCAATCGGGAACCAAATTATTAAAAAATACCTTAAGTCACTTTTCGTAACATATTATATAGAAAAGAAATTATTTGTGGAAAAGTAATTGGTATTTAGAAAGATAATATATATATTTATATTATCAAATATATATGTTATCTTTCAAATATATATATTATCCAATACATATATAATTACAGGGTTATTCAAAATGATTCATCTTTTTTTTTTTTTTTTTAAAAATTCCATATTTTAATAAATAACACAGAAAGATTAAGTAGCACATAAATGTAAAAGGAAAATATAAGTTTTTTCTTACAGGTGTTCGATATAACTTTCTTTAGTTACACATGTTATATTGTCGATTCGATATGTAAATTCCTGCCAAACACATTGTAAAATTTCAGTGGTAATTGAGTGTACAGCAATGGAAATCCGTTGTTTAAGTTTAAATAAATTTGTGTTTAATGGTGGCCCATACACTCTTCTTTTCACAAACCCCCAAAGAAAGAAGTCGCGCAGCGTTGTTTCTGGTGACTAGCCAGGTGTAACATCAAGTTATCTGATCCACTATGACTGATCCAGCTGTGAGGTAGCTTCGTGAAAACTTCTAAAACAGCTTTCATGAAAGAGTTTCCCGAAGAACACACGAGGGCCATCCATTTTTCACAATACAAGACTTCCACGGTTTTTCTTTGTATCCATGTTATATTTATCATTCTGTGTCTCTTATTTTTGAAAGTATGGAATTTTAAAACGGGATGAATCATTTTAAATAACTATTTTTTTATCATTATATGAATAAAAATACTTTTACAGTTAATTTTTATAAAAATCAAATTTATATAATTTCCAAGATATAGTTATTTTGATGTATCCATTTTTTTATGTTAAGAATAATGTTTAAAATTTCTTCTATTTTGAAGAGACAATTAGCTCATTTTGTGCAGAGAGAAAATGAGTTTAATTTAATTATTCATCTCATACCCATAAAAATTATCATAATTGGAACAAAATAAGATGGATTATCTGAAGTTAAAGTTCATTAATGAATTTTGTCATTCGCTCATAGTAATAATTAAGAAATAAAATAAAGTTCGGAAAACCTTTTTTGATATTTTTTCAAAACTTGTAAGCAAATTTTTACCGCTGCGTTTTATTCATTAAACTTATCAAATTGATCAATTGTTATTTAATCAATTGTTTGATTAAATTTTGGTTCGCTTTTTATGTGTTTTATAAATATATTTTTAAAAGTATAAACTTTTTAGATGTTTTTAAGAGGTTTTCTGATACTAAAATTATTGTAAAATGTAAATAATATGCAACTGAAAATGTAGTATATTTATTTTTTATATTTAACACAGCTTAAGAGAATTTAGAATAAGTATAAATATATACTTACATTGACGAAAACAATTCGAATAAATTTTTTAATGAAATAAAAATTTAGTTAAACCCTATCTTTTCATGATTAAATTACAATTTTTTTATATAAAATTTCCATAAATCGTTTTTAACAAGGTAAATTAATAAATAAGATGCATTCAAGTAGATGCTTTTTTATTAAACTTTCCTTTTCAAGAAATCATAAAATTCATACATTTATCATGTTTGGTTGACTTCAGAATCTCAGTTGAATTTCTGGATGTGCGTGAAATTATTGACAGCTTTAATCAGCAAACGAAGGGGAGAAATCAGTGAATGTTATATGAAGTCTTAGTATTTTTGATGGGATCGACACAACGACACAAGAGGATTTACTCACACTTTAAGTCTAGTTTAATCAAAAATTTAAATAGTTTTCGAAACATGCCAGCGAATTAAAAGCTTAGATTGCTTGAGACTTATTGGTGTTTCAAAACATGACAGAAAATCTGAAATGCGAAAAAGAATTTTTCTCTCTTCCGCTGAAAATTAATATATAACTCGATAGATATCGAGAAATATTCGAAGCTCTAGAAATGTGATTGAACGTCTATACTGCTAAATATTCTTCATCTACATCTTAAGCCTATCCTTACGCACTCTTAATCATCCTCATTAACTATTTTTGCAACATATGATTACGTAACAGAATAATTATTTTTACATATTGTGTTTTGATTATTTCATGAATTTCTTAAATATAATTGTTGTTATCAGTATTGGATACCTGGAGGATAAACTAGATTAATGAGACCATTAAAAATGTAGTCAAGGAGGTAGTTTCTGTAGGTTCGAAACCCTAGAACACAAGCGGCAAGGAGTCTGACTGATCCTATCTGCCTCTTAATTTCTACCTACCGTCAGGTGACGAAGACTACTTCTGAGATGGTACCCAATTCTGATTATACATTTCACTTCAGCTTAAGGAAATTCATCTCTAAGTTAATTCATTGGCGGGGAAGGGTAATTTGTAGATTGGGGTGTCCGTTCAGGAATCTTTTTCGCCACTTCACAGGGGCTCAAAATTAGGAAGTCCATTTCCAGTAGTCAGCGCGCTGTTTCTTAAAATAATAAATAATGAAAAAATGAAATTTTTTTTTAATATTACTTAAAAGCCAATTCAAAGGCAATTTTAACTCTCAGTTATAATTAACATTCATAATATATTTAGAAGTAAAATGCTTCTATAACACAATTTCTATTGGAATTCTTATACTAAGTTCGAAAAATTGCACTTCAACTCAAAAGCGCATTTTTTGTCAAAAGAGACAATACTAAAATACACATGTTAATTTCTGAAATTAATTAGTATAAATTTAATTAATTGAAAGTTGAAAAATATCGTAAATATTTTAATACAAATAAGATAAAAAGTATTTGTGAAATTACTGAAGAGGCTTAGCATTTTGTTACATTTCTCTATGTAAAATTTATTTATATGCACATCTTAATTAGCATTTCAAATAAAATATGAGTTAAGATGTATGTCACCTTGCAGCTAAGACAATATTATTATGAAAACGGAAGACTGTGAAATAGCTTTGTGAAGATATAACTGTCACCCTGAAACATTTTCTTAAAGTCTGGCGTCTGAATTGTTCAGAGATATAATTAGAGATGCGCTATCTCATAGAAAGTGTGATGTCAGCAGTTCTATTGATGAAATGCAAGCCACCAATCATATACAATGTTTCTTGTTACAGATGTCAAAAAGCAAGTAAGATTCACAATCATATCTTCTGTGTCAATTACGGCCTTTTATTTCAACGTGATAAATTCTGCTGCATGTAAAATTTATTATAATAAGAATATATAAGACTTTGAGCCTTCAGACCATTTCTACTAATGTCATAAATATCATGTGATGCATGATATAAAGAACACGATTCAAGAACATGATAAAGACCAAAGGTCATAAATGACATAAGAATCAAATTATGTAAAATAGCACATGAATAGTATAACTTTGTGACAAAATAATGTAGTTAAAATTATAAAAATCATAATTACTCAATATAAATCTTCCCCAAATTTTAACCGGTTTATTCAAGTCTTTAAATAATCATAAAACAAAACATACTAAATAAACTCAGAATAATCGAAAATAGAGCAGTAAGAATGAAGCTTCAGAATGAAATGAAATTAAATACATATAATTATACATATACTTTATCCCAAAATCAAGGCAATCAATCAAATACAGAACAATTTCTATAGTGCGTAGGACCACCTCCTGCTACAATACATGACGCAACATGGTTCGACATTGAGTTGATAAGACGTCGGATGTTGTATTGATTTAGATGGTCTAACAAATCTTGAACAGCCACCTCCAAAAAATGTACAGAGTGATACGACAGTATCTGGCGTTTCAGCTGGTCTCACAAACGCTCTATAGGGTACAAGTCTGGGATAAGGGCTGGCCATAGAAGAGTCTGAACATGAAGTAGAAATTCTTGAGCTACTCCATCTGTAAGCGGACGAGCATTATCTAGCTGAAAAATTGCCCCTGTAGATCATTTAAGTTTGGTCCCACGTAGGATCTAATAATGTCATCAACATAGCACAAGCAATTTAAGGTTCCACAATTAGATTGGACCGGCTATCATAAGTTATAGCCCCTCTGACCATTACGCCTGCTGTGTGGGCAGTGTACCGCGCAAAAGCGTGTATGAAATCGTACGTTCACAAGGGTGCTCCACACCCGTACGCGTCTATAATCTGACTCCAGAAGAAACCTGGATTCATCACTAAGTACCACATTTTTCCAACATGTGACATCTGTGTTGTTCTGTCTTCATTATAATGTCAAAACTTTGATAGGTAATGATGTGTATGAAATAGAGAGAGAATATAGAAGTTAAGGTTTATCTTTCTTTCATTTGGAAAAGTTCCTAAATTTAATATCCTCATTAAATTATGTTTTAAGGACTACTTATTAATAAAAATTAATTGCAATTTTTTTTGTATTACAATAAAAAAAATCATTTTCAAGATAACTATTCTTATAAAACTGAATTATAGTTGTTTGTACTGAAGCAAAGCTAAAGCAATAGTTGTACCTCAAAATTAATTATGCGTATAAGATTAATTTAAATTGAATTATGTCGATGGATGTGCATCATAAAAAGTCATAGGGGAATTTATATAAGATTAAAAATAGTTCCTGATATTTTCCATTTGGGGCTAATATTCGTTATTTTTCTTAATCTGTAAAAGTGATATTTGTTTTTTTTTTTATAAATATATTACTTGTAGTTTTTCTTATAAAATCTTTACATTATTTTTCGAAAAAACTTCAATATCGGGGAGAAGTTATAAGAAGCTTTAAAAATTTGTCTTAAGTTTTAAATCTCAAGGCAGATGCATGTAATTGAAATTTCTACTGCTTCATAAATACGTTTATATACACCAAAGAAATTGAAGTTGGATATAGAATATGAACAAAAAAGGGCAAAGAATTCAAATCTCAATCAATATAATTATTAATGTTAGTCGTCGTAAAATAAAGGAGCTCTTGACAAATTCTGTAATTTTCGCAGATTCTGGGCAAAATTGGATTTAGTGTAAATGCCTGAAAAGTAACTAAATCACATAGTCAATGCGTTATTTAATTAATGTTTAAAAAATAATTAATTTCTTAAAAAAATTGTTCATTATGGGATCCATTTTGATTGAAAATGATCTAAGCAATTTACGTTCCAATATTTATTTGAATCAAATTATTAGTTTTAGGGATAAATTTGAAAAATGTGTTAGGGGTGCAATATACAAAGTAAATTAACACAAACGATTCATAGCAGTTTTTCCCATTTCACACAATGCGGGATAAGTAGATCAATAGCTAAGATTTGTGAGCTACAAGGCTTCATTGAAAAGTAATGCCTCTATGAACATAACCTTTTTATAAATTATTCAATTTTCACATTTCTTATTGAGCTTGAAAGCTACACGTTTCCTCTGTGTAATGCATTATTTTCTTTTTGATTAAATCTATACCCTTCTCCACGCACTTGCACCGGCGCGTGACAAGTCGGGCAAACTCGACTCGTTTTCAACACCAGTCTTTAGTTGTAAACTTCTCCCTCGTCATCAGTCTGAAATTAATGTCTTTTAAGGTGCTTGTTTATATTTGGGATGAGGAGAATATTGCAAATTGCATGCTCGGATGCTATGATGCTTCGCTGCTTCAACATCATCTTTATGTGGTCCATCATCTTCAGTTCTCAGCACACAGAAGACACTTGAGGACAAAGGCAACGAATTCATTACCCATGAGACATATTCAGCATTCAGACAAGAATTTTAAAAATTGGGTAACAAATGGGTTATGGGCAATGAGGTATTACAGTTCAATCAAGCCTCGTAATCTACGACCTCCCAATATATTACTAATTCTAATTTCGCAAAATTAAATAATTCTTGTGCTGTGGAAAAGAATTGCGTAAAAAGTATGATTTAAGTATTTTATAACATGAGAAATATGAATGCATAAATGTTTTGATATAACACAATTCCCTTTTCTTTTCATTTTACTGTATTTAATAATACATATTTTTTGTATTATTACTTTTCATTTTTTTTTCAATTATTATACTTACAAAATTAATAACTGCCGTTTTGATAATAAGAGCTTATAAGACATTGTATAAAAAATTTTTGATTGTCAAGTGTTTTAGATACTCCTTTAATATTAAGGAAGTGCCTATTTTTTTAGCCCTCATAAAACTCTGAAATGGACAAGAATAATTTATATAATTTGAAATTTAAGTTAATTTTGTGATGGAAATCAGATATATGAAGAAATTCCTATTCCATAATAGAAAAATTTATCTTTCTGAAATTAACGAACTATGTTAATTTAATTAATTGATTAGCATCACATAATCTAGGCCTCTTTGAGCCATTAATATAATCATTTCTGTGCAGCTGTGAAAAGAATTGCGAAAGTTATTAAAGGCAAACTTTTACTTCCTTTGACCATGTCTTACCCCAAAGTTAGACGATATTATAAGCAACCTACAGTCTTGAAAGAAAAAAAAACAAATTTGAGGGAAACCGGTTTCTGATACAATAAAATTAGCAGTAGAGTATGATATGTTCATACAATGCTAACATACAAGGTTATTGTATGTAAACTTGGCCTATTCAGCGCACTATGATACAGTTACTAATACCCGAATTGATTTGCAAATTTGTGGATAGAAAATTTAAAGGTTACGTTAAAATATTCCTTAAAAAACTGCTAGGGATTTATTACTGCCAAAATGATTGAAAAGGCATGCAAAAAATAGCTGTGGGCTATTTTAACATTTTCAATCATTATGGCATTTAAAACTGTTAACTTTACATTTTAAAGCATCGTGAAAGTACAAAGAATGATAATTGCGTCACTGCAAATGAGAATGAAAAAAATCTGATTAAAACAAACAGCTGGATTGAGCGTAAGTTCTAGATACAAAAAGAGGAGATTCAGTGAGTAACATTCTTTCAGTTACGATGATTATCAGAACGAGCGTTTATCTTAAAACAGTTTTTGAAAACCAGGAAAGAGTTGTAGCAGCTCATTGTGCATTTCGATATCAAAAGAAGTTGCGCCGGTGATCAATGTCTCTACAAGACGAAGAGAAAACATGATTCGAAGAAATTGGGTAGTTATGCGTTCATCATGGCATTAGATGAAAGTCTATCAGAGCTGTCATTTCAGATGAAGAAACGGCCAATGTCAAGCACGCACAAATAAATTATCATAACTTCATGAAGTGTCCCGACAATTACAGAACAGTGTGGAAGACACTAAGAAAAATAGTGCACTTATTTCCTTAAAAGATCAGTTTCATCCAGCAACTGCTTGTCACCGACACTGACTGTCGCTTATTTTTGTAAAACTTTTTCTTACCCAAACGGAAGTCGATGACTACTGTCCATGGAACATCCACTGGAGTGAGTGTGGCACATTTTTATTTCATTGGGACGGCGAACACCTTAAATTGCTACATTTAGGTCATGGAAATTCCACGTTTCTTCCACACAGGTCCACTACATTAGCCAAAAGTTACCCTTTGATATGGGTTCATTTCCCAATTTATCCTTGGACATTCTTCAAAGAAAATGATGATACTGACCATGTAATATTCTCTGTAATGACTCATCAAATATCGTAACATGCTCAAATATTTCACTTTACCTCAACTTCAGCAGAGACTATGTCTTGCGTCTACCACTTTTCTGCAGAATGTTATCTTACATATATTAAATTAAGTATGCAAGAATTTACGGCAACATTTTATCGATGACAGGGTGATTAGCCACTTGTTTCTCACTCCATATCCGACCAGTTCTCCCAATCTCCCTCATTATGATTTTTAGTTTCGGGGCCATTCAAAGAGCGAGATTTATCAGGGACTGTTGCAATTCTGATATGAAATATGATGAATGTGTGATAGATCATCTGTAGAACACAATGTTCATCATCTGCGCCTCTTACACCTATATGACGAACCCAACATTGAACTTCCTTTCAATGAACATTGAACTACACTGAATAGGCTTTAAATCATTAAGCAGTATACAGCTAATAAAATAAGGATATATTGGAATTTGTAGATTTTGTGTTTCAATGTAATGTGCCCCAATGGATATTTTATTGAATTTTTCAGCGCATCTTTTGAATTGTCTATCAACACATTTTCGAATCTATCTGCAATTTAATTGCAGCTACAGAGGGATCTGAATAAGCCTGATTTAAAGACGATCACTTTGCAGATGAATAAATGTGATACGAGCATAGTATTATATGGATCGTAACGAAAGGTTAACAGTTTTGCTTCAACATTGAAGTACAGTAGCACATCTGGCAATATCTATATCGACTGCCGTTTGAAAACATATACAACGAGAACTTGTAATTTAACGCTCACGTTTCACATCTGTTGACCATTTATAATTGACTAAAATTCTGAAGCGCTGTCGAGAATAAAAACTCTATGGCCCTAAAGAAGGACAAATAATTTTCTCTTAAGTGTCAAGGTACAACCGTTATGCAAAATACAATAGCGATTATATTGTCAATACCAGGTGACACAATATTTGATTCACACAATTTCTACAATAATTCTATGATTTCATGATTTATTAATAGGTCAGTATTATATGTGCAAAATGTAGGGATCAGAAAACTTATTATTGCTTCAGAAAGATACCGAACTTACATTTGGACTATTAAATTCTTCAAATCAATATAATTCTAATTATGTTTCATAAATCGTGACATATGAATTGTTCAATGATCACAAAAGGTTTTACATAACAAACAAAATTTACAAATTTATTACAACTAGGAATTTCTAGTTCTAGCTAGTGTTAAGAAGGCTGGCGATTCTACAATCAATTCAAAAACTACATTCTGATAAGAAGAGGTGAAAGCTTAGGGTTACAAATTTGGAGAAAAATAAACATTTTTCGAGGTGCAATGTTTTGAAGGATATA
Organism: Nephila pilipes; assembly: GCA_019974015.1. Classification (NCBI taxonomy): domain Eukaryota; kingdom Metazoa; phylum Arthropoda; class Arachnida; order Araneae; family Nephilidae; genus Nephila; species Nephila pilipes. The sequence goes on along the minus strand of BMAW01124989.1, from coordinate 299,835 downwards.
AAGCATTATACTCAGCTGAACAATTATTATTGTTGAGAAACTAAATACAATCAAATTTAATATTTTTTCAACTAAAACAAATTAATTATTAAAGTGGTTGGTAAAACATACTTAAAATTTAAAGTTTTATATTCATAGCAACATATTCACACTACGGATAACATAGACAACCTTCCTCAATGCAAACATTACTACATTTAAGATATAATAAAGCTTGATTAGACATAATAATGCAATAAAATACAATTCAATACAAATAATCAAATAGATGAGGAATGTCTAATTGACTTCATTTCCCCAAATTCAAGCCTGTAGATTTATTGTACAGTTCTTTTTATTAGTCCAGAGCAGGTTTGAGTACATGGCCGAATTCTTAAGTCTCTACTATAGAAAAGCTGTTTAATAAGTCCACATTTCCACAGAGGTTTTGGAATTTTGACTTCATGAATCAAAACAATATCTCTAATTTTAAACTTCAATATTGCATCAGTTGAGATGATGAAATTAGCAGAATGAAGCTCTAGTAAATATTCCTTTCTCTAACGTTTCCATAAATGCTTCATTATTTGTTCTCTGTATCCCAATTTTTGTTAAAATTCTTTTGTTGGATTTAGTTTCAGTTCAATCAGAAATATCGAACAAAAGATTTATACTATTTTTCTGAATTATAATTATAAAGGTGTTAGTGGAATGAGTTCATCATTTTATTCTTACCAGTAAGTTAATGACCGTCCATTAATAGCGGCTTCGACTTCAGTAAGAGACGTTCGTATATCCTCATAAGTGAAGCAAGGTTTACTAAGAATCCTAAAGGGTTTTGATTAGAACGCATCATGCGTTTCCAAAATCCCCCCCTCCAGCTGGCTCTAGGTATAATAAATTTCAAAACCAATAAAATATTAATAATTATTTTTAGTAAAATGTTGTAAAACTTCCGCTTTAGAGATTCAGCTTCAAATGTATCTTAATAATTTGTCTGCTTTAATAAATTGTTTGCTTTGTCATTGTACATGGTCTTACACTTAGCTCTTTGTGATATGAATCTTCTAAAGACCATTATGAATATTTTGGTACTTAAATTGCTTGAAAACTCCACGTGAACAGACCTGGTAATTGAACAGGTAAACAAAACAATGTAAGCCTTTTCTGAGCCTATTTTTATGGTGATATAAATTGGACGTATAAAATTAACAGTACAAATTTCAATCAGGGAAGATTCAGTTATTCTGTCCTTTGGAATGGGTGTAATGTCCTGTTTACCAGGGGATGATTTAAATTTATTACAAATGATACAACTTTATAATATATTATATATAGACTTGACGCACTTTTTTCTTAATTATAATTTTTTTTGGAGATGAGCCAAGATATTAGTTACTCCGAAATCCAACATTTATTCATGGGCTTGCATGAGCAATTTCGTAAAATTGCACATATTTGGAAGAATATGTGGATTTTTTTTCTCTTTCAGTGAATTAAAAAAAAATTCCTCCTGAAAAAATTAAAACAACCAAATTTCGATAAATTATGGACTTAAATAATATAACAGAAAGTCCTGATTACTTTCCTTGCTTAATTTTATTAAGTTAATTTTGTATCATAAACCAGATTCTTGTGCATTCTTGTGCAAGACAGAAAATTGTATGTCTTGAAAAAAATAGTTTCCAGGAGCCTCAAACTTACAGAACTGCTCGATTTCCGAACACTAATTTTTCCTAATATTTTTTAAATCTTCTATCCCATTCTAATCTCTTTTGCCATATTTCTTGCAATAATCATTTTATGTGGACAATGAATGGTGAAATTTATCCAATTAGATTGAAAATATTTAACATGCTCTAAAAATATATCGTTTAGTAGGATTAAAGTTCCAGTCTTATGGAAAAAATTGCATTTCTAAGTGCAAAACATCTGTTTTGGTATCCACAGTAAATCTAATACTCTTGAAGAATTATTCAAATTTTCTTGAATGTCACACAGTTTATCTTCCTCCCACGTTTAACAAAGTTTCACAGAATTAGTATTGAATTTTCGCAATTTCATTCCAGCTTTATACTAAAAATACTGGACGCTGTTCAGGATAAATAATAAACTTCTCCGTCAGATTTTGATTCGGATATCAAATGTTGACGTATGAACTAAAATTCAAGATTTTATAACAACTAATTTTTATAATTTTGAATATAATGTTTACCTAGCAGCCAGAATGAAACATACACTATACTCCAAAAGGTGCTTGTTTAAATCTTAGAAATTATAAATTGCTATCTTCGCTAAGCCATAAAAATTTTAAATAATTACGAACTCCCTTAACTATCACGATATGAAGGAATGATTGCTATAACTTGGCACAGATATTAACATCATGAACCTTAAAATTATTACATTCAGTATATTAGGATTTAGGTAAGGGGCGGGAAATAAACAGTCATTTTTAAAGAATTTAAGTGACTTACTTTAAAGGAAGCATCGAAAACCATTCTAACTTTAGTCGTTAATTTATCTTCTCTTAAAAGGGTCTATGAGACATAAAATAGCCATTTTCAATCAATTTATCTTGACATGCTTCCATAACCTCGTACATTTCCTGTTCTAATACAATAGTTTGATATTTTACCCGTAAATCCTTATCGTTCACTAATTTACTATTTAATACCTCAAAACGTTTTCTAGCGATTTCAAAACTGTTTCCCGCTGTTTTAATTTATCCACTTCACTGTAATAATATTAAGTCATACTTGTTATATACAAACTTAAAATTATTCTCAAATTTATTCACATAATTTGATTATCCAAATCTCAAATATTTTCCTGTGATCTGTTTTCCCCATATTCTAGAATTCTCATAACAATCCTAAGTCTCCTTCCTCGTGGACAGACAACATTGACAGATTAAAAACTGATGACTTATTAATTTCTTGTTCAGATCCACTTAAGCAGCCGCAAAAACTAAATCCAAACTAACTATGGTAAAGAAAAGGCGATTTTAAAATCTTTTCCACTTTCCCGTAGATTAGTTAACTGATATAGTTTCTCTTCAAACCGGACTTCAATCATAGCACTACATGGCTTATTGTTAGTAAATAGCTCGTATATATATGATATGTATATGTATTTTTTTAAAATTTATTTTTACATTTCTTTCTGGATTTTTGTCTTTTTAAATATTTTATATTATTCTTTCATAAATTTTCAACACACACACACACACACACATATATATATATATATATATATATATATATGTGTGTGTGTGTGTGTGTGTGTATAATCGCACCAGTCTATTTAAAATTTAATCATTGAGAATGGGGGCAGGACTTTTCGCACTTGAAATTACATTATTACTAAAACTTCGATACTTATGCAGAGAAATTGATATATTACATGGAAAATTTTCAACTCTGCAATGTCAAATATGTCTTCCTGCGCCTTAAAAGCTTTAAAAGAGAATAATTGTAATTTTTCTGTACGAAATATTGGTGGATTTAAACTGGAAACTAAATCCTACTTTACAAACATTTTCTTGTTGCCGCCGTCAAACAAACACATATTTTGAAATTTAGGTCTTTTTCGATTTCAACAGGACACATTAGTATAAAAATGAATTTCTTGTCATTCACGATAATTTACTCGTTGTCAGGTTTCGAAGCCTCATTTAAACGAAATGCAGTACAATGAAATTTGCCATTACAAACCTTACAATTTTTAATACTAAATTTACATTTTTAGGAAAGAGGATATTTTCTAAGGCATACGTAATAGCAACCTTAGTTTCGCAGCCTCCAGTTTCTATGGGATCGTTAGAGCCGTATGATTTCGGGAATTATGATCATTGTTGCAGAATACGCGTGAACTTTAAATGTTTGTGGTTAATTCTGACGAAGAAGGAATATTACTACTACGTTTAAAATTAAGAATGCTTTGCTTATATTTGTATAAAGCATTTACATTCTGCTCTAAGTTTTCATTTTTAAAAACGGTATTTTTAGACACATCCTTTAGAGTTTTGGAGAAAAATTCACTAACAGATATTTTTATCTTGCATCTCCATTCGTTTACTTTTGAACGCATATATTTTCTTTTCTTTTCTGAAATTCTTTTATTCTTTTGCCACCGTTTTTAAGCAAATAAAAGTAAACGAGTATAAAATTAAACTGAACTTTAACAAATACACACACACACACATATATATATATATATATGCCTTTTTCCATACATTGTAAGGTTCTTAAGGTTCTGGAAAAAGGAGAACAAGTTTCTTTACAGATTTTGTAACAAATATTTTTTATAAAGCAAAATGTAAGAAATAATATTTTCATTAATTCTCAGCCACCTATCTCTATCAAAATCAATCAATATGCATTTCTCAGAAACATTAAAACTTTAAAATATATTCGTATAAAGTAATTTTATTTGGACATTTCTGAAAGGAGAAATCTTTGTTTTTGTTTGGAAAATATTATAGAATAAACTCATCTGTAGAATTAAATCTTTCAAGGAATAATTTTAGCGATTTAAATGCTAAATTATGAACTAAGGTTCAATTCTCGTCTGGGACAAAACAATATTCAATTTTTCACAAATTGATTCTTGGTGAAATGCCTGTCTGCTCTTTTGCTTCCTAATATTCATTTTCCAATTATTCAAATTGCATAAATTTCAGTTAATTATCTGGAATATTAGCTCAAATAATTTTTATATCAATTTACTTTCTTCTGTATCTATACCAATAGTGTAAAAATTCGGATAATCCTTAAAAATAATTTTTAGGATCTTCCAGGAAGTGCTAAATTTAAAAATTGATTTTATCTCAACTCCTCAGAGTAATTTTAAAAACATTAATTTATCAGTTTATATAGGGCTTCTTTCGTTGTAAATCTAAAAGTTCATTGCTCTTCTCACTTTAAAATTCTCCATGAAAGGACATTTTCCAAATACTCCGTGAATTCTTAGAATTTAAGAGGATCAGCCTTTCACGCATAGTTACCCATGATCTTTTTCGCTTTTGGATGATATGAAAGTCTGCTTTTGTTTAACAAGAAAAATCTTCTTCAAAAAGTATTTGAGCCTTTTTTTCAACATTTTAAGGAACTCTTATTTGATATTTGTATTTTAATACTATTTTATCATGAATGTATTTCATAAAAAATTGTAACGATGCTATTAAATTAATTTATTTTAGGATTCCTGTTAGAGAATTAAAATATTGAATTAATGTTATATAGAATCAACTGAGAAAGCAACCTCAGTAGCCAAGTGGCTACAGTCGCTATGTTGTGGTCCACGTTCGAGATGTGAGTTTGAGTCCTTATGCTACTAAAGACCGGACCTATAACGGAGCTGATGCGTGTAAAATCTGTTGAGGTTTCAATCATCCCATTGCCGTGGTGGAGAAGATTAAAGAGAGGATGCCAGCAGAGGTCTTGTTCTCATCACTTAACCGTTTCTCAAAATTACGGGTGAGTAATGGGGGGAGCTTATGGTGCAAGAACCAGATATGGCGAAGCTGCGCCAAACAAGGTGGGTGTAACTGTGACGCAGACGTTTAAGAATTAGAAGGGAAAAAAAGGAAAACTGATTGACAAGGAGAGTCGAAAATAGAGAAGCATCTCTACGATATCTCGGTGGCACTTCAATACTCTTTACTTCAGATAGTAAACATCTTAGGAGAGAGAAAGATCATTAGGGTTCCTTTACCTACCTAAAGAAGGTATGCCCCTGAGAGCTCAACATGAAGACTTCCGTAGTCAATAGCCTTCCCTCAATAGGTCTACAGGACGTATCTCTCGGCTTCTTTGAAGGTTATATATATATATATATATATAAAATTTTCTCAAATATCACATTAAGAAGCAAAACGATTTAAGTATTTAGAACTTTTAATTGATAACATTCCATTCAATTTAAGTATTTTATTGACAGCTGTTCATCCTTTAAAGCAAACGCTTCTTCACAATAAATAAATAAATAAAAATAAAATAAAATGAAAAAAATGTAGCCCACTGAATGGAAGATTTACACCAACGGATTCAGGATTGGATCCGCAACTGGATTCACTGTCTTCTACGTTTTATCCTAAACGGAGACTACGTGTTTATACTTTAAGCCTATAATCCAGTTTTCCTACCAAAGCTCTCGGAAATCGAATTTGCCGAATTGTTAGCCGTTTCTTTTACAATTTTAAAGTTACTATTTGCGGAAGTTTATCATCAATCTTCTTCTCTCTTCGGCAGGATACCCGAAAAAAATAAATCACTCTTTATTAATACCATTAAAGAAAAAAATTGGCAACTTATTCTGATTTTTGAAGCTTATACAGGATCCAGGCTGACTTCGGAGTTTATTACAATAAAATTGCAGGTTCATTTACAGAGCTCGTTGTCACTTGGTTTGGAGAAGATGTCCTTGCCCTTTGGTTTTATATAATTAAGATTATAAATAACATGCTTCTTTCTAATTGGGATTATTGGTGATCACCTAGTAATGCTAGTATTTGAGTTCAATCCTTTATTCTAAGACAGAATTTAAATTATTAATCCGATTCAGATTTTATTGCACATTTCTTAATCCCTTCATTTCGTATTTAATTCGTTTTAATTTGAAAAATACGAGTCTATGTACTTGTGGCTCTGTAGTGGAGATACTGACCACACATTCAGATTTCTCAAACTCCTGTACTAAAGGTTTTCATTTAAAATGTTGCATTGTTGAAGCGAAACATATTTGGCTGAAGTTTATGTGTGAAAATCCTAATTTTCAACTCAAGCTAATATCATGTATTCCCACGCTTGGTAAAATTACTCAACAAATTACTTAATTACTTAAACTTTTAATTATATTTTCTGAATATTTAAATTTCCTTACTGTTTAAAATTGTATTCTTTGTATGTATAAACACTTTTTTTTCTTAATAGCTCGTTAAAACATCGTTACCTTTTACTTATATACACACACACACACACACACACGCATGCACACAAGTATATATATATATATATATATATATATATATATATATATAAATATGTACATATATGATAAAGCAATGAATTTATCATTAAAAAACATAAAAGTAAGAGAAGAATTAAAATCCAAATTCAACAAAAAAAAACCACATTTATAGAACTAAGTAAAAAATATGAAATTGAATTAAATTTGAAACTGATTTGAACCAAAGAATAATTTGAATACCCAACAAAACAAAACATGCATATTCAGACTGGGGACTGAATTGTGGAGTTAAACTAGTTCTATGGTATACATATATATATATTTCAATTTTAAGAACTCTTTTGATATTTTTTCAACTATTATTTAGCTATAGTTATAACCTACCTTTTCTTGCAAAAGTGTCTTTTATGAATAAATACTAATGCGGAGCTTACTGCCTCCCGGAAAGCCGGTTTGAAGCTCTAAGCCATGCTTGTCGAAATTGCTGCCCTAAGGCCTTTAAAATGCTTCTCAAACGCAAATTATGAAAATATTTAAATTTATACATTTTTATTAAAAAATAAATGTTTGCAATATTTTTCATATATAATCGATAAATATAACATGTGTAATATATTTCATATATAAAAATAAAACTACATAGAGTTAATTTTATTTCAATTTGTTGAAAAAATATTGTATGTGTAGCCCAGCATTTTTTTTTTTTTTTTTTTTTTTGCAATATGGCCCTGAAACGGTCATAGTTTAGACACCCAAGCTCTAAGCCGTTTTGATTGAGCTCGGTTCTTTTGGGTGTTCCTCCAATAGCTGTCATGTTGCTTCTATGTGCAATGTTCATAGAAAATAAATAAGTAAACTAAAAATATAATCTATGCCAAGAACTTCGATTATTATCTTTTTACATAAATTGAGTAGCTTTGCAAAAGTTGCTTGCTTGTATATTATTATACGAGGCATGATGGAATAGTAATGTATGTACGCTCATAACTTTTTTTTATTTGCTACCCAATATTCACGATTCTTATTGTTCCTTGAAGCTGCATGTAACTTTTACTCAGCGTATTATTCACTTTTACTTTTTAGAATAGTTTCTATGCCTATCCCCCCTACTTGCGCCATGATGTAATTAATGTATGAATCCGGTCGAAGAAGAATTCTTGTGGTAGTTGTCGACACGAGGCATTAATGGTTACTTTCACCTCGCCATTAGAACGATGGAAGAGTTCCTCAAGAAATATCTTATTCATTCAACCTGTGAGATTATCTTTGTAAAGAAGTAAATATCTTAAGGTGCAATGTCTATCGCAATGACATTTTTCTCTTCTTGTGGATTAGCATCTTTTTCAATTCTCAGCACACCAATGACAAAAGAAAACAAGTTCATTATATAGAATAGACACATGTAGCTTTCGGGCATAGCAATAATTTTTAAATTAAGGTAACAAATAAAATATTGCAGCCATAGAGGCATTATTTTTCAAACAATGTTCGTATATTCAATTAATTTTCTAACTTCCAGTTGATTTTTAAAATAATAAAAATTTTGGTATGAAAGATTGATAGTTTCTTCTAATTTCTCAAGTTCATTAAGTCTAACATCGTTTCTTTCTTTATAATAACCTTCAGCACAATATGGGACATGATGATTCAATTTTATTAATTAATTAACTAACCATCATTTTTAATTTTATACGACTACTCAAACTCTGAAAAGAATCAGACTAGACTTCATTTAATTAATCTTAAGCATATACCACGACATAAAACAAATCTTAAATTAACTTCGCAATTATCTAAGTAGTACAGTTTAAATTTTCAACATAATTGCAAAATATATGCATTATTCCGTTTTAGTAATTTAACCTCTTTGTCTACACAAGATAAAATTAACTGTGAATATATTGTTGTTGAATCATATTTAATGTCTGGTCTATGAAACATCTAATGAAACTAAAATAAGTAAAATTAATAAATGACTCATATACGTAAGTTTATAATTAATTTAGAAAGGAAGATTAATACTTAATGAATTAATTAAGTCTTGATTTAGTTACTTTTCATCGCGTGTAAATTCTTACATTTAAAGATGTATATGGTTTATTTATCTGATAATAAAATAGAGTCAATGTGCCAAAACATATTTTAAGAGATTTCTTGAACGTATATTAAAACCTTGTCATAAAAATATAATTATTGACAAAATGTGCAGAATCACAATATTGTTTTATAATCAATTTTTAAAGTACTTGAAAGTATTTCCACGCACAAATGATAAAATGTTGTTTAGCATTTAGTGCTTTTATTTGTATTATTACAAAAGGGGTGTAGAAATGCATAGTTTTAGGTTCCCCACAAGTATTTTTAAATTTTTCACTTTTGGTCGAAAATTTCAGAAAATATAAATAATTTTAGGAAATTATACTCTTAATCTAAATCTCGATTTAAAATTTATAATTTATTTCACAGTAATTAAGTCATAAATTTCTTCTCTTAAAATTAATGAGCCCAATATTAAAATTTCTTCACACCATGATCTTTGTGATAAATTAAAACTTAAAATACTTTACCTTTCTATATGCTTGCATCATTTGCGAAAAACGGATGTAATATAGAAGTTTTAGTTTCAAATCTTTAGAATGGATTAGTGAAAATTGTAATCATACACACAATAAAAATTTTGGGGAGAAAGTGGTAAAAGTAAACCTCTATTTAAAATGCTTAATTTACTGTCAATATTTCAAAGTAAATATGTGTGGTAATGGTCTATGAAAAAGACTACATTATTCCCCGAATAATGCTCCCAAAATATAAAAATAAACGAAATTTAAATAATTTCCTGTGTATAAACTACATAAGTCTCTTTCTCTAATGATTATAAAAAAGTAGCAAAATTCAATAAAAACCTAAAATTGATGAATTTTTTAGACCAAAAATATGTAATGATTTATTTCTGTATTAAAATATTCAAAAATTATAGCCTAGGTTATAAAATATTGAGATAATTTTTACATAAGCCTAAATTTAAAAAAAAACTTAAAGTAACTGTAGATAAACTAATAGAGAGAAGACATCTCATTTCTGTGAATGATAAGTAGAATCAATTTGAGCAATGTGTTTTCTTAAACTGTAAGCGAACGACTTTTCTTAGTATGGCTTGAATCCTAAACATGGCGTTTAGAGATAACAATGTCTTAGAAACAGGTAAAAATTGTTATTTAGAACGGTTTCCTTCCAAATACCTTGTACTTGAAACAAAACTAAAAGTTTGAAATTAACCAAACTGAAAACTCTTTACAAGTTACACGTAGAGAAGAAAATCAGCTTTTGCAAAAGTTATGATGACGATAAAAATACTGCCGAAAATTTCACGTCTTATAAAACTTCAAAATTAGATAATTTTTTAACGTGTTACAATAATGACTGGTGCTCCTATTATAAAATTCTTAAAGGATTTAAACTTCTGTGCACTCCCTAGAAAGACACCGTTGAAGGTTGATCGAGTACGTGAGAGAGAATGAGTCAAGTAGAACAAAGTAGTGGTTACATTTACCAAACGAAGAAAAAAAACATCAATCAGAAATGTGATTGCAGCTTGCTAATTTTGCTCAAAAATGTATTAGTTTTGCTCATTGAAGGAAAAAAATTGCATTGAAATATCTCCTAATATATGCACTTCCCAAGAACGATAGCTCAATTTCCTTAAAAACGTTTGGAGAGTTAGGCATATTTTTTTTCTCTTTTTGAGCTTACGTCAGTTTTGAATAATACAATTTACCCATACATTTTGAACAATATTTTTCATGACAATTTAAAAAATATAACGGGAAATGATTTTCAAAGTTTTTTTTATTAAAATTTTAAAAATATTTTTTAACATTTACAAAGTGACAAATTTCAATTTGTTCAATGTATTATATACGAACCGAATATTTATTTACGTCAGAAACAATACTTCTCAAAAAAGTGGTACTTAAAAATCTTCTTCCGTGCTCGGCTTGGTCCGCGGTAGCCTAGTGGTTATGATAGGGGACTTAGAGCGACGAATTTCGTCGAGTCAAGGTTTCGAGCCTTGAAACCAATGAAGACCAACTGTGTTGACGAGACTGATACACGTTAAATCTGTCAAGTCTTAAAGTCTTCCCGATGGCATGGTGTGGAAGTTAGGAGAGGGAGGAGCCAGCTCAGATGTTGTCCTCGGCACTTGACCGAGATTCAAAATTACGAAATACGCTATCAATAGCCCTTGTGATGCTTCTAGTGCGATGTTAACAAAACCAATCAATCAAATATATACAGCTTGAAAAGATGACAATTATCATAAAATTTAATTGATTGATGTAAATCAGCATGAACATTTTAAATAACGAGAAAAAGCTTTTATAGATTTTATTTACAATAAAAAAAAGTTTCGAAATATGTTCAATAATATATGTGCCAAAAGTATTGTTTCTGATGCACACATTTGTAAATGGATTCTTACAATAAGTAAGAACAATTTCTGTTCGGTCCTAAAGCTGATTTTATTTTAAATTGACAATACTGAAGTACATATGTTAATTAATAAATAAATTGTTCTTCTTTTAATTAACTTAAAAATAAAAAAAATATCTTGAATATTTTAAGACAAATAAGTTTGGTTTTATCAACCTCGTACCAGAAGCAACACGAGGGATATTGGCGACGAATCTCGTAATTTTGAACCACGGTCAAGTAACGAGGACGACACCTGAGCTGACTTCCACTAAGCACAAATTGGAGGATTTTGTGTGTGAGATACGAAGATTTAACGAGCATCAACCCCGGCTGCACGGCTGGTCTTTAGTGGCATCAAGCCTGGAACCCACAACTGAAGAAAACCATCATCCGCAACTATGAACACTGGGCGACAACGGCCACTTGAGACAAATAATATCAATCCATAAACTCTCTATTCAGAAAGTCATCCGAATAAAAGAAAAAGAAAAAAAAAACGTTTTCTTCTGTATTTCTTATATATATATATATATAACACATCGATCAATAACTCCCGAGTCTAACATTGAAAACAACATTTTTTTTGCAAATTTTTTTTTTATTCATCAACATAACACCTTTTGTTAATCACCTTTTAGGGCGATACAATCGTTCCAACACTTTTCCAAATGTTTTTTTTTTTTGAAAAAAAACTTTTTTGTTGCGAGTAAATAGCGATAAACAGCTTTCTAAATCATCGACTCGTTGCTGTTTTTGTTCCATCGAAAGCAATCGCGGCACCCACTTGGAAAAAACCTTTTTCACTTCACTTCAAAAAACCTTTTTCCTGGTCCGATCGACTTAAAATTTTGACACGTTTCAAGCAAAGGTTAGTACTCTAGAAAGACCTGGTTACTGGTTTACTACGAGCGCCATCTCTGGGTTAGTCTCGGGAGTTATTGATCGATGTGTTATGTATAAGAAATATATGAATATTACGTCTTTTATATTTCTTTCATTTAGTTTTTATACCAATTAATGTGTCATAATTGAATCTCTATTTTGTTTTTTTTTCTAATATTGTTTGTCATGATTGTTATTTTAGATAATAAAAAAATATTCATAATGATGTCTTTTTTGTACTTATTTCAATTAAAAATTTTTTTTATTTCTTATATTTGTGATTTTAAATTCTTTCGATATTTTCTTGTACTAGTATATTTAATTTCTTTGTATATATTGTTTTTTATTTCTTTTGATATTTTCTTGTATTTGTGCATTTAAATTCTTTTTTTGATATTTATTATTCTTGCTTTTTATGTATTTTCTTTTGCAATTATTTCATTTATTTTTATACATTCCTATCAATTTTTTATTTTTCATTTTTTAAATTTTTTAACCTTTAAAGTGCATTTATTTTAGTGAAATTTTGTATATATTGTGTCTTATAATTTTATATCAACTTTTTTTTCTAAATTTGGATTAAGTAATTTTTTATTCTTTTAAATTGTAGCTTTGCTTTTTATGAATGGGTCTTAAGTTTTTAAATTCAGTGATTGTAATTTAATTAAAAAGTTTTTCATTAGTTTAAGCTCGGTTTTGCATTATTATGGTACGCGAAAAATCGTCAATACCTTACCATAATTGCATTTTTTTAATTGGGTTTAATTTATTTATGCGTATTGTGACGTTAATAACTTGAATTTGCTTAAGATTTGATACTTGGTGATTTGCTTTTTTAACTTTTGTTTTACAAAAGTTTGTGTTTGTATTTTTGTTTGATACTTGATTTCTTGTATTTTGATTATTAGAAATTATTCTGATATATGAATATATCAGAAAAATTTCTAATAATGAGATATTTAATTCAAAATTATCTGTTTTGTATTTTGCCTTTTTAAAACTGATAAATTTGTAGTTTGCAGGGGTCTCGGTTACGTAAGTTTACATACTTATTTTCCATAATTTTTCATGATGTTCAATTTTAAAGATCATAATTGGTAGGGACTTTAAAAAACTGTTGCTATATGTTGTAATGAAATATATTGGATTATGAATGGTACAGATATTTAGTTGAAAGAGATAAAGTTAAATATGCGATATTTGGCAATATTAAATTACCTAATAAAAATTTGAAATGCAATGTGCAAAAAATTATTGATAATAATAGAAATGAAAAATTAGCTTCATGATTTTAAGTCAAAAATATACTAAAGATGTTTTAATCAATGGTGAAATGATTAATAAACAAGAGTGTGCAAAGTATAAAACTTAATTTAAACTAATAGTAAATATAAATGTAAAATAACAAGGAATAAAGTTTAAAAGGTTTGGGAATACTATGATAACTTTAAAACAGATGAATTAAATTATAATATCTGTATTAACAATTGGTGTGAAACATGTAAAATTATCAACCATGAGCTATTTAATTAATAATTCCCAATTTATTTTTTAAAACTCATAACTGTGTTTATTTACTTAAGTGTAACATTTGGGGTTATAAATATATTGGTCAAAGTAGCACTAATATTAATATACGTATTAATGAACAAAAATATAATACTGCCACAAGGCGTACAAGCACCGGTGGTGCAAAGTTAAAATGTTTGTCTGCAGGACGGGAGTCTCGGGTTCAAAATCTAATGCTGACAGCATTAAAATTCACATTGAAGTTTTGTTTCATTATTTTGTGTTATAATCTCTTAGGTCCTTCTAAGATATTCTTTAAGTGTGGTTACCAGAACGCTGTTCTAGAATATTCTAATGTAATATATAAACCCATTGAGATTTTCAGACTGAGAGAGTTCTCAGCCAATTGTAGCTACTGTAAGTCCGTGAATAAATCACATTATTCGGATATCTAGAGAGAGTGTTCAATTTAACCTGCTCCAATATCTACGAACAATAATAATAATTTAAGGGATATAAAAAAATCATACACTTTTACAATCATATATTTGAAAATTTAAAATTAAATATGAATTAGATAAAGCCTAATACTAAAAGAAGATTATATTGGTTTGAAAATTAAATTAGGGCTTATAATACTGTATACTCTTAAGTTCTTTATATTTTAGCTTTTAATAAAAAAAAAAATATTAATCAAGTATTTAAGCCAATTGATAACAAGGGATATTTTATAGAAATTATGGTTAAATAAAGTTCAATATTCCAAATTAGGTTGATAATAAAAGAAAATATAGGGAAATGAATGAAAGAGAAAATGTTTGGATTTGGAGGCTATTAATGATAAATTTGAAAGAGACTCACAATATTAAAAGTTATAAATACTATCTTTTTCATATAAAGAAGAGAGAAATTAAAATTCTCTTAGGGAAAAGCAAATTAAAACTTAATTCCTTATTATTAATATTAAAGAAGCTTTTAAATAATTTAATAAAAAAATAAGACCGCATGTTATATAACTATAGTAATTGTAAAGATTTACGGAGTTATAATATATGTAATTGCAAGGACTATAAATATTTTATTAATAAAGGATCCCAACATGTGATTACAGGTAATCAAAATTTAGCTTAGTTATGAAAATTTGAGAGAAATTATGAATAAAAGTACTAGTTTTAGAAGTATTACTTCTATCAACAATAATTTTACTGAAGCAAAAATTAATGAAGACATTGATAATTTTTTACAAAATTAGCAATTAAATATATTTTACCTATTTAAGCTTACTAAGAACATAAATTTTATATTAATGAAGAATTGAAATATCTATACTTTAAGATAAATGATAACATTAAAATTAGAGATTTAAAAATATCAATTAAAAAGTTACAAATGAATTCATTATTTGTTATTAGGAGCTACCTACTACTTAGAAGGTACCAGGGTACTACGTGATTAAAAGTAAAAAACTTTATGTCGATTTGACCTATAAGCATTTAATTAATATTAATGTCTTTATTAATGTTTCTTATAATGTTTGATAAATCGCATTAGAATTAAAACTTTGTATTAAAAAAATAGGTTATATTTTGAATGCGATAACATAAAGAAAAATAAATTTACTCTAGTTATGATTATGACTTAGAAGATTTGTTTAATTCTGTAATTTCAAATGATTTAAATAAGAATATTTTGACTGATTATAAAGAATTAAATATTAATAGATCAACATCATATGAAAAATTTAAAATTAATATTAATATGGTACAAAATGAAAACTATATTATTTATAATGGTAAAAATTACAAATAAATAAAAGGAATATTTAAAAGAGGTTCAATAAATTTCTGTTCAGCTAATATTTATCTCTACATTTCTTTGGATATAAATTTAGAGATAATAATAATTTCAAATTATTTAGATATCTTATAGCTTTTCAAAATTAATTTTATTAAATATATTATATCTTAAATATATTATATCTAACCCTTTAGCCTTCGTATTTAAATCTCGTTAAAATTGATGTGAGTCCTCATAAAAGAGATTTCTTAGATGTTAATTTAAAAATTATTAATAATAAGATTATTAGCAAAATTTAAGATAAGAGAGAAAACAATTTTCCATATTAATAAAGTGCCGTTTTTACATTAATTTAAGCTTAAATATTTTTAAAAATATGTTCTATAACTGCTAACTTAGAAAAATAAAATTAGTTATTTAGCAAGTAAATTTTCAATATAACTTAAGTAATTTACATAACATTTGTGCAAAGGTTGATTATCCTATCAAGTTGTTCGGAAGAAATTTAAAATATAAAAATTATAAGTTTGTCTGAAAATATCATGTATTCATATATATGTGTGTGAGTGTGTGCATGCATGTTTTCTACTTTCTAATTTTTTTCTTATTTCTAACATTTTTTTCTTTTTTATAATTTTTTTCTTATTTCTAACATTTTTTTCTTTTTATAATTTTTTTCTTATTTATAATTTTTTTCTTATTTCTAACATTTTTTTCTTTTTTATAATTTTTTTCTTTTATTTATTTATTTAATTTTATGTTTATTTTCGGCTCTCTTATTTTTACATTATATATATACAATAATAAATTTCACAAATATCTAAGACTATCTAAATCTAAAGCAAAATAATTTAGAGAAGAAAACTAGATATTTGAGAAAATACCCAATAATCAAATTAATATTTTGCAAATCAAATAAAAATTGAAATCACATTATTAAAAAACAAAACTATTGAAAATAAAGTTAGCAAAGTAAAATCAAGAAAAATAGAAATATTGAAATTAATACAGTTCCATACCTTAGAATGGAAAAGTTTATATTTATACCGGTAGTTACTGATCAGACCATCCCATTTCAGCAAGTTACGAAAAAAAAAATGGTAGTAAACCATAAATCAGGAATCGCACGTATATATATATATATAAAATATGTTTCTTAAGATAATAGGTTTATAATTTTTTTCCTGAAAAATTGTGACGCATCTTTTCTGTATGATTGTTATTTTTCTTTGGTTATTTTATGTGTTTTTCCTTTATCTTTATAATTTAAAAAAAATATGTATTTTTTAATATATTCTTTATTTATATCTCAATAAGTTTTTCTAAAATATTTAGTTTCGTTTTTACTGTAAGTAAATTCAAGCAAATAATTTTTCTTAATAATATCATTAACTCAATCAATCAGGCGATTAATTATTTCCTGTTTGTAGAATAATGGTGGCGTGTTGGTGATAAACTTTGAAAAATTTGCTAGAATTTGTTGGATTTTAGTACTTTTTGTTGTTTGATTATTTTTAAAAATTATATTCACTGTGGAAGATTTAACTGTGGAAGGTTTCTTTGTAAGACTTAAAAAATATTAATTTCACTTGTGTTTTTGTAGTACTTAACCTTTTCTGTATTTAGAAACATGATATCGTGTCAATTGTAATTTTTTCAGCTTCATTATTCGCGTGTTTCATTTTTCTGGAAATTAATAGTATAATTATTATAATTATTTTTAAGTTAAAATAAGTAATAGTTGTAAAATATTTTAGGTGATTATTTAAGAGTGTTTTAATACATTTAAGTCTAAATGAATGTTTCCTTTTTTTTGTTTCTTCTAACTTTTTTTCTTTGGTTGCATTTTTGGTTATTTACCATCTTTTTATATTATAATTCACTTAAATGAGATGGTTAGATCTGTAATAGTCGTATAAGCACATGATATTCCATTCCAAAGTATGAATTAGTATCATTTATATTTTATCCATTTTTGTAAATTTCCTTTTGTCTCACTTTGCTTTCTTTTAAAAGATTTAATTCTGAAATATACGTAAGGATTAATTTGGGTTTTGGGATCTTAAATTAGTAGATTGTTTGAAATATTCCAGTAATATTCATTTTATAATTTTTTTCTTTTGATAATATTTGTAATTTGATGTTTGGTTACTTTTTGAAACTTTGCATTTTTTCTTTTTGTTGTGTTTTTGCTCTAAGTAAATCTCAAATAGGGTTTATACTAATAATCTGTATTTTATGTGATCTAGTTTACATATATGCATATAGATCACATGGGTATATACATTATTCCATTCTAAATTATGGAACAGTATTAATTACATTATTTCTATTATTCTAAATTTTGAATATAATATAAATATATATATTTATAGTCAGATGATATTTCGTGTGCGTGTGCAGGCGTGTGCGGTAAGTGTTATTAATCCAGAATGTCTACACTAGAAACTTACATACATCAGTTTCTAAGTAATAGTTTCCATATAACATAGAAGTCACTTGTTTCCAATTTAATTTAATTCATCTTTTCATCTCTTAAGTTAATCAGCTAGGAAAGCTTAAGCAATTTAATCCAAAAAGATTATTTTCTTTTTATGAAGAAAATGATTCAATCATGAAGTAATAGATCGTTGCACATTCTATTAGATTTTTTTTTTTTTAATTTTAACGAAAATTACTCAAACGTTAATCAAGATTGATAATTTAATGAAGGTAATTAATTAAAAAGCTTAACATTTTGAAAAAAAATAATAAATTAGCCGTTCAAAGACAATTCAGCATGCTACAATAATCAGTTTAATTGAATTGTAGAAGAATGGGAAACAATGAAGCTCTCCTTCTCTTTTGTTCAACAAATGTTCTGTTAAATCTCTATCTAGCTTACCCAACTACACTTTTATAAAAGCAAAGCTGCGTAAGATAAACAGAGGTTGGTGGTGATAAACGACTTACAATAACAAAAACAAAACCTTCTTGTTTTCTTTAAAGAAGCCGAAAATTGTCGTAGTTCTCTACAGAAATAAGAACCTCATACTTAAGAAGCGGCATCACTTGCTTCACAATACCTAACAATATAAAAAGGATAGGCAAAGTTTCTTCCACAATCCGCACACATTAAGTCTAAAATGGCTAGCCACTGAAGAGAAGCGGCTAATGTTGTAACAGTCTGTCGTCTAATATTTTACTTGTGATGGTCCAAATCAAACAGTATTCCTTAGTATTTTCTCACTTTTATCTCCCAGTAGGAGTTTGTGGGTGACTGTTTCATTTGGAGGAGTGTTTTTGATGGCTTTTCCCAGACAACGGTTCGAAATGAAGTGCGTGTGCTTTGGTAATTGATCGAGATGCTTGAAAGGTTTTACAGGTTATTGAAATGCAAAAGAAGTAAACGTCACAAAATACATTTAAATAGATTACAAGAATTCTTTATAGGACCTTTTAATCATAATGGACTATTAAAGAAAAACCTTTGAAGTTTAATTTGTTTTATCTGGGAACATAATTAGTCTCTTGCTCTATCATTATTCAGTGTGTAAAGATTTTTTTTCCTATGCATATTTTCGCATAATAACGAGAGCTATAGTCGCAAACTCACGAGTGGCTTGTTTCCGTTGAGTCGTGAGCCCTGATGCCAATAAATAAGGTTTTGTACCAAAACTGATGCACGTTAAGTCTGTCGAGGTTACAACTACTCTTAGAGGTGTGGAGAGGTTGTTTTTAGAAGGAGGTGTTAGCTCAGGTGTCCTCCTCGTCACTTGACCAAAATTCAGAATTACGAGGCTCTTCGTCAATATCCCTAGTATTGATTCTTAGTTGTTGGTATACATTAGTGGCTAAAATTGTGGAACCTTTATAAGAAAGTGTATTTGTGTGGCTTGATGACTCGCAACACCACTGTTTTTGAAATTATGCCATAAAGGTATGCATCAATGGAATAATAATTTAATAAAAAAAGGATTGCAACTTTTACAAAGAGATTTTTAATAGAACAGAATTGATAAAAACAGAATACTGAAACTTATAGGAAAAATGATATAACCAAGAATTCTCACCTTGTCAATTAATACTTAGTTGGGAAACTTTTATCCTCATTTACTATCTAATAATGCCTTCTAATGGGGACAATAAAGTTCCTAGTTCTGAAGTTGTTATAATATGAGACTAATATTGAATTATTGTTTCTATTAATTTAATTTTGCTCATAGTGATAAGTTTCATTTGTGGATCAATATATTTTAGATCGAATTAAAATATTACCTATTTCCAGGCTAATCCAGCGGTGAAATATGATTTTCTTGAAACCACTTTTGCTCTCAACAGCAAGAAGATATGAAATTGAATTCTGTTAAAAAAAAATGGACTCTTCATCTTTGAAGAGATCATGTAAGGAAACCTTCACTTTATTCTCGAATATTTCGTTTGCTTTTCAGCATTTAAATTCCCATTGACCACGCAAATCTTGTCCACACTTTGTGTTTGATACAACCCCAGAACATAACACTTAAGGAGCTGTTTAACAGTACGCGATATGCGTATCTTCTGCTCATGTGTTTTCTGCAATCACTTTCAAGTAGATTCATTCTGGTTTCTTTGCTGTAAGTAGCCTTTTATCGTAATCTTCTATCCAGTCAACATATGATTTAGTTTAGTTCAACTTTTTCAACCTTTTTTTGAGAGATAAAAGTAGATTTTTTCGTGGAATTCTAGCATTAAAACCAAATGTATGTAGTTAGTGTTGAACAGATCTAGCATTCAACTTCATATTGTTTTCTGCCATTTCATTTTATATTATGCGAGAAAAAAAATTTCCAGAAATTTAGGCATGGTCCCTTAAATCTTATATCATCACTTTCTATTGCCTAGATTTTCTACCTTTGCCGGTATGGCTTTATAGTGTTTAACGTCGGTAGCAATTTCCAAATCTCACCTTTGGTAATGTTTCCATCAATAAGAGAGTTGTCTAGTTCGTTTAACTGTGCATTTTTACATCATTTTCTGGATGAATCCTTTAGTTCTGTTTTTATTCAGTTTGTTTACATTTTTTTCTCACTAAATAAAAGGAAATATTTTTATAAATTTATCTATTTAAATAATGCAAAAAATTGACCAATATGAAAGCATTCACCCCATACACTGACAGAATCGTATTGTGACATACTTGACTCATTAACCAAAGAAAATGGCACTTGATTGGCTCTCTAAAACAGCTGTTTTGATAGGCACCTTTTAAAATAAAGAAAAATACTCTAACTAATTATACTTCCTTTTTCTAGTTGTTTGATTAGAACTTTTATTAGAATAAAGATAATGCAAGAAGCATTATTATTTTACATGTTTGATTAATTTTTTTTTTTTTTTGTAATGATAAATAATTTGACGATGTAACTTCAAATAGGTGGAATTCCATCTAAATTCAAAAGTACACTTTTTTTCAAAAGCTTTTCACAATTTTAGCTACCAATGTATGAGCCTTTAAAGAATTTTTGATACATAGTGATGCAATATTAAGCTTTCATAAAAGTAACTGCAATAACTTCGAAGGTGCATAAAATGCTTATAATTAATTTATAAAGATCTCAGTTTATGTAGCTTAAAATTTATTTTATTTTAATGGAATATTTTTTCCGAAATTTACAATTTGATTTCAGTTTTTTTTAACTTTCTTCCGGAAACTTCTGTACTTTATGTCATGGTTATATATGCAAAAAATATGCTATTTTTCTTAATTTTAGATTACGCCTCGAATTATCATATTTTATTGCGGAAAAGCTATATGTAAATGCAATGTCAGTTACGGATTTTCAAAGGCGCATCATTTATAATTTTCTCATTAATATTATTGTATTAAGCTTACTATATTCCCATAACACTATTTAAAACTAAAAATGTATGGAAAAAGTTAATTTTAAAATAGCAATTCATTTTCAAAATTGGAGATCATCAAGTTATTGTTTATACACACTGTATAAAAAAAGGACGCACCAAGAAGGAGTTGTCCGACAGAGATAATATTGTCGGATAGGAAAACTATATACATAATAGAAAATGCTTAAAATTACTGAAAAATTGAATGATTTATTTTAGATTTACATAGTTACAAAGTAACGATAATAAGATTAATAATATAATAAGATTAATAATAGTAAATAAGATTTTGACCCACCTCTTGCGTGGGTGCAAGAAGCCACACGACGTGGCATATAGTGATAAGGCTCCCTGATGGTTTCCTGCGGTATTTCTTGCCAAATTTGCTTCAATTGTCGGACGAGGTCATCAACATTCCCTGGTAGATGCAGTCGTCTTCCCATCATATCCCAGACATGCTCGATTGGAGAGAGATCTGGCTGGCCAAGGAAGTGTTTGACAAGCTGTAAGACAGTTCATAGCAACACGTGTAGCATGGGATCTGGCATTATCTTGCTGAAAAATAAGACCAGTGAACTGCAAAAGGAACGGTAGCAAAACAGGTCTCAGAATGTCGTCGACGTACCGTTGTGCTGTAAGTTTGCTTTTAATGACGACCAAAGGAGTCCCGCTATGAAGGGAAATGGCCCCCCAGATCATAATTCCTGGTTGAGGGCCTGTTTGGCACGCAATAGAGAAAGCAGGAACAGCACACTGCCCTGGACGTCTCCAAACACGTCTTCAATGATCGTCAGGACACAGTTGAATACGGGATTCGTCGCTAACGTCCCCAGTCAGTCTCATTCCAACCTGATCGAGACAAGCAAACTGTAATCTGGCTCGACAGTGTGCAGGCGGGAGTGGCAGGTATCGTAGCGGTCGGTACGAGCGTAGAATTCGCTCTATCAGTCGTCTGTGAACGGTCATGGTGGACGCCCGTGTGCGGGTTTCACGTCTGATGCTTGATAACGATGAATGTGGCGCTGTGACAGCTGATCTGAGAATCACTCTGTCCTCTCGATCTGCTGTGACCCTAGTTCGACTGCTACCATCATGACGCTGAAATCTGCCATTGTCCACCCATTCTTGCCAGCATCTTCTAATCGCCGCATCTCTTCGACCCATATGACAAGCGATTCTCCGATTTGCCCAACCTGCCTCTTTCAATCCAATGATACGACCTCTTTCAAACTCTGATATTTGCTCGTAATAAGCTCAAACTCTGTATCGAGGCATTTTTTCAGTCGTTGAAAAGTTCCCTAAATCGCAATTTGACCAATGACAAAAATTTGACCATCCGATTGAATCGCTTCTTATATACTCCTGCTGAGTGCGCAGTTCCGATCCGCTGTAGCACACGCTATTCATTGATTGGGTACCACATTTTAACCATTTGCATATTTGGTCAAAATGTTTTTGCATACGAAATTTTATTACAATCTGACAACTTCTTTTTGGTGCGTGGGGTTTTGTGTGTGTGTGTGTGTGTGTTTGTTTGTTATAGAGTGTATATTACGACCTTCTGTGTTATATATGGAATTATTTAAAACGTTACGAAGCTTATTTAAATCATTGAGATATCCTTATCATGATATTGTTTATTTCTAAAAAAACACAGAGAAGTGTTAAACTTCAAATATATTTTATTCATTTATATTCTTTAATGAAATTTTGTTTCTACGCTAAAGATGTTGCGAATGAAATTTTTAAATTAAATTATCGATCCTAATTTTATTTCAGCCTACGAGTTTCATAAAAAAAATGTTTTCTATGTATAAAATATTAAAGAAACTGACAAAATGTCACATAACCGAAAAGCAAGGATACGCAATTGTTTATTTCACGATTATAATGCTCATTACCTTAACATCTCCCCTAATTTGGCATTTTATTCTTTGGGTATATAACTTTCTTTCATAACTGAAAATAAATCTTTATATTCTGAAATTAATTAGAAAATAAATTATCATGCTAATTAGCATTCCATTCATAACGTTGCTTTTAAATTTTATTCAACTACTTGTGATAAGTTTTTTGTCAGTCTTCAAAACTATCCTAAAAAGACGCAGAATTATACCATATTCTGAGGTTTCAAAATTAACTGAATTTTCATAAGATCTTTAAGCAAACCTGTGAAGAAAGAACATCTATGCTATTTAATGTTTATGCAAGATAAAACTATTTCGACAGTATTTTTGTATATATAAATATATTTTTCCACATAACAGATGTTTCATTCACAGCGTTATCTAACGTTTTTGAACTATTCTTTAAATATTCTCAATATTATCATTTCAGCATGTCTTATCACATCAATATCATTAAAAGTTTACTTACCATTATGTCTGAATTATCTGCTCTTTCACAGAACACAAGAATTAAAAATTATAATTAAATCTTGATATTTTTAATACAGTTATTTTAAACGTTGAATCCTAATCGAATTCACAAGAAACTCATTGTAGGTAAATTCTTCCATTTTCTAATTTTCTGAATTAAAAGTATAATCAACGAATACAAAAGCATAAGAATTCATTCTCTCTTTATATATACTTCGAATAAGTTAATCAAATATTATTTTGAAAATGCGTACAAAATGTATTTTACTAACATTTCTGTTAAAAGAATACATGGTTAAAAGATTTATTCACTTTCGTACTGTTTAAAGAAGCTATGCAATTAATATTTTAACAATTTTTCACTAAAATGTGACAAAATACTATCAAACATAAATGCACTTTATCAAATTTTGTATGATTTTCAAGTTCTTGGGCTAGCTTAATTTTAAAAATATAACTTATTCACATTCCTTTCCAAATATTTGATGTTATTTTTACATAAGAAAAAACAAGCTCAATTTCTGGAGAAAAATACTAAGTGAAAAGAATAAAAGATATCGCACAATTATTTTCATATTTTAAGTACTGTCATAAAAATGAAAAATGTCTAATTAGAAAATGTATTATTTAAAGCATTTCTGACAAATTGATGGCAATTATATTTGAAAATAATAAGAAAGAAAAGCTTGTTCTGATATTTTTCTCACCCAGTTACCATGAATATTATTCTATGAAAAATATTTCAGACCCAATAGAATTTAATTTACATTTACAGTTAATTAAGTGTTAAAAGTAAACAGGGCGATTATATCATTGTGCTTACAGAACATTTATTATATTCGGATCATTTATTTAGTATGAATAAATAATAAAATTAATAGCATTGAGCTTAAAAAATTAGTAATTTTACTTAACAGAAGCCCATTTTATTCATATATAGTTAGTGATAAAATTTAATTTGCTAGTATATAAGGCTTAGGTTTTTCTTCAAAATAACATCACTATTGTTACCATTGGGGCTTGTATTCAGTTTAAGTTGCAAGGAATAATCTTCAAATAAAATTTTAATACTCCACCACTCCTCTACATAAAATTATCATCAATATAAAATTGCTCACACACGCATATATTCTAGAAGATTCAAAGAATTTTTTTCAGTAGCAGAGTAATGTATGATACTTCCATTTATTCAACTTTGGAAGTTGTCCGCAGACCTCCAATTATTGTCAAAAACATATGCGGGTTATTTGAAAGAGCACTAAACGCGGTGAACATAAACATTTCATTACATATAAAATATCACAGTGGGAACGTTTTAACCAAAGGAATTTATATCGAGGATTTTAAAGAAACTCAACTAAGAATCAGAGCGTCATCGTAAATAGAATAGCTCTTTTCATATACATTCTGGATAAGTTTTAGTTCTTAAAAAGGATTTCTCTTTCTGGGCCAAAAAAGATCAATAAATAAATAAATTCTAATAAGAGTGGCGTTGCTGTTTTGCAGATTTTAAGGAGATATTTAGCAAATGCCTCACCACAATATCCATTTATTTTATTAAGTACCATCCTCATACATCAAAAGCTATATTAATTTAAAGCTTGATTGTTTTGTCAATGCATCGCACAAAAAAAGCAACACGAAAGTTATTGACGGTGGACTTCGTAAATATGAACTTTGGTCAAGAGACGAGGACGATACCTAGTTGGCACACAGTCACTAACATTTCACACCCCGCCATCTGAAGAACTTGAGACCTTGACAGATTTACAAATTAAAGGTGCATCAGCCCTTCTGCCGAAAGATCTTCAGTGGCATCACGATTCGAACTCATGATTCTACGAAAACTGTGCTAGTCACGAACTCGTGTTTATGACCCCTCAGCTACAATAGCCACTTAAGTTAATTATATCTATGGAATATATGCACAAAATTTGATAAACATGTGAAGTTCGATATTGTTTTTATTACGTAATTGTGCACTATTTCATTCTATTGCATCAATCCTACCTATTCTAGTGAACTTTGGTTCTTTGAAATTTATGTAATTATGTAAGAGCCGAAACGAACTTCATATTTTTCTAGCTTGCCTAGTTTAGCCAAAGAAAAATGAAAAGACAAACCAGGTAATGAATATAATTTTTAAAAAAATTTAATCAAGCTTTTAATTAAAGAGGGGCTGAAAATATAAAAATAAATTTTTTAAACGTAAAATAATACATAATTTATAAAACAGGACTGCTTAACTAAAACACCTAGGTAATTACCGATAAATTAAGTACCATATTTACATATGAGATCAAAAAAATATTAACGCTTTTCTATAAATTATCTGATATTGAAAAATCAATTCCATATGTAGATTAGATTATTATTGTTGTAGCAATTAGCAACTTAATATTCTTAGTTTTAAAGTTATTTATTTCAAAAAATTACAGTAAATGTAATTATTTCTACGAGATTTTAATATTTATTCAAATAATAAAATATTTTATTTAACAATATTTATTCAAGTATTAAAATCACATTGGAAAAGAAAATGAAGACATTATGGACTAAATAAGGTTTTTATTACAAAATATCCATTTATTCCATTTTTTATAAAAATTTGCTTTTTATACTGATTCGACAGTGGACTTGACGGAAAAATTAAATTCTAAGTAGGTTTATTTATTTTATACGAGATCAAGTGATACAGTGACTGTGACTAATGATTTTTGATTTTTGACTGGTTTCGAAAGAAAGAAAATTCTAAGAAAGAGCTTTTTCATATAACAGATTATATGTTATGTGACTATGTCTTTTGCCATTCAAAGAATTAAGATTTCACAACCGCGTATTTTTTCTCAGAAATAAACTCTATATAGTTTTTTTTTTTTTAAATTATAAAAAACACAGATTCCTAGAGTTTAATATTTTCAGAAAGACAGGAAAATACTTTGAGCACACACAAAAAAAAGTTATAAATAATGGTTTTGCATTTGTGACGCTAAATTTTTGCTCTTTCCTTACATTTATTTTACAGTAAATTCAGTAAAGGCAGATTCAAAATGAAATTTTAAAGTGCATTTTCCGAGAAGTGCCATTTTTATCTTCATTTCTTAAGCTCGCATATAACGATCTTCTGTTCAGTACATTAAACAGTAAACATTTCTGAAAATTTGTGAAATACAGAAAATAACTTATTCTTTTAAAAATGCATGGAATAAAAGTGAAATAAGAAATTACGTTTACTCTTTTAGTTAGCAAAAAACTTTTACAATCGACAGCAAAGTTTTTTATGATTTTGAAAAGATTTTATATTACATAAAGTAATAAAATTCAAAATATAATTTAAAAATCGTTTATGGTAATAATGATCTATAGCCACTAATAAAAAAACTGTTTGAAAAGCAAACAACTAAAATTACACAAACTAAACTTTAATTAAGAAATCTGCATTTCTCCTCTTTCCAAAGACAAATACCTAAATGCAATGCTTAGTTTTTGAAATATCATCTTCACTTTAAACATAGATAATATTACTAGTAATAATTTATAAGATCATATTCCAGATTTTAAGATGAAAGGAAATCAAGGAGATAATACATAGATTACATATATTATTTTGCAATTTTTCAAAAGCAAGGTATCTCGTTGTAAAAGAATAAAGAAAAATCATTACGCTACAGCATTTTAATTTATTTCCTTACTCTATAATTAAAATTAGAAATAATATTTAAAGTGCTAGACGTTAAGACATGATATTCCTACGACCTGAATTATGTTGCTTTACTCAGATTACTTCTTAGAATGCCGCGAATTTTCCCTAAATTTTAGAAATATTGTCATACAATTATCCATGAAATTTTAATATTGCTGAATGCCATCACTGGGCATTCCCTATGTATATATTAAAATATACGACAAATGTTCTTGAAAATATGTCGAAAATTTTCAAATTTTAAATATATGCTTCTTCCGATTTTCCTTCAAAATGGATTTTGGAACATAAAATAAAAACGAGATCTGGACACGCATCTCAATAGAATGGAGAACTACGTAATAGTACAGAATATTTAACAAAATGTTACTTGTAACAATTCAGGATGACACTTTTATTTTAGGAGAGTAAATATCAAACGATCTTACGGGATATGGCTATTTAGTAACGAGACAGACATTACTGCAGAAGCAGTACGTAAGCTCCAAATGTCAGCGACCGATATCTGTTAAGCGTGAAGCCTTCTCTTTTGAATGCAGTGTCTCTCGTTTCTGTAAACATAAATTCGTTTACCCGTAGCCTTCGTTCGTATTGGAGTTATTTTTTTGTTTCGTGAGAAAAATGATAAATCAGAAATGAACTGTAAAATTTCACAAGGAACTTGAAAATTTCACTACTGAAATTTATGATTTATTGAAAAAGTTACTGGAACTTATGATTTATTGAAAAAGTTACTGGAACTTATGATTTATTGAAAAAGTTACTGGAACTTATGATTTATTGAAAAAGTTACTGGAACTTATAATTTATTGAAAGAAGTGTATGACTATGAATGTTCATTGCGTGCGAGAGTTTTTAAATGGTATAAACGTTTTCAAGATTACCGAGAAAACAATGAAGATCATTCACGCCCGTGAAACCCTTCTACGTCAAAAACGGATAACAGTATAAAAAAAATCGGTAACATGGTTCGATCTGACCATTGGTTGAGTATTCGTGTGATTGCTGATACTGTTAAAATTGATAAGGAATCCGTACGGCAAATCTTACCTCCAAGATAATGCCCCGACTCATTCTACATTGTCTGTCAAGAGATTTTTAGTGAAGTGCAGCATTCCAGTGTTAGACCATCCACCTTATTCACCAGATCTTGAGCCATGCGACTTCAATCCGTTTCCTAACGTAAAATGTGCATTAAAAGGTACAGTTGTACGTTGAAAATGTGAAAGAGAACGGGGTACGTGTCATGAAGGAGCTGACTGAAGACTTCCAGCACTAATTCGAACAATGGAAAATTCACATGGAACGTTATAGGGATAGAAAAAGGGTGTATATTGAAGGAGATAATAAGTAAATATGTATGAAATCAAAATAAAATGTTATACAGCGTCAGTCTTGTTATTTAATAGCTACACCTCGTATATCATTATGATATTCTGTAGCTACTTTTTGTCTAAAATTACATATTGTGTATACTATATGCAATGAAATACAAAATATTACTCATTGCATGAAGAAAAAGGCAAATGTTTGGTTAATCCTGGTGTAGAATGATCTTATCTCTACCTTATATGCATCATTTATAACCTAAATTATGTCTCGGTGAAATGTCTGTAATAATTAAAACTTTATCTCTGTAATTCAGGAAATCTGAATTTAATAACTATTAAAATAAAAACTTCTTTCACAGTGAAAATGAAAAGGAACTTTCATAACAGTACATTAGTGCAGTATTTTGAAGATGAAAATGATTATAATGGCTGAAATAAATATTAGTTTCCAAATAACCAAAAATAAATTTAAATGAAATTTAAAAACATAAGACTCCAATAGCATATTAATGCAATTACATATGTTCAAGACGTCAATTTCCCTTAAGAGCCTTAAAATTGGAAAACATTTCAAAGGTCCTAAGATGAAAAAATTATTAAATCCCCATCGTAGATTGAAATGAAATAAATAAATGTTTATGAAGGATTTCTCAAGTGTTTCTATAATTATTTTAAAAATTTGGCTGTTATTAAATTTATTAATAGATTTTCAACAGTATTGAGTAATTGAGATTTACTTTGTGAAACAAGTTTTGCAAATTTAGAGATGATTATTATAAAAAATTTAATCATAAAAGGTTTTATATTAACAATGAGTTAATTAAATCCAGTTTAACAAAATAAATTTAGTTTTATATAAGCTTAAGAAAACTCAAACACACCCTACTCCAGAATAAGGCAAGCGTAGTTAAATCAGTCTCATGTTATTATACCAACTTAAATTCAGGGAAGCTCTATCAAAACAGTCATCATCTCAGGTAGAAAGATGGATTTTCTCACTAAAGAGCAAATTATACTTTCAGATCATCAAACACTTCTGGTACAGTTTATTGATCTCAAAGTCTAATAATTCTTATGCTAGCGCTATATACCGCTGCGACAAGGTTCTCAGATAAAGTAGTAGACGACCTTTCCATGTCCAATGATATTAGAAAAGCAATAGCTGTATTCGCATCGGTGATTCTGATTTTCACGCGTTGACTTCGCATCACAATAACTGAGCAAATTGAAAAAAATCTCTGCACCTTCGATCTCTTTTAACAAAATCTTTCGCCCACACCTTCAACATTTTTATTTATTTTTCTATTCATTTTTGACTATAGGGGATTTTAATTACCTCATCTACACAGATAACATCAATTCCTTGACTTAAACAAGTTAAAACTAAACACTGTTATTTAAAGTGGATAATATATGTATAATGTATTTATATAAAGTCTTATATTGTTGCTTAGGTGTACAAAGAGACTTGAGTATGTGGATACATTTCTTAGATTTTTTTTTTTATTTTTGACTTGCTTTAATTTAATTAAATGAAATTAGGTATTTCGGTTATTTTAAAATATTTCTTGTTGTGCGTGTTTCTTGAAATAAGTTCCAACAAGCACTTTATAAAACTCTCGAGAGAATGGTATTATTGAAAAATAAAAATTCTTTTTTCAATGTTTTATGGAATCAAAATTAACATTTTACACTCATAATTTACTATATTTGTTAAGTAATTTTCATTGTTATGATTTGAAATTTATGATAGCAGTTTCAGTAGTTAAGTCCTTTTGCAGTATTGCATAAAATATTTATATATACAGATATTGTGTGGTTAATTGATTTTCTTCAGAAGAAAAAGATATTAACATTTTAAAATTATGTGATATTCATAACATATATGTGTTAATGTTATAAAATGTAATTATAAAGGAATTTTCTTACCAAAAGAAATCCATTCTTGTAGAATAAACATAAATATCTAGCTTGGAATGTGTATCGTCTTTCTTGGTGCTTTTTGAACATCATGAACTACATTTAAAAACTTTAAATATATCAGGAAGTTACAACTAATTTTTGATAGACTCAAATGTAAGCATAGTATGAGAGAAATAAAAGAAAATATAAATCTTGTACATATGACAATACATATTCACGCTCATACATCCTCAAATACTGGGCTCTTTATTATCATTTTAATATGCATAATCTTTTGCAAGGAAATAAATATTTATTTGTTTTTTGACTTCACTAACAAACTTATAAACAGAAACAGATAGAAATATTCGTGTATACAAGCACTTTTTTTTTCAGTTTTGCTTATATTTTATTAATAATTTGCAACGCCTTTGAAGTATTTTTTTTCTTTTACCTTTATTTATTAATAATTGAAGAGTCATAATTCATCACAGTCACTAACAAATTCAAACCAGGCTGTAACTCAACTTGAGTTTACTTATATCTCAAAGTAATCGTAACACATGATGCTTATTATCAAACCTGTAGATTAATCTCTATATATGACTAAATCCAAAGATTAATATTTTGATTAGGTGCTTAAGTGTTGCAGATCAATCACGTCCGAGTCCATAGAAAAACTTGAAATGAGGGTAGCACT
Source organism: Nephila pilipes (assembly GCA_019974015.1). Taxonomy (NCBI): domain Eukaryota; kingdom Metazoa; phylum Arthropoda; class Arachnida; order Araneae; family Nephilidae; genus Nephila; species Nephila pilipes. The sequence goes on along the minus strand of BMAW01124989.1, from coordinate 268,344 downwards.
CACTGACTCTATGTAAATATTCACTATATTGGATTATGTATATCTTTACTCAACTTAGGCACAAGTCACGATTCTAATGTTTTCGTTGATAACTTCTACTCACTCTATCTACCACTATTTCTCGCTGCTTATAAAAGCAGTTCCTCAATTTTATTCGCTACGCTTTCTAATTTGCATAAGTAGCGATTCATTTATTGAAAATGATCCTCAATTCGAGCAACATCATATTAAAATCGTCAAAAGATATATGAAGAGAAATATGAGATAGAGACCTATTATAAGCTTCCTTCTAGAAAATTTGCTGTTCTTACAACTTCAGGAATCCTTTTAGATTTCAATTCAATTTAGCCGCATAATTACGAGATTTACCTATTACTCTTTTGGACGAGCGCGAATATTAAAATACTTAACTTACCCAATTCATGTTTTATATGATGAATAGGAGATTCCAAATTCAGTATGCCATATCGAATGTTATTTTAGAGATTAAAAATAATCAGGTATGTAAATTTATACTTTCTTATACTATCAAGAACATAATATGTGATATATGTGATTAAACACACATAATTTACAAAATGAAGGGAATAAATCTTGCAATAAGAATGAGAAGAAAACTTTTTTTTGCACAATATTTACCTCTGTGTTGATAATTATTTTTATAACCTACATGAAAATATATTTTCTACATCCATCCATCTATAATGTTTTTTTCTGTGGAGAGAAGTTCTGTTCACTCTCTGTATATATTTAAATTTCTTTGTAGGTAGCGCAAGATACGGGCTTTCATCATTTAATAAATCCCGAAGGAAGCAATACTTTTCCCGACTTTCCTTTTTATTAATTTTTTCCCGAAGTTCAAGGAATGGTCAAGAATTAGCAAAAAGGCGTATGCTTTTTAATTAGTACAAATCTTTTTGCCTTTGGTGAAAATAATGTGCCATTCCATGCCATAATAATTTGTCATTGCCATGAAAATAATTCTAAATTCAATTATTTAAACACAAGAATACTTATATATACCTTCATTATATGAAAAACAATTATGCTACAGAAGTAAAAGAAAATAATAATAATATATGAAAAAGTTCAATAAACAGTTTTGCAAATAACATATTTAGACACACAAGGTGCATTTTTTTTATAATTGTTATTAAGTTACTCAATTAAACATAAGAATTAATGTAAACGATGAAATATCGAGAAATGGACAAAAGTAAACTTTTGCGATATTAAAATTAAAGGAGAAACGATAAGTTATTAAATTAAACATATTTAAGTTAAACGTAATTAAAATTAAAGCAAACGATAAATTATTAAATTGAATATATTTAAACTAAAGTAATTAAAATTGAAGCAAACGATAAAAAATTGAAAAGTGATAAGGTTCTTCAAAAGTGATCCAACTAAAACAATAGCCCCTTGGGTGGCTAAAAGGAAGAAATTAGGCACCAATTATAACTTTATAACTTTCGCAATCATCATTGCAGCTGTGTAAACTGAATCCTTATTTATGGCTCAAGGAAAATCAAATTATTTTGTTAAGTAACAAGTAACTTAATAAAATATAATTAAACAACTACCAAAATAAATTTTCTCACTACGCAAGTCCATTTTCTTGTAAAACTAAATATGAAATACTCTAAATATTTTACGTTTCTAATATCTTTCGAATGTAATCATTCATTCCAGAGATATTTCGGAAAAAATTAGGTTATTTTGAGCAAACAATTTATCCACAAAGTGCTTAACTTTATATTTTAATTATATATTATATTTTAATAATTGTTTCTAATGAGTTTTTGTTTAAAAAAATATTATTTTAAACTTTAAAAATATTTTCCAGTTAATGTTCTTAGCTCAAAAATGAAAATTTTGTTGTTCATAATATTGTCATGTTTCAAAAATGGCATAAGAAGTGATTCCATAACTAAAATTTGTAAATGTGAGTATTGACTATTAACGATGTCTGAATTTCGATCGTAAATTTGATCTTGAATAGTTAAAAGCTAATTGTATAAAATCTTAGATTTAAGGGGTTTAACATGTAGAGTTTTAATATTAAACGTCTTTTAAATGTCGCCACTTACTTTTTTTTATAAATGTGATGTGATATGATGAAATTGTTTCTTAACGTTGAACTGCAACGAAACACAAGGACTATTGGGGACGAACTTCGTAATTTTGAGCCTCGGTCAAATGACGAGGATGACACCTGAGCTGGCACATCTCTTTCCAAACTTCCACACCATGGAGAAGTTAGAAATTAGAACATCGACAGATTTAACGTGAATTAGCACCCCCACCCCTACAAAGAGGATCTTTAGTGGCATCAGGGCTGGAATCCACAACTCAACGTAAACAATGCCGACCGTGAGTTCACGGCCATGACCATTAAACTATCACGGTCTTGTTAATTTTTAATGGAAAATAATTAGTATATGATTAATGCATATGTTTGAATTATCAACTGCAATATTTATCATATCGTTATAACAGAAATAGTCATCCGAAATATAAATCTGTTGAATCATCTTTGGTATGAGTTTACTTAATTATAAAGGAATTCCAATATTGTATTTTTCAATCCGATATATATTTTAATTTTTTCTTAATTTATACTGTTTATTTCCATTTAATTTAGTTTAGTTTTTATTAACGTCGCACTAGAAGCAACACGAGGGCTATTGGCGACGGACCTCGTAATTTTGAACCACGGTCAAGTGACGAGGACGACACCTGAGCTGGCACCCCCCTTTATTTCCATTTAAAACTACCTTTATCCCAAAATTTTTAGTTCAATTTCGTACCTGAATGAATTTCTATGAAGGGAGAAGCTATATACAAATATTCTTTGTAAAAAAACTTTTCAATATCTTTACTAAATTAGTCTTATTCAATTTCTAAAATAACTCACAATTTTTCCAACTATTCCTCGTTACTATGAAAATGGAACCATACCAATAGATAGATTAATATGTTTGACGAGTAGTCTGGAAATTCAAAACTACTTGGATCTTCCATGTTCGAGCAATGCTCTACTGTTTCACTTTTGGAGAAAATTAAAATGCAAAATATGTAAATTCGATTATAGGTTTATAAAGATTTCTTCATTTTCAAAAAACACGAAAGAGAAAAAAATACCATTTCCAAAAGAAGGATAAATTTAGTGTGAGTTTAATCTAGTAATAGAGTAGAGAGCTGATTATGAAAAAAAGAATAAATTGGAGACAATTTATTGTATTGTAGCTCAGTTTAACCAAATTTTTTATATTTAATTTTACAATCCTTTAAAATATATTGTGTTAGCAGACCAAAAATAATTATGCTAATTTTTTTATTTTACGTAATGTAAAAAATAATTCTTACAATAAAATGTTTTTCGACAAAATGCTTAACAAATAATGCAAACAGAAAAGTTCTAAGTTCGGCTGCATATCATGAAAACGTATTATCGTTATTTAAATACGATATCTCGTAATTGATTCCAACTAAAAAAATTATAATATGAATTAATTCTTAATTCCACTAATGGTGTTCCGGTGCAGAAGCTTTATTGCATTTAAACCATCATCATATACGGTTTAAATATTCACTAATCCCTCAGTTCCCTCTGTCAAGACTTCATTTTTAAAAAAATTAATATGTTTTGTGTAGGTGAGTGAAATCTTAGTTTGCATTGAAGTAACTTACTTGTGATCAAATAAAATTAGTTTTTTTTTTTTTTTTCATAAAGATCTATATATTAAAAATATTATATATTTTTACAGTAATTAAAACATGAGAGCGAAATTATAATGCTACTGAAAGCATATTCCTTAAAACAGTTTTAAAAATTATATTGAATATTTATGAAAAGCATTAGAAATTGAAAATTAATTTAGACGATTCGGAATAAATCGACGATTATCCATAGTTATAAGATTATTGATTCTTTTTTTTAAAAAAAAACGCAGAAAAGAAGAATTGTTAAAGAAAAATTGCATTTTCAAAAATGATGTAACACTAACTATCATAATCTTGAAAATAAAGTATAATAATAATTAATAACGTTAAAAATATATTAATTAAGTAGATGATAAATTTCTATTTGAACAATAAGTAGTCTATTATTTCAAAAACAATACATTTCTGCATATTAAGGATAAATGACTGTGACAATTTAAGTAACACAATTTTTAATATCTATTCTAATTATTAATTATTTTCTCAAAAAATGTTGAAATGGATAATTCAATTTGGAATATAAGTTTTAATTATCAGGCTTTCTTATTCTTTTAAAGCTTTTATTATTTGATTGTAAAGAAAAGCACACAGAGTAAAACTGTATCACTAGAAAAAAAAAGCAAAGATTAAAATTTTCATGTAAAAAGACGACTCTCTGAATATCATCGGACAAAAAAAAATAATTAGTTAAAAGTAAATGATTGGATGAAAAATATCATGCACTGAAAATGTTAGTGTTTCTTTTTTTTAATTAATGGAATTGTCTTCATCTCTTTTAAGTTATTTAATGCTTTAACACTAATTTTGATAATGTAAACACCATAAAAAATGTAAACTACGATTGTTAAGATTTTTAAGAAATAGTCATTAATTTACTCTTTCTCAACAGCTCAAAGAAAAAAAGCTCCAGCGGACCAAAAACAAAATAGAAATATTATAAATTACTTATAACAACACACGTAAGAGAGTTTTATTCATTATGCAAGTGAAATCATTAATATAAGTCTAGAGCTATAATTAAACATAATAAATGTTTAATAAAGGTTTTTTGCATATCTCGTACCATTAATCAAGTATCTACAAAGATTGAACAATAACTTGATTCATATTTTTTTATTTTAATTTTTGGTAAGCGATTCGTAATTTATAGAACAAAAAAACCTTTTAACATATTTTGGAACAAAGTTTTTATTCAATTGGCAATTATTAAACGTAAATATAATATTTCAATCCTGAATATTTACCTTAAATATCCCAGATTTATTTTTAACACTGTTGGAATGTTAGATAAACAAAGATTTGATAGAATTGATATAAATTTTAGCTTCAAACTTCTTCAGTAATTTTTAGAATCTTTTGCAAGAAGAAAATTATTTGTATCTTATTTCGAAAGAAGCGTGATTTTTTTGTTGTAGATATATACTGTGAGTAATGAATGAATGTAAATAGTATTTTAGTAACTAACAAAAGGGTAAAAAAAGAAACATGCGCTCATTTAAAATTAAGGGGAAACAAATCTTTGCTTAAGCTGTCAAAAAACAAGGATAAATATATGTTGTACTATACTATATGCGTGTAATAATTACTTAGATTCGAATATTTTTTAATTTATTTAGATCCAACATTAGAAATAATAATATTATTATATAGTATAGGTAAACAACTAATCTTTAATGAATTCATTTTTAAAGTTCTAATGTAAATTATGCGCTTTATGAAGAATTTTGATATGTTTTAAAATGAAGCTCTTCTGTATTCCCTCATATGTGTTCATTTATATAATTTAATTACTAAATGTATGCTATAATTAATACATAAAATTAATTGATTAAAATTACAACTTCTCTTCTTCCAGGAGAATGAAGGTAAAAATTAAGTAAGTTGAAATAATAATTAAATCTAATCACACATTATTAAACTAACATATTTAAGAATTTAATTATGAAAAATGCTGATTTTTTTTAAATTCAAAACTTTTTGTAACATTGTTTTACATAAAGGTATACTAATTAAAAGTAAAATTTTTAGAATGTATTAATTGAAGATATTGCGTAATAGGATTATATTTGAGAGTAACTTAAGCATACTTTCCAAATTAACCTATTTTAAATTTATGCTCAGAATCTGATCATTGTTAATTTCAGTAAATATTTATAGAAGCACTTAAGTTAAAATTCCCTCAGTATTTTTTTGTTTGTTTTGTTTTGTTTAAAGAAACTTGCTTTATAAACAATTTTAATGCAGCTTTTGCAAGCTCTCCATTACCTAGTAGGTGCGATTATTCTTTAAAAGGATAAAAAAAATAAACATATTTAATTGAAAATCGTTAACTTCATACATCAAAAGCTTAAACAGAGAAAAGTTTTTATTAGTTCAGAAGTATTCTCTGTTTTTAAGTAATATTTTCTTCTTTTTAAATTTGAAAAGTTATTTTCGTTTCTCCTTTTAAATGTACAAAAAATGCAGCGAATACCTTAAAAAAAAAAGAAAGAAAGAAAAAAACTTAAAACTACATTGCTTAAAATTCGATGCACATTTTAACATTTCGATGCTTCATGTTCAAAATCTCATTATTGAGTACATGTATTAATGCGACTCACCAACAAAAATATTTTAAAAAATCATTTCACTCATGGTAAAAATTTCTTGCTATCAAAATTAATACATTTGCATTTTTAAAGTAATTTGTTTTTTTTAAAGCGCTAATTTTTAAAACCTGCTCCAAAATGTAATTGTGCGCAAGGTTACAATGACTCTAATCAGGTGAAACAAAAAAAAAAAAAAAAAAAAAAAGAACTTCATCTGGATTGTTAATGAAGCTGCTCTACTTTTTTAATCTTAAAAGTCCACCTGATAGTGAAAAAAAGGTTTTATGAGTGCCTTTTGGAAACGAAATTTAAACTCCCTTATAGCTTCTAAAATATTAGAAGCATTTTTTTTTGTTTTATGAAAATAGAGTTCATATATTTTAACAAAGCATATCTGAGATGTTCTCAGGAATGAAATAACTTTTCAATTTCAACTCATCCGTAAAATTCACTTAATATTTAATAAATGAAAGAGTATAAATAACTTCTAACTAATGATTCCTTTTGAATTATTACTTTGATTAAATTAATTTTGGTCGCCAGCCATCAGCGACAGAAATCTTGATCATTGCTCAAATGTCACTATAATATTTACTTCTGTCTTGACATCCACATCACTCCACTGTCCCGTTATGTTTAACGTGTTAAAAGAGCTGTGATAAAACTGATAGATTTGGAGCATCAGCACGCATGTCATCTTGAACACCAATGGTCATAAATTTTACGATCTTATTAAATGAGTGTCATGGCAACAAACGAATTCAGTTAATGAAAATTTATTGTTCACAGAAAAGGTTTGCAAAACTCATAAAAAACATTTTTTTTTTTGATAAATTGTACATACTATCAGAGATCTCTATGGCCCAGTTGGCAGATCTTTAGACTGTAGTTCCATCCATCAGGGGCTCGAATCTCCGTCAAGGCATTTTTATCCAAAGTCTGGATTTTTAATTTAAAATATAATTTATTGTTTGTCTAACATCTGAATGAGTCTAGATATTTCTTCAATATTCAAATGGGTTATTTCTCGAATATTCTGAGTGCGTATAAAAACTGAGTCACATCAGTTGTGAGCAAGTTCTCAGTTCAGTGATTTTACTCTATTCTAGTAATAATTGTTTACAATAACTGTGTAGCGCGGGGTAGAAATCCTACAACAGAGGATAATAGTGACACTCTTCTCAGAAGCTTTCATTTAATGGACTATCACCCGAATTTGGACTTCTGAACGCGGAGGAGAATGAAAAAAGTCACATAAAACTCAAAGCCCCACTTTAGTGACTCTTACGTACCAACAACCCAGGAGTCCACCGACCTTCCAAAAAGAAGCAAGAGAAGACCCTTTGAAATGGCTTAAGGACAACGACCGAATGGCGAAATTCAACAAATGGGATGACATTGTGTGCCTAGCCAACGTTTATTTCTTCCTAAACGGTGCACTGCTTGGCAGTGGTACCTAAACAACGAAGGCATTCTAAGTTTCTGGGGAGCGTTTAAAAAAATGGATTGAATGAAATTTTCGACGATTGACAAAAATATACCAGAAAGGCAGAGGAACAATTGAAGTACAGAGCCCAATGCTCAGGGGAAAACACACAGTCCTACATACATACAGCTTTACGACTTTGCCAAAAGGTTGATCCTTCGATATCCGACGATGAAAAAGTTTCACACGTAACCCGCGAGAGCGCGCTTTGGGTCAAATAGGCCCGTGCACATATATAATTGAATGCGAAACCTTCCCCCTTTTGCAAAAATGGTTGAGTCTTTCAGTAGCTGCAAAAATGGTCACTCTCTTTTGATTCCGCACAAGGTCAAATTCCTAAATGCTATATTTAGATTAAAAACTGTTAGACCCAACTCGCGCTCTCGCTTTTAGATTTTCTTTTGAATATTGCTTTTATGTGAGAATTTAAAAATATATCATTATCCAAGTTTTTAGTGAAAAGAAACGGCTAGAAATTTCACTTAAATAACTGTAAGAAATTATAGTCTTGGTGAATACGCCACAATTCATGAAAAGTTAGAACCTTTTAGAGGTAGACGGCCTTTATACCTAATAAACCAGCAAAATAGGGCATTAAAATGTTCACTCTTGCAGATTCAAAGACTTTTTATATTTCAAATTTCGAAATATATGCAGGATTGCAATTGAAGATCCCTATAAATTAGAAAACGGAGTGGAAAAAGTTGTTATGAGACTCATTGCACCTATTTGCAAAACAGGAAAAAACTTCATTGTTGAAAATGGTACACCTTTTTCGTCTCGATAAGGAAATTCTAAGTAAAAAAAATTACTCTTGTTGGGACAATAAGAAAAAAGAAAAGAGAAATACCAAAGGAATGTACTAGTTCAACACAGAGACAGAGCAGAGCATGTTATGAAACCTCCGTGTAAGAACTAAAATCCCCAGTGAGGAAAAGATGTTTTATAAGCCCTGGTGAAAAGGATAGAAATTCAAAATCAACTTGTTCAAAATGGGCAAAAAATGTTTGTAGTGAAAATAAATCCTTACTGTGTAATTTTTACCAATAAAATTTTAGAATATTAAGTTAGTAGCTCCATATGTAAGCATATTTCAGGTATTAAAAATTAAATGCATTAAAAATTAAATATTAATTACCTTTTAGGATTATTTAAGTACCTTAACCAACGTTATATGAGTTGCGATGGCTTAACGAGGTTTTCTATATATATAAACACTTCTTTTTATAAATATACGATTTCATTTTACTTTTTTAATATTGCAACAAAAACATTTTCAAGTTTCAATCATAAAACACTAAATTTTGCATAAAAGTGATTATGGGCCTATTTCACCCAACGAGCGCTTTCATATTACTATTAGAGCTCGCGTTCTCCCGGGTTGATGAAAGGTATTTGAAAGGACATTTTTCAGACACTGTTGACGAAAGAAATTTCCACTATAGGATACTTTATAAAATGGTGCAACTTCATCGAGAATATGAAGCAGAAGAGGATTGGACGATGAAAATTTGTGAGGCTTCCAAACGTCGTTCCGATAGCAGTCATGGATGAAGAGCCAGGTTTGGTATCCCTCATTCGCAGTATCTTAAAAGAGGAAGTCTTAGATTGATCAACCAAACTGACGAACCTTCAAACCTCCATTCTCAATCATAAAATGATATTATCCTAGACAAAGTTGGAAGAGTATTGGCACCTGTCGTAGCGAGGCAACGTGAAACCCGTCGTCGACTAAAATATGCCACTAGAAATTCTACAGTACCTATTACAAGCACGCCTACGCAGCCAAGGAAAACTGATGTCTGGAGAACAGTTGACTCATTTTTTTCCACTTTAGACGTCCAGGACATGTTCTGCGCTATTGAAGGGAGAGGAAATCAGTTTTGACAGGTATAGAGCTCGTCGACAGAGCTTCAAAGCTGCCGCTGAAGAAGAATTTCCCCGACCAAACTTCACTCACCTTCTACACCTAGTCGAACTCGAGGTCGATCCCCAGCACGCCGGCTTAGATCAATGTCGCCATCTTGTCGATCCAGTCAATTTCCTCGCCGTAGATGTGAGGCAAACTAAACGCAGCGACTTTTGAGGGAGGTGAGTCCTCATGTAATGAAAATCCTACGAGAAGAAAATTTTCAAAGCATTTAAGCGAAATCCACAACCTTTATTTTAGTTTAAATATCTACTCTGATTAGTAAATAAATATTATATTCAAATAAAAATGGGAAAATTTGTCATTTAATTGATATAACATACACACACACAAACATTCCTGAAGTAGAAATATTAATGTTTATTTAGGGACATAATAAGCCTGGTCCATTTTATGTATCAGAACTTAATTTTCCTGTCTTACAACTCAAATAATTAAGAAACTTGTAGTTTAAAGGAATTTAAGATAAAGGAAATTTTAATTTGTAAACAAGTCATAAGATATACACATTTAAGTGCATGTAGCATATATAATGTAAGTCTTTTATTAATTTTCGAAAATTTGGTAGAAAAGGAAAAGTAAAGGTAATTTGAAATACTCATAGCAATCACACAGAGAATCAATTTATTCAAGGACAATATTTAAAGATATTTGAAACCTGAGGAAAACAATTGTTATTTAGAAACAAAATTTATAAATTTCTTAAGAAATTTTTACCAAAAGACATAGCCTAATTTTTCATTTTCTAAATAAAATACACATTTTGTGTGTGTATAAGTGATTCGAAAAAAGCCCGAGTAAAAAGTTAAGGGGTAATCTTTAAATACTGAAAGGAATATTGAAATTATTATTTTAGAATAAATTGCCCCCTGGATAGCTGGTCACTTTTGAGAGATGAAAAGGTTTCCCCTTTGAATGACACATCTCTATTCTGAAAATAGACAATAATACATAAAGCGCTAACAATTAGCTATTTGGAAATTAGTATCCACAACCCTACTAGAGCTTCACTTCACTGGACAACAACATAGTTATTACGCATGAAAAAACAAAATTTTGAGAGATGAATCTCAGCTAAGATTTAATCTATAGAGGAAATAATAAAAGGGGGGAAAGTTATCAGTCTTAATTTTTTTAGCTTTTTCGTAGATCATTTAATTTTTAAATATTTTGAATCTAGTGCAAAACAAATCAGCAAATTACATATAACTACATTAAAATACTAATAATCGCATTCAGTAATAAGTGTATAATAATGTTTACTTCAAAACACATATTAAAAGTAAGTAAACATTTACTTACAAAAAGGAAATACTGCATTTGGAGGTGGTTTTATTTCGAACAGCTAAGAAATGAAATAAAAATCTAATATATACAGGATGTAGTAGTTATTGAAATATCTATGGTTCCTTCTCGCACACCCAAAGTAAATTGAAAGCAAACTTGGTCAAAACTTCAAAAAATATGTACTCGTAATCGTCAGAAAAAGATCCAAATTTGGACTAGAAAATTACTTGAATCGAAGTTGGCTAGAGTTAGCATGTTAATAATGCAGCAGAAAAGTACGTGCCTGTCGAAAATTTGGGGAATTCCAGATGCTCGTGCAAAGGAAATATGCATCATTTTTGACACTTCGAAAACCAAAAGCTGAAAAAGATTGAGTCGACTTACTAGGCTTTGAAAAAAAATATAAGTAACTCATAATGGGATCAGGGCCACATTTTCCGACTTTGAATCAATGCATGTGTAATCGCGAATATGTAGATATTTACAGCTACTAATGTAAAAGAAAAACATATAATTTTATGTAGGAGATACAAAGAATTATTTAAAAAATCAGCACATCTCATAGTAAATATCAGATTACTTTAGGAATCCAAACAAAGGTTTTGAAAAACTATTTGTGTTTTATATTTTCTTCTTTTTCAATCTGACTTCAAAAATCCAAATTATAAATTTGTTCATCATAAGAATTTATAGATTAATTTTATAAATATCTTATTGCGTGTGTTAAAATTGTTCTGTAATCAAAGAATAAAACACTTTCTTTTGAATGAATCCTTATTCTTGAAATTATTTTACTTATTCAATTTAATGAATTATTTTTAAGGGGGGAACTAGCTCTCAAACCAATTTTTTAGAATCTAATAAAATAAGATTATAACTGGTATTTCATGAATTTCATTTCATTGAATTTATTCAAGTAAAGTACAGCTTTCTTCAAGTAAATCTATTAAGTTTTCTTTTGTTTGAATTATATTATTTTATTTTATACTGTTTTAATTACTCTAATTTTTGTAACGAGCCCTCGTTCATTATCCAAAATTCATGCAAATATATATGTACTGAAGTTAATTGCATCTTCTAAATTTTTAAGACGAGATTCGTCTCTATATATTCGAGAAGGTGGATGACAAATTCGACTGCATGGATAGATCACAGGAGAGACTGAGTTGAGTCACGGGTAAGATTTACTGGTTTTTTTTAACGATGCAGTTAAAAGCAACATAAGGACTAGTGGCTTTGAGCCTTATAATTTGGAACCTTGGTCAAGTGACGAGAATGACACCCGAACTAGCCCATCCCTTTCCAAATTTCTACATTACACCTTTTGGGCATATTGGAGCCTCAACAGATTTAACATGCAATAATCTCGCTACACGGCTGGTCTTTATTGGCACCATGACTCAAGTTCACAGCTCGATGGAATGAACAATTGCCTCGTGCTCATGAACATGACTGCTTGGCTAACGCGTTTGTCACATGTAAAAGATATTACATCTATATTGTTGAATCTTTGACACTCTATGATATTGGTACGCCAACTCGAGAGAGAGATTGAGTTTTAGACATAGTTTAGTAATTGTTACTACTAGCATATCATTTTTCCGATCTTATATTTAGTTATATTCCATTTTCCCCAAGTATAGTTGCACTTTTATTATTCCTCCGAAAAATAGAATTGCAAATACTAGGGGATATCGTAAACTTTTAACTATTAATAAGAAATACCCAGAACATCTGGATAAAATTCATTATGTATATTAATTGATCATTGAGTACATGTATTATAAATTATAACTATTAATATTGATTTGTTTCTTTTCAGAAAGCCACAGATTAGTCTAATACACATTATGGAGCAGATAGAGGATCGCAATGTGATTAAGTTTCATCATTTGAAAGGTTACATTACCTGGCAAATCCAAGATTAAATAATGGATGTTTATAGAAATGATAGCTTGTCGTATGATACTACTGTGAAGTGGAAAGGGAATTTTCAAACTGACCACATGTCCCTCATAAACAGTCCAAGAAGTAGAAGACAAGGACTATGCCATCACAGTAAAGAAAATGGGAAATTTTTCCTATTAGAACAAAGGGAAACTATCCAAGTGATTATTAATGAGTCTGATCTTAGTTACGACAGTGTGTGAAAAATTATTTAATAACTGCACGTATTAAAGTTGTCATCAAGCTGGGTTCTACCATCACTTAATCCTTTTCAGAAGCAACACGGTGCGACCTGTCAAGAGAGATCACTAGAAACAAGACGATGAGGATATTTTTGATCGCCTGGTAACTATAGATGAATCTTAGATTTATCGGATTGATACAAAAACCAAAGTGACGAGCAAGAAGTGGAAGCTCTACCACTCACCTCCCCCGAAAACAGCTAAGGGGCAGAAGTCTATGCGAAGGTCTTAATGTATGCTTTTTTTGTGGGGGGGGGGTGTGTGGATTGTCCTGAAGTCGTCTCAACAGGATACCTGAAAAATGGTTAGTCCATCACTGGTATATATTACCGCACACTGTTAAAAAAATTGACAGATGCTTTGTTCAAGAAAGAGCACTCGATATAGTCATCAAAGGCCTTCTTCTTCTTGCCGACGATGCACCTGCTCACTTATCAAGAAATGCCAAAAGACTTTCTATCCTTATGAGAACTCAAAAAATCATTGTAGGGTCAGAGATTTGACAACACAAATAACGTCATTCAAAAGATGTAACAATGCTTTTCGACGCAATCAGTTGAGTTCTAAAATGAAAACTTTCAAATGATCAAGAAACGCTTGAAGAAATGTATAACTCTGGTGATGGTGATCATGTAGAGAAATTTTAAGAATAACAAATAAAAATTAAACTATTTATCTGTGAAAGTATAGCTCCGCCATTTATTTTATTCACTGAAATATGAAAAATCAGGGATGCTTTTCAATAAATTGCAAAAATTTGAATTTTAGCAATTTAACAGAAAATAAAAAATCTCATAAAAAAAGCATAACTGTAAAATTTTAATTAATTTTGAGTTTATTTGAAAACACTCTTTCTTTATTAAATTATAAAATGCGCTTTGATATTTACAGAATTTTTCTCTGTACTGCATATTTAATAATCAATGATATTTGATTGATTTTAAATATGCAGTAAAAGGCATTCACAAGAATTTCTGTTCATTTTATTTTAAAAAAAATTGATTGGATAAAACCGTTTACAACTTAACTTGTAGAAAAAAAGTAATGTATTGTATATTCTAACAGAGTCAGAAGTGTTCAAATTAAATAAGGATATAAGCTGAGTTTATTCTTTCGTTGAAATGAACTCATCATATTAAAGATACGATATGATTAATAGAGTGTACACCATTTGATTCCAATATTTCTGTCTCAAAACACAGCATAACAAAAATTTATTTCAATTTCATTTGTATGGTTTTGAATGTTTTGGCTTTGGTTTCATAGATAAAAGACTTGTTTTGATTCCGTTTAAGAGTACAGATTGACTACATGTTTAGAAATCGCAAATATCATTCGAGCTGAGTTTGACAAGAAAACCTTTGTAAAATAATTAGATGTTTTGTAGTGAAAAACTAGCGATCACCATATTTTGCTAGAAGATTTTTCATAAGAATTAGCAGGAAAAAGAATTCTTTAATCAGAAGCCTTATGGAATACTTCAATAATAGGAAAAGAGAAAGCGCTGTGTTATTCTATGGCTGAAAGTGATCGGAATCGATTTAAATCCATTTGAAAAGGAATATTTTAAAGGTGAGAGGCATAATGTTATGAAAGTATCAACGTATTTTAAAAGCTTTATGATCAGCAGGACAAAAATTTTCTCGATTATCTTTTACCATTTTATGGGTCATAAATCATTCAAAGAACGAAATAGCATCAAATCTATCCATGAAATTACTAATTACAGGCATGAAAGACTGCTTAAAATTCATTCGTTTCAGATATTTATAAGCTAAAAAAGGTTGATCTTGATTACAATTTTTTTTTATTAACTGCAATATCATTGCAATTTTATGCAAGGCATTATGATTATATTGTGTCAAACATATTATTCTATAATTCAAAAATTCAATATTAATTTGATAAAACACTAAAATGCTTTGACTTGGAATATTTTGTTAAGATTTTATATACTTTAGTTATTTTAATAATTTATTTCCAAAATTTAAGATAAAGTAATAAAACTTTTTCAATTACAATACAGTACTTCATAAAGTGTTTAAAAATTCCTTGAAATTATACTGAAGTCATTTATGTTGAATTTGTTAATTATGTAATATCTATTTTTTATATTAATTTATTAAATATTAAAATTCAATATGATGAAGGTAATTTTTTGTTATATAAATATTTTTTTTCTGATTTAACAAATCTTCAAATAACTCTAAATTGCAATAAAATTTGTACAAAGTTATTATGTTATAGTTCAACCATATATAGTCCTTATACTACGAAGTAACACAAAAAGTACAAAAAGCTTTTAATTAAAGAAGACATTGCTAAGGCAAGTTCATGTTTCCATTGTGTAGTATCATCTTTTAAATGGAGCTCAGCCAAAAAGTTGAAAGCACAGACCTCAGAATGTTCCCACAGAATGGTATTGTTATACAACAAGCCCAACTTTCTGTTGTTGTACATCTGGGGGCGAATACGAGGGATGCGCAATAATAAGCACTTTAAAGCAAATTCGTAGAATACAGCATCGACGGTTTGCCCTTCAAGGACAAATTCTTGGTGAATGATACTATTGTTGTCGATAACCGTAACCAAGAATGTCTTGATTCTGTAGGTATTTACATTTCGGGGTTTAAATGGACTTCTGTAGAGGATTGCATTTCGGAGGAAAGGAAGCTGGTGAGCCCTATCCCATTGTTTGTCATTTCAACTGCAAATCGTACAAGTACCACCACTGTCGTTTCATGCAACGATAATTTGCAGAAAGCTCGGATATAGCTCACACGTGTCAATGAATTACCTAACAGTGGGCATGCGAGCTTCCTTCATCTCGTCGGTCAATGAGTGCTACAAAAACGGAAGTACATTTTGCTCTTAACCCAAATCTTGGTGAATTGTGGAGCTAAGAATGTCCTCGCTTAGCTCCAATTTTTCTGATATGTATCGTAGAGACAATAGGCAATTTCGCAACAGCTTAACAACTTCTATTTTATCCGCTCAATGCTGTCGGTCGTTACACTTGTTGAGGATCGACTCGAATGGGATTTATTCTACACGGTTATCTTTCCCTCCCGAAAACGTTTAAACCAGTCGTATGCGCCCTTTCTGCTGACTGCGTTTGCTCCGTACGCATGGAATAAATTTACATGAATTTCTGCTGCCATTTTTTCCCTATTTGTAAAAATCCTTCATGTTTATTCAGTGCTCCTATTCAATTTGACGTGAGTTTTGCAAACAAACTATTTGACTGACCATTGTACACTAATTCATGTCGGTGTCTTACTCTTCATGTTACGTGCCGTCTCTCCATTGATCTCTCCGCGCATGCGCGCCGCCACAATTTAAACTCGCATTGTTTTTATGATAGCCATCCCTCCCTCGAAATTTTCAGACATACCTTGTAATATGCTTTTGCATAAAAGAATACATTTTAAAACTTAACCAATAAAAAAAATGTATTATACACTCCAAAATAAAAAAAAAAAAAACTACACACCAAGAAGGAGTTGTCCGATGAAGAAAAAAAATTGGCGGATAGGAAAATTATGTACAGAATAGAAAATACTTAAATTTTTTTTGAAAAAGCAAATGATTTATTTCAAAGTTACATAGTTAAGAAGTAACAAGCTCAATAAGGTGTTAACCCACCTCTAGCCTGGACGCAATCTGCCACACGACGTGGCAAAGAGTGATAAAGCTCCCTGATGGTCTCTTATGGTATTTATTGCCAAATTTACTCCAATTGTAGAGCTAGGTTATCAACATTCCCTAGTAGATGTAGTTGCTTTCCCATCATATCCCAGACATGCTCGATTGGAGAGAGATCTGGCTGGCCAAAGAAGTGTTTGACAAGCTGTAAGATAATTCATAGCAACACGTGTCGTATATGGTCTGGCCTTATCTTGCTAAACAATAAGGCCAGGGTACTTCCAAAAGAACGGGAACAAAACAGGTCTCAGAATGTCGTCGACGTACCGCTGTGCTGTAAGTGTGCCTCTAATGACGACCAAATGGGTCCGGCTATCAAGGGAAATAGCACCCCAGACCATAACTCCTGGTTGAGGGCTTGTGTGGCGTGCAATAGTAAGAACAGGATCGGCACGCTGATCTGGTCCTCTCCAGACACGTCTCCGGTGAACGTCAGAGCACAGTTGGAAGCAGGATTAGTCGCTAAACACTATATACATCCCCAATCAGCATCATTCCAACATGATCGAGACAAGCACAACTATAATCTGGCTGAACAGTGTGCACGCATGAGTCTCAGGGGGCGTAGCGGTCGGTACTAGTGTAGATTTCGCACTTTCAGCAGCCTGTGAATAATCATGGTGGAGACTCGTGTGCGGGTCGCACGACTGATGGTTGATAACGATGAATGAGGCATTGTGACAGCTGATCTGAGAATCATTCTGTCCTCCCGATCTGCTGTGACCCTCGGTCGACCTCTACCATCATGACGCTGAAATCTGCCATTGTCCACTCATTCTTGCCAGCATCTTCTAATCGCCACATGGCTTCAATCTATATGACGAGCGATTTGCCCACCCTGCCTCTTTCAATCCAATTATACGACCTCTTTCAAACTCTGACATTTGCTCTTAATGAACTCAAATTCTATGGTGAAGCATTTTTTCAGTCTTTGAAATGTATCCTAAATCGCAACGCAACAGAAAATTTGACCCTCCGATTGAAAATCGCTTTTTATATATACCTGCCGAGTGACAGTTCCGATGATATGTAGCTCCATGAATTCATTCATTGGACATCAAATTTTTAATCATTTGCATGTTCAGTCAAAATGTCTTTACATACGAAATTTTATTACAGTCGGGCAACCCCTTCTTGATGAGTCTTTTTTTTTTTTGTTATAGAGTGTATTACAGAATTTCAGAAAATAGTTCTAATAAAAAAAAACTTTAATTTTTTTTTATTATGGATATCAAATAAAGTTTTATTTTACGACATATATATGGTTTTACATGACCTTCTGAAGAATTTAAAATTTATCTATTTTTCTTAACTTTCCATCAGTAGCAATAAAGGCTCATAATTAAAAAAAATTCTTTTTTGTTTTTCTCGCGCAATTTAATCAAAATATCACATATAGTAAGAGATAAATTTTATCAAACATTATACATTTATCGTATCAAATGAAAATTCTCTTAAAAATAATTTATCTTAAATACATAAAATATGTTTAAAAATAAGAAATTTCCGGTGTCCAATATCATATGTGGAAAAATTTGGTATTTCGAATGTATTTCGAATGCATTCGTACTTTAATATGAAAATAATCGACCTTAAGCCCTACTTATCACACAGAATTATCAAAAATAATTGAAGCAAGATATATTTGAACTTTTCAAAAATATTTAACGGGGAAAGTAAAAGGGATATCCTATAAACGATTGATTTTTTTCCATTTACTAATACGACTTTTGGAAGGTCTTTAAGCTCACAGAAAGGGAGTAATTCTCTCAAAAATACATAAGAAGAATACTGCTTCGAAATGGAATCAATTTTTCTCCAATTTTCGTTTTAAGCAGTTCAAGCTTTAAGTCGTAGAATTACGAATGTTCTGACTTTTTGCTTTAAATAAAAGTGAGCTCAAACTACTCTTCGAGAATCTTTTTAAATTGAAAGTGACATGCATGTGTAAGAAATTAATATTCTTAAACTATTTTTCTTTTGAATAAGAATATATATGTTCAACATCTCAAAAAAATACTTTTGTAATATTATACTTGAATACATGTTTTGAAATCTTGGTTCCGTTTCGCACGTAAAATATTTGACAAACGTAAATAATGTTGAGCTTTCATATTAAATATGATATACTGAATATGTTGGAATACAGGCACTGGAACATCGATATGAATACTTTCTAAGGCATCCTTATAGACAAATTGAAGGATATATTGAGCAAACGTTTCAATACATGGTAGTATATTTTCAAAAATAAAATGCTGTAGCTGTATACATCAAAAAAGAGTAATGAATATTTTCGTGATCTTAAGGGGGAAATATAATTTTATAAGCTCTATATTTAGCTATATTATTTCATTCTACATTAAGGGAAAAAAACATTTATTGTGCTGAAATAAGAATTTCAGAAAAGAAAAATTCTTGAAAAGTTCAATTTCAATTCTTTTATTGTATTTATATGATCGCATAAAAAAAGGTAATTTTATTATATTCATATGTTTTATTATATTAAGTTTAAATATTGCTTAAAACTTAAATTTTGAAAATATTTTCCCCTCTAGTACATTTGTTTTATACCGATATATATATATATGCTGGACTGGATATTTTAAGATTTTTTTTTATTGTATTAGAATTTGAGATGTGTAACAATAAGTGTTAAGCTCAGATACGTACTAAAAGAAATCACAGAATGTTAAAAATACTAAACGAAGAACTGGCCAACTATAACCTTGTTTCTTTATCTTTAATAAAACTTAATTCTTGCATAAATGAACGCATCAAGAAAGATAATGGAAATCTGTGAGAAAGAGTATTAAAAATTTGTAACTGATACTCTCTCTCTCTCTCTCACACACACACACACACATATAT
>BMAW01124989.1:204905-248537 GCA_019974015.1 Nephila pilipes | reverse complement strand
GCATGTATATATGTATATATAATATATAATATATATAATAATAATATGTGTTTAAAAAAACATATATATATTTCATATCTTCTTTCTATATATATATACATGTCATGTCTTCATATGCTGTATATGTATATAATATGTAATAACTGTATATCTGCATGCATACATATATGTGTATATGTATGTAATATGTATGTATGTGTGTATATGTATAACTATATGTATGTAATATATAATATACGTAGATAGTACATAGAGTCATGAATGTTAAAGTAAGCATCTAAGATATCTGCCATTTTTTTTTTTTTTTTTTTTTTTTTTTTTTTTTTTTTTTTTTTTTTTTTTTTTTTTTTTTTTTTTTTTTTTTTTTTTTTTTTTTTTTTTTTTTTTTTTTTTTTTTTTTTTTTTTTTTTTTTTTTTTTTTTTTTTTTTTTTTTTTTTTGCCAGCGCGCATAGAATAAAGCATCTAAAATGTTTTAAAAGGCCAATTCAAATTCTAAATAAAAAATAGGATAAATAATTCGTAAAATATTAAGCCGAGAATAAAAATGATCAAAATAAAACGCAAATGCAGAAAAAACTACGTAAGTACTTTTATAAAGAAAATAAATGTTAGAACTTTTTTAAAATTAAAAAGTAATGTAGAATAAATTATTGTATGATCATATAATTAATCCTCCGTATTACAAATAAAGCAGATCTGAATAAATAATAGACAAAAGAAAAAGTTCAAAATTGCCTGGACAGCGATTTCATATGTAACTCTACTCTTCTCATTTTACTACTCTTGTTCAGAATGGTTACCAGAGTAAAGATTGGTTCATTTCAGTTAAAAGATGTAATCATACTAGCCGTTATTGATTTAATGAGCCAAAATATTCCAAGGTAGCAGCATCCTTTTAAAGGCTGAGAAAAACCTGCAGATATGAGCAAAATTATAAAAACAGATTAAATGTTTTAAGGTCAAGGCGATCCTAAAGCTGACATTCGAAAAAACGTTCAAAATGCACATCTATCCTTCGCCGTATTTTCAGTAGCAGCCGTCGCCAGTACGCTTCCGCTGGCAGCCGTAAACCAAACGCTGGCAGAACTCTGTCTAAATCCTATGATTCTAAATAGAATATTCAAAAGAATCTATTACACTCTAAATGAAATTAAATGCCTGTATGTTTTATATAGGTTAATTGGTTCATAGCTTTTTTTAATAATGATTATATAAAACTGTCTATTAGTGTTTATAAGATTCTCGTTTTTTGTATTTTCTAGCTGTTAGAATGTAATTATTTGAAGCATCAATCTCTTTCTTCTAGCATGATTAGAGGCAACAGGTTTGGACAGAGAATACATTGAGTAAATGCTTTTCAGAGTTAAAGATAATATATTTTATACAAAACTGAATTCTAGCCAAACATATATCTCACTGTAATATTAGCATTGATACAGAATCATTTTTTTATTGAATTCATTGCTTATACTGAGAATCTGCAAAAGGTTTATTACAAACTGATAGCATGGTTCATGGTACTATCAATATAATAAAATATTAGTTCCTCCTTAGCTTTTAGCTAGGAGTATTTTTAAAATGTCTAGATTTTTTGAATCTTAATCACTTATCTTTAAAGAGTTTAGTTAACAATTTATTCATTAATAGCATACGCTGCGCCGCACGCATACTGCTAATTCTCCATTTAAGATATAAATTTTTTTTGTAGCCTCAATATATATATATATATATATATATATATATATATATACTAATATTAGAAATTGAAGATAGCTATTCATTGCATCTGTTCTAAAATGCAGAATTATGGCAATAAGAATCAGATTTTAAAAGAATTGAATTAAAGCTGAAAGAGCCACCCGATACTACAGAAATTACTCAAGAAATCAATGCAAGTCTCAAATCATCAAATACCAATCGTTCAAAAATTTATCTATATTTTCCAAAACTAAAACGTTATAATGAAAAAAAAATACCTTTGTTTACTTTCTGAAACTATAAACCTTATAATAATTTTAATTCAAAACATATGAATACATTAAATAAAGAAACACAATTAAATCAAGACAAGTTACACAAAAAGAAGAAAAAGTAGTTCGAGGAATGAAGTTCTAAGGAAAACCATGGAGTTAATATATTTTTT
The DNA here is from genome assembly GCA_019974015.1 of Nephila pilipes. Taxonomy (NCBI): domain Eukaryota; kingdom Metazoa; phylum Arthropoda; class Arachnida; order Araneae; family Nephilidae; genus Nephila; species Nephila pilipes. The sequence goes on along the minus strand of BMAW01124989.1, from coordinate 246,393 downwards.
TAAATACCATTTCAGTGATTGGGAAAGAAAAGTGTATAAATAGTTTCGGATCAAGAAATCCACAACATAAAATTGCATTTATCATTAATGAGTATACAGACAAGAAAAGATAGGCTACTTTGGAAATTTAACAGAGCTGAGACCAAAGGAACCAAAATAGATCAGAATCGTATGAGTAAAGCCAAAGTTAAAGAATTATCAATCCATCAATGCGGTTTAGAATTTCTTTTAAAGCCTTTACAAAATTAATAACTTTTTGTCTCCACTTAAATAAATTTATCTTCACAGCTATTCATTTATTGCATTATTGCAATGTTCGCAACAATTCGACAATAAATATATTGTCATTTTGACTGTATTTCAAGAAACTAAAGATTTTGCTTTCAAAATAACTATCTGCAAATTAAAATTACTTGAAGCGTGTACCCATTGACAATCCAATTTAAATTAAAATATTTTCCAAATTAAATAAATGACCTATCAGTTCAGTAGAATCAAATATTTAAAGGCAATAAATGAAATATTCTAAAAATATAATACTTGAGATTATTTGCTTTTAACAGAGACAAAAGTTATATTCAAATCACACGCCCACACACACATGGTAATTTGCATGCATAATGCGATGCAGGATTTATATATATTAATATTAATTTGCATGATGTTTTTCCAAATGTCTTTTGTTACAAGAATAAAGCAAGTTTAGTTTGCTTTTTTAGTAATTAGAACAGACTCAAAAAATATTTTGTCATAACTCAGACACTTAGATATAAGGGCTTCAAGTGGTTTGAATTAGTATAATGTTTCTATAAACCAAGACTATATATATACTATACAAGTGGACATTTATTAATATGTGGAATTTAAACTTTCTCTCTTGCCAAAACATTGCTAAATGAGTTCTGTTTGAATAATTTTGGAATTACATCTAAATATTTTTGTGCTTTTAATATTATTAGTCTATTCAGTTTAAGATAGGATAAAAAAATCAGTTGTGGGCTCAAATATATGTTTTGTGTGTACGTATATATATATGCATGCATATATAAGTATATTTATGATAACTAGAATACGGTATTCTCTAAGAAACAACCTCTGGACATTATCTTTTGCATAATGCCCTATGGTTTGATTCAGGCTTTTTTATCTTTTGCAATTAATATAAATTTTCTCTGATGAATGTAAATCAGTGTTTCAATTTTTATGTTAGATTTATAATACTTCAAATCCTTATAAATAGCTAAATATTGCTTTATCTATTTCATCTATGTCTAATAGGAATTAAAAAAAGAAGTCTACTAAGATTTTGTTATATGAATAGCTTCAAAAAATGTTTATCTTCAATTTTATTAATTATATCCGTTATTTTAATGAAGGTTTTATTATAACTCATGAAAGGATTTTTTATATATTTTACAGTTTACTGGCTTTTGTAATAAATATTCTGTTTTAAATTCCTTTGAGAACCATGCTGAAATTTTTGGATGTTAAAATCGAGAAATTCAACTTTATAAAGGAATTGTAGCCTATTTTTTATGTGAGGCTATAATTATATTATTAAATCAATGTCACTGTATAAATTTTTCTAATCTATTCTATTAATCTATGTTTACATTGATACTTACAGGTAAGTTATAAAAATAAGCTTACATATAGTTCATAATTATTTGGAACATTTATCAGCATAATAATAAAGTACGCAGAGCTATACTTTTACGCCTGCGCCATGCTGGTACCGCCGCTGCCGCCGCGTACATACGCACTGCCGTAATTTAAGCAGCTGCCTTCGCCCTTTCAGGCCAGTAGCGAAACCGTATCCCTTTTGCGAAATGTTTCTGCTGTGTGCCAAAGCGCGCGCCGCCAGCGCCACCAGCTACGCGCTGTCAGCGGCGCGGCAAAAAATGCCGAACAACGGTAACCGCGCATGGCGGCACCAGGCACGATAGCGCTTTCGCGCCAGCACCGCGCGCCAGTACGGCGCTGAGAGCGCCTTTGTTTTTGACATTTTTTTTTTCCAATATTAAAATGGTCATTAAAAATTTCCATTACTAAATATGCTGTATTTCTGCACTGGTAGATGTTTTTTAACTTCACTTTCATACACCTAAAACCAGATTTTCCTATTTTGTTTTGTATTCATGTTTCTTTTTTAAGTTATCATTTATTAATAAACTAATATTAATAAAAAAAGACTTTTCCAGAAACCAAATTTTTTCTAGCGTTTGCATAAAACTCAAAAGCAAATTATTGTGTTTGCATATTGAAAATACCTCAAACAAAACATTCATATTGCTAAGACAATGTTTAAAAAAGATGGGATATTCAGTAAGAAAGAGCATTAATGAAATCCACATTCTGCAGATTCTACTATGGACTTAGGAATACAAATATTTTCAGATGTCACAGGAATTTTGGATAAATTGAAGATTGTCTTGATATACCGACTACATTTAGTAGATGCTGAAAACTTGGATTATTTTTTTTACAGATGCTGTATTACGAATCTGTCGTGAGTGCATGCTAAAACGTTGGTCAAAAGGAAATGGACTTGCTACAACAATTACTGAATACAACCTTCTGTTAATTTAACAAACCAAGAAACAACATCTCTTCAAAGCAGTTGGTTGATACCAAGTTTATCAAATTAAATGCAAAGCATCTAATTTTTTAAAGGACTATTTAATATAAACATTAGATTAATGTAAAGGGATGTTAGTTTGGAACTCTAGGTATGCAGCGTTCAAGAAATTCAGTATACATCTAGTTCAAAATGCAATAATAATAAAACTTTTAGTTTCATACAGGAAAACATTCTAGATATATATTTTACTTACGTAAATCAGATGTTGAGATAATGTTTGTCAAAATTAGCGAAAGGACATATGGTTCATAGAATATTGGCTATAGTATTGATGATATAAGATGTAATGATAGGCCTTTTGATTCACATTGGACATACATTCAAAATATTTGATTCGTTACAGCATGCAATAGTAAAGCTGGTATGAAGAATACCAACAAACTAAATTTTACTTTTCAAAAAAAAAAAAAAACACTAAATTCTCTTTCATTATGAGAAATCATCGATTGTCTGCAGTACATTACACATCAAATCATCGGTTTCAAAGGCGTCAATGGGTGTGATACTGTGATAAATATCTCAAATCTAAAACTCAGAAGTTTCAACACATAAAATGCTCTTTTGGTATAAATTTCTACAGTTTTTTATCAGTCAAGTTAACACGTGTAAGATAAGCCGGATTCTCACATACAGTCATGTTCCAATCCGGTAGACACCTGTCAGCGATTAACTACACTGAACTCTTGAGGGAAGTGTTTGTTGAGAGTGTCTTATTAAATTCAAATACAGCTTTTGTCTTCAATGATTTGAGAACGATTCTCAAAAAATATAAGTTTTTTGGAGTCATATGTTGATCATGGTATCAGGTCTTTAATCTTTCCAGCATTTTTGATTTGGAAAGTTAAAAACCTTCGCATTTTCAAGATCTGAGTACGTTCCGTGGTTATCATCCAAACATTAACTAGCATCTTTAATTGTGGGACATCATATTTTCAGAAAAATAAATAAATCGTAGGAACTATGCGGTCACGCTCTGAAATTCCACCTGCTAATTTTACGTAGAATTCTGACTGCCGCGCCGTACGCCCGCGCAGCGCGCAGCACGGGCCGTAACGCCAGCTAGATCGGAAGAGCGTCGTAAATAGTACAAATCACAACAAATATTAAATAACCATCTAAAATATCTACCACAAAATCAAAAGGTGAAAAAAAAAAAAAACTAAATATTTAATAAATCTTTAACGTGCAATTTAGATTTAAGAGAACTTATATAATATTTAAATAATCTAAAACTTTCACTTAAAAACGTAAAAACTTTATAAATAAATCGGATAATTTATAATAGAAAGCCATTTGAAAGAAAAACTAAAATTTAGAATAATGTAAATAATATAATTAATACTGTTCTATACTTTGGAATAGAAAAATATGTGTTTTTACCTGTATTACTGATCAAACCATTACACTTTAGAGAATTACATTACAAAAAAATATAGCAACTAACCAAAAATCAGAAAATTGAGAGTTACAACCACAGAAAAAATGAATGTAAACAAAAGAGAATATATACCAAAAAATATGATTTGGAAAATATGCTAAAGTACACATAAATAACAATCTACAATAATATTCAGAAAGTTAAACATACATAAAATGAAGAAAACATACTATTAATCATCAAATTAACAGTAAACAGACAAATTACGCATAAATAAACATCTAAAATATTTTAAAGCCAATTAAAATTCTAAATAAAAATAGAGATATTAATTAAACCAAAAATATTAAGCAAAAATAAAGCAATCTAAAAATAAACATAATACGAAAAAAAACACAATAATGCCTTATCAAAAATAATGTTGAAACTTTTTAAAGACTAAAAAAGTAATATGTAGAAATAAATTAATTATGTAATCATATAATTATAACATCCTCACGTATTACAAATAAACGAATAAAACAAACATTAATAATTAAAAAAAAATTAAAACATATAAGACAACGCACGAATTTCATATGTATGCTCCTCTTCTCGTTTTACCACTATTATTCTGTGAAATAATTTACCACCAAAGTAAAAATTGATTCATTGATTAAAATGTAATCATACTAGCAAATTTATTGATTTAAATAAACCAAAAATAACTGGTAACAACATCTTTAAAAATGAGAAAAAACATAGATATAAAACAAAATTAAAAATGAGTCATCATTTAGATCAAAACGTCCTATTTATTCAAAAAAAAACATTTAATTCAAATAAAACTTTATCTCTCTCTTTATATATATATATATATATATATATATATATATATATATAGGTAATTTAGAAATTATTTCAGTTATTTTGAAAACTGATAACTAATTTCTCAAATAATAATGAATAATACTTTTCTAGAAATATTTAAACTTAAAATATTATCAAAAGGCACTTTGTTAATGAGGAAACGGTATTTATCTCTCTTGTCATAAATATACTAATGATCCCATTACTAACAATTTTTAAATTAGCAGCTTCAAAATCTGTTTCATGAAAATTTGTGTCAATTTTTAATCAGATTTAAAAAGAAGGATTAGAAGGTAAATTAAGCATAATATATTTATTAGAATTAACTTGATAAGCAACAAGATCATCAAAATATCTAAATAAATTGAAATTATAGTAATTTCTAAATTTATATTCAGAAAAATATAGATAAATATTAGCCAAACTATTACTAGCTGAGCCCCTTGATTATAACTTTTACTTGCTTATTATTTTTAGCATCACTAATATAATTTTCTTTTATAACTCTGTTAATGATAAATTTAAACTTTTCATCAAATACGAATCAATTAATTTTTAATCCTTAATAATTATTCAAAATAACCAAATTAACTCATCTAATCTATGGAATTAAGCAAATATTCAAAAAGTCATTACTATAAATAGAGTAAATACCTGTATATTTTATATAGTTAATGATTTCATAACTTTTTTTAATAACAGTCATATAAAAACTGTCAATAGTATTTATAAAATTATAATTTTTGTAACATTTTTCTAGCTATTGTAATGTAAGTATTTAAAGCATTAATCACTGTTCTAAAATTAACAGAAACCTTATGAAATTTAGGACTTGAAAATAAGTGAGTAAATATTTTCAAATTCAAAGAATAACCTATTTTTATACAAAGCTTTAATTCTATTGGCTATATCACTATCACTGTTATTAACATTAGTAAAATCATTTTTATTAATTAAATGCTTATACTGAAATCTGCAAAAAGTTTATTACAAACAGTAGCATAGTTCCTTAGTACCTTATCGATATAACAAATAATGGATTCCTCTTGTAACTTTTTAATAGATATTTTTAAATATCTAATTTTAATCTTATCACTTATCTTTAAAGTTTAATTATTTCAATTCTTCATTAATATAAAAAGTATATTTTAAGACAGCTTAGATAGGTAAATTATATTTAATTACTAATTTGGTTAAGAATTATCAATGTCTTCAATATTTTTTTCTTTCATAAAATTATTGTTAGTAGAAGTAATAATTCTATAACCAGAACCTTTATTCATAATTTCAGTCAAATTCTTATCCTTAACAATGCTTAGGTAATAATAAATCACATGTTGGTATTCTTCATTAATAAAATCTTTTTAGTCCTAACAATTACGTATATTATAAAACTATAAATATTTCCAATTGTTATTGTTATATAATACACATTATATATTTTTAATAAATTTAAAAACAATTTAATCTTGATAGTATTAATAGGAAGTAAATTTTTTCTTATTAAGAATATTGATAAGGTTTGTTTTATCAATCATTTATGAATCTAATACAACAATATACTACATTTTGACTATCCTTATTATTAGTATAAATTTTATATTTAATAACCAGATATTTGCATATATTCTTCCCAATACGGAGAAGAGTACTATTTATATTATTTATAATTATAATACAATCCTTTAGATCTTCAATTTATCTATTTATACAAATAATATTGAAATCTTTCTCAAATTTATCATTTAAGATATAAATTTTTATAGCCTAAATATATATATATATATATATATATATATATATATATATATATAATATTATTAAAGACAACTATTCGTACATCATTCTAAAAATACGAATTATAACCAATAAGAATCAGATTTCAAAAATTAATTAAAACTGAAAAATTACAAATACTACAGAAATTACTCGAAAATCAGTAAGATATCAAAATCATCAAAGCAATCAAGTTAAAAAATTTATCCTATTTTAAAACATACAAAACGTTATAATGAAAAAAAAAGCCATACATTTACTAAAAACATATTATGCATAATAATTTTAATTCAAAACATGTATGAACCATTAAATAAAAAGTACAAACAAATCAAAGACAAAGTTACACACAAAAAGAAAGAAAAGTAGATTCGAAGATAAAAGGATTAAGGGAAAACAAAAATGGAGTTAATATATTTTAAATACTGTCCAAGACATTGGACTGGGAAAAGAGTGTATAAATAGTTTCAAGGATCAAAAATCACACAACTTATAAAATTACATTATCATTAATGATATAGAACAAGAAAAATCAAACTACATACACGAAGAGAAATTTAACAAACAAAGACAAAGGAACCAAGCAAATCAAAATCGTATAAAGTAAAGCAAAATTAAAAATTATCAATATCCATCAATACACAGTTTAAAATTTCTTTTAAAACTAAAAATTCGTAACTTTTGTCTTCATAAATAAATTTATATTCACAACTATTCCATTATTGCACGGTATTACAATATTCATAACAATTAAACAATAATATTTAATATTTTGACTGTTCAAAACTAAAGGAATTTGCTAAAAATACTTATCCTACCAAATTAAAATTACTTAAAACGTGTACCAAGTAATCAATTTAAAATTAAAATATTTTTTCAAGTAAATAAACCTATCAGATTCAGTAAATCAAATATTTAAAACATGTAAATAAAACTATTCTAAAAATATATGTCTCTTTCAGGTGTTACTTTTAACAGAACCAAAAAATTTATATTAAATCACACACACACACACACGCCCACACACACACACACACACATATATATATTTACATACATAATAGATACAGAATTATATATATTAATATTAATTTACCTTAATCATTTTTAAATATTTATTACAAAAATAAACAGGTTAGTTTGCTTTTTAGTAATTAGGGCTGAACTAAAAAATATTTTTATGTCATAACAATTTACTTGAATATAATTTCTAGTAGTTTAATTAATTATAATATTTCTATAAGCAGAACTATATGAACTGCTACTCCATAAAGTGAACCTTAATAATGTGAAATTTAAAGCTTTCTCTCTTGCCAAAAACATTGCTAATGATTCTGTTGTGAATAATTTTGAAATTACATCTAAATATTTTGTTTCACTTTTAATATTATTAGTCTGAATTATAATTTAAAATGTAGGATAAAAAATAAGTTAGGCATAAAATATATGTTTGTGTGTGTGTACGTATACATATATACATGCATGCATATATAATTATATTTATGATAACTTAAATAGGTATTCTCTAAGCTGTTACTCACAGTTCCTCTTTGCGTAATACCCCTAGTTTGATTAAAACTTTTTTATCTTTGCAATTAATATAATTTTTACTAAATGGAATATTAATCAAGTGTTTCAATTTTTTAGCATTGAATTTATTAATAACATAATCCTTATAAATAATAAATATTACTTTATCTATTTCATCTATGTCTAATAAATTAAAAAAGTCTTCAAAATTTTGTTATGAATAGCAAAAAATATTTGTCTTTAATTTTATTAATTATATCTAAATTATTTTTAATGAAAGGAGTTTTATTATATCTATGAAAAGTTTTTTATATATTTTACACTGATTTACCGGCTTTTGTAACGTAAATATTCTGTTTTAAATTTAATGGGGGTCGTATGAAATTTTGGAATATTAAAAATCTGAGGAAATTCAACTTTAAAATTGTGTAGCCTATTTTTATGTAGAGCTGTAATTATATTATTAATCTCAATGTCACTGTATAAAATTTTTTTCTAAATATCATTATTCTGTTCAATATGTTTATTGATACTTACGAGTAAGTTATAAAAAATATTTACATATAGTTGCATAGTTATTTGGAACATTGTCAACATAATAAATAATAAAGTCATTTTATAAGACTATGCTTTGTTTTTTCATACCTTGTATATTTATCCCATCTTTAATTTGAAAATTTATATCATTAATATCTTTGTAAATGTAGTCTTTATACTCATTAAATGATTAAAAATGGAAAACTATATTCAATATCAAGATAGTTAATAAAATTATTGACTTCATAAATAATCCTTCTTTTTATGAAATCGTTTCTATTTCAGATCATTATCCGAAAACATGTACCCATATTAATAATGCCTCTCAATTACCTTATGCTTTACTATTCGCTAATCAGCAGTAATGATATGTTTGTGCTCTTTGTTAAGGCTGTACAGAGCTCAAAAAATGACAAAAATATTGATTTTTTCCATTCATTTTTGCGTTTTCCGGTGGCTCATATATTTTGGAAGCTTGCCTCTAATTTTCAGAATCAATATCCATTTAGATTTTTAATATATTTGAAGTTTTCTGTGTATTGTCAGTCTTACAATTTGACAGCTGAGGGAGCATAACTAGTTTCGGTTTTATTTTGAAGCATTTTTTTTTTTCAATATTAAAATTAATTCATTAAAAATTTCAATTACTAAATCGTGCTGGTAATTTCTTTAGTGAATGTGTTTTTAACTTCACTTTTCACTTCTAAAACCGTTTCTGTTTGTTTGTATTCTGTGTTCTTTTTTAAGTTATCATTGTTAATAAACTAATATTAATAAAAAGAACTTTTTCCAGACGAATTTTTTTTTCTACACAACGTTTATAAAACTCAAAAGCTTAAATTATTGTGTTTGCCCTTATTGAAAAATGCCTCAAACAAAACATTCTTGTATTGCTAAGATACAATGTTCAAAAAGATGGGACATTAAATGAAAGAGCATTAATGAAATCCACATTCTGCAGATTCTACTATGAGACTTCAGAATACAAGTATTTTGAATACAGGAATTTTGGATAAAATTGAAGATTGTCTTGATATACCAAACTACATTTTAGTAGATACTGAAAACTTAGTTATTTTTTTTACAGATACTGTATGCAATCTTGTCGTAGTGCATGTTAAAAACGTTGGTCAAAGAAATGGACTTGCTTAACAATTGAATACTGTATGTGTTAATTGTGTTCAAACAAGAAGTATAACATGCTCTTCAAAGCAGTTGGTTGATACCAAATTTCATCAAGAATTAAGAAATGTTAGCAAGCATCAATTTTCCAAAGGACTATTTAATATAAACATTGGATTAATGCAAGGGATGTTGAACTTGGAACTCTGGTATGCAGCGTTCGAGAAATTCAGTATGCATCTGAATTTCAATGTAATGGCTAATAAAACTTTTAGTTTCAACAAGGAAAACATTCTAGATGCTCATGTTACTTACGGCAAATCAAATGTTGATTAATATTTGTCAAAGTGGTAGAAAGGACATATGGTTAGAGTAATGACTATGATATTGATGATATAGAATGTCTAATGATAGACATGATTCACGACTGGACATACGTTAAATATTTGATTAAGTTGTGCAATAATGTAAAAGCGGTATGAAGAATACCAACAAACTAAATTTTACTTTCAAAAAAAAAAAAAAAAACAGCACTAAATTCTATATTTCGTATGAAAATCATCAAATTGTCTGCAGTGCGATACACGTCAAATCATCTGGTTCAAAGGCGATAAATACGATTGTGATGCTATGATAAATATCTCAAATCTAAAACTCTGAAGTTTCAACATAAAAAATGCTCTTTTGGTATAAATTTCTAAAGTTTTTATCAGTCAGAATTAACACGTGTGAATAAGCCAGATTCTCATACAGATCACGTAAAATTTCCAATCGATGAACACCTGTCCAACGATTAACTTCTACTGAACTATTGAGGAAGTGTTGTTAGAGGTGTAATTCAAAATTTCAATACAGCTTTATATTCAATGATTTGGAACAGATTCTCCAAAAAAATAGAGTTTTTTAGGAATCGTATGTTGATCGTGGTATCGAGTGCAATATCCGAGTTTAACGTTGGAAAGTTAAAAACACTAAGCATTTCAAGATCTTAATTGCGTTCCATTCAGTTTATCATCAAAACCATTAACTAACATCTTTAATTATGGGACATCATATTTCAGAAAAATAAAATAAAATCAGTGAATAATAAAGTCACGCTCACAAAATTCACACCTGCTAATTTACGTAGAATTAAACCAGTGAATAAATTAGGTGTTATGTGCAAAACTGGTTTTTCTAATTTTATAGTATGTTATTATCTTCTATAATTGTTTATATTCAAAGCTTTTGGGAAAACGTTAGGTTAAGATGAAGCTGAATAATATGCCACTGTCGTAACCATTGTTATATATATATATATATATATATATATATATATATATATATATATATATATATATATATATAATTATATTTAGTTAAAACTGTGTTTTAGTGTATATCATAAGTTGAGAAATAACATTAAAAATTAGATCTCTATAAGAATTAATAATTTTTATTTTATTCCATTGCAAACTTTAAAATGCTCTTTCTCAATTTTTTTTTGTTTGTTTTTATAGCTGTAAGTATTTTCTCTTTCCTTTAGCTTTTATTTATTTACGTTCAAGACTAAATCTTGAGTCTTTTTTTTCCCAAATACTTTCATATATGCACTGCTGTTCATTACAGTTGCCACACCATGAAGAAAGTAAGTATAAAAAAATATTTACTTTACGTAAACAGTTAGACATGAACCCAAAATGATTAAATTTGCCAGCAGTTTGGGGGTATACAGGGAAGCAAAGTTAGTGGAAACAGCTGCCACCCTTGGCAGCTGAAACGGTCATTATTCGGTTAAGCATGGAGTCGAACTGGACTTGGATCACAGAAACGAGCATCTCATTCCATGCTGCTTCAAGGTTATGCCACACATCATGAACCGTATCAACTGAAAAGAAGTGGCGGGTCAGTCTTACAACAACCAATGAACAGATATTTTCAATGGGTGACAGATCTGGAGACCGTGAAGGCCAGGGCAACAATCGAATACCCTATGAATAAAGGAAGGTTAGAACATGACATGCGACATGTGGTCTTGCATTGTCTTGGAACAAGAAGGCGTTTAGCAGGCCTCGAAGATAAGGCACAAAACCCGGACGTAAGATGTCAGAAATGTACCGATTTGGTTTCAAATTACCGTCGATACGAACAAGAGACGTGCGTGTAAGTACACTCAGTGGCTGTTCAAACTATCACACCAGTTGCAGGGTTCCTATGCCGATATCGAATATCTAGCAGGTGACGTGCAGTTTCCCCTGAGCCTCCTGATTCGTATACGGCCATCAGAATACTTCACGCAGAACCGGGACTCGGCTGAAATGATGACATTGTGCCAATCCTGTTACCTGCTTTGTCGTTTTGTCAAAGTTCTCCGGGCATTAATTGATATCAGTGATCCCTAGGATATATATTTTGCATTAAAATTGTCTTCCGCATTTTACACATACTCGTTCCCGACTCAATATATTTTAGAGCATTAGGCAGAAAGACAGTTACAAATTCAGGTCGTGCGAAAATTGCAAGGTAACCCCAGAGTGATATCAAGGCGGTGGCATAAATTTTCTCTATGGTGGCAAGATATTTCTTCTATGTCAAAGAGAAATGGGAAATATTGGACAAGATGTAATACAGCGAGGAATGACCACTTTTTGCTCTACTTACAAGGTGGCACAGTGCATCTAAAACCAGCAGCTGTCTTCCTTGCAATTTTTAGCCTCTGCAAAAATCCTATCATGGCAAATAATTTATTTAAGACTCGTTACTGTCTTCTTGTATGCCATTAGACTTGTGTTTTGTCTACTTTAACCTATACTCACTGGTTCGCTCGTTTGAACTTCTGTAAATAACATCTTCCTGCAAGACGGCTGACAGGCCTGTTCTCATTACATCGCGATTTGGCTTGAAGAGTGATAGCCGTCTTAAATTTATCTGGAGAGCATTTAGAACACAATATCTCTTAGGAGCTAGCACGCAACTAGATTCCTTTTTGGAGTGGCTCGCTACTTTAGGGAGGTAGGGTAAGCAATAGCCGCACTACCTAGCGGTAATGATGAAGAGGTAATTGATGAGGTGTTATACGCTATGGGGACAAAATCATCACAGCTATATGTCCCATTTTTCAGGACAGCTGTTGGCCCTAACTTCCTATTAATGGACGATAATACTATCCACTGTAGGGCTGTAATTATCACCGATTTCCTTCAGAGCGAAGATATTGTCGCGTCGACTGGCCAGCCAGGCCTTCTGATTTGAACCCGTTGTAAAATGTATGGAACTACATTGACAGCCACTTTTGGCAACCAACAACCCCTACTACAACAGTGAACAAGTTAAAAACTGAATCCTTGAAAAGTTTATAATCTGAATCAAGATGTTCTCAATGGCTCTGTTATGAGCGTGTTTGGTCGCTCCTACTCTTGCGTATCCTTAAGCGATTACTCTTCACCTTATTTAAGGAAGTGGCGATATATACAGCTATTTTTCAGTGTTTATTATTTTTCCTACTTTTTTTATGATATGAGGAATTGTATGTTTTCTATACATGTCCCCATTGAAAATAAATTTGTTCAATGCACATTGGTTTCATCAATGTTATATCGTTATATGTGTTTCCTCCTACCGTTAGATGCATTTCTTTGTTCGTAGAAATTTTTTGTCAGACTTTAATTATTGATATGAATGCGATATTGGAAAAAAATTATTTAGTACATAAAACCATTGTCTTTCAAATTTCTTAAGCATTCATGAACAAAATTTACAATTTAATTTTATAAATTTTATATTTTATTCCATGCTTTGAACGCATTTAGATCAAATTCAGCTTCAAAGTAAAATGTGATTTACATAAAGAGCAAGGTATATATTACAAACAATTAACTTTATTCGAGCCATTTTTGGATATTGAAGCATTTCATTTCCTGATTTAGTGTTCTTAAAAATGGCATAATTCCTGCTGCAGGTGTTAGTCAAAATAATTGAAATCCTTGAAATTTGAATTATTTTTTTTTAATTATCTGGTATTGTTCCTTCATGAGTATTCCCGTTGGCGTGGTGTGGAATTTAGGAGAGGGGGATCCAACTCAGGTGTCGTCCTTGTCACGTGACTGAGATTCAAAATTACAAGTTTCGTCGCTAATAGCCATCGTGTTACTTCCAGTACGACGTCAATAAAACCAACCAATCTTCATTAGTATTACGAACATCAACAATTCAACGTGGAATAGATATACATGTAAGGTAACAGTATTTTATAACAATCATCTTACAAAATATTACACAATTCCTGCAGAAGTGAATGTGATTTAAATCGTCATCTCACTTGTGGCTCAAAATATTCCCACAAAGGTTCAATAATGTTAACGCCTTGTGAAGAAGTACACCAAGAAAACATTCACTACATTCTCATATTTATTTAAGTGACTTCTGATGCACTTTGCTGTTCGATAGAAGTATATTCCCCCTAAAACAAGGGACAATCATAGAAGATAGTCTACATCATTGGGTGAATGTGATTCTGGACTGCATTAAAATAGGTTTGTATATTCCCTGTCCTTAAAAATAACAATTGGTCTTAAGTTATGTCAAGAAATATCCCCTCACAAAATCAAAGACCAGCCTCCATGCTTTACAGCCGAAACCAACTATTCAAGATAGAATGCTTCCTCAGTAAGTAGCCAAACGAAGTAAAAGACAATTCTTCAGACCAAACTATATCTTTGCATTAATCTAAGCTCCGTTTTTTATGCTCTTTACATCACTGAAGGGAAAAAATTTTGCTTTGCAATATCACATTAAAATATTATTTGTGAAGAGCTATTTTGTTTAAAAAGGGATCTTCTGGCCCGATGGCTTAAATATACTATTATTTCTCAGATAAGGAATTGTATTTGGGTGTGTATGAATAATTCGTGCTATTTGTCTTCAATTTCAGCTTCAAAATTTCTTCTTCCAACCCTTGTTTCAACTCTTAAAAACAACATATTGTTCTTTTTTGATACTTGACCATGCTTTTATACGCAGTCTCTCTTGCCACACATACAGTTTCGGCTTTTTAGATACTGAAACCTTAATTAGGATCTAAAGAATAATCATGTTATTTTGCAAGGGAATGATATCTGACATTTTAAAAAATTACACAAATGGTATCCAATCTGTAACTAAACCACTTATTTTAGAAAGTTGATTTCCTACTTTATTCACACACACACACACACACACATATATATATATATATATATATATATAAAACAGCTCCACCGACATCATACTAAAATTTGTATAAGAACTTCTTTATGGATTCTGCATCAGTACATGTCTCCATTATTTTGTCTTCCATCTGTATTCCTATATTGATAAATGAGAGTTTCCCTCTAAAAGAGAGCATTGACATGTTCGGGGAATGCTTAGATTTTTGCAGGTTTCATTGATGAAATTGCAGCTGCAATTCTGATTTTCTATTCGTTTATGGAATTAAATTTAATAGCACAAACTTTCACTATGATTTAGCCCCATAAAAAGTCAAGTTAGTAATGCCAAGTAAAAGAGGGAGACATGGTATTGGAACATTACATCAAAACGACATGTTTGGGAAAGTCACATTTACATTCCCTCACCTTTAAAATCCAGTGAGGTAGAGAATCATTGGGTTGAAAAAAATGGATGGGTGTAAATTATGAATTTGTGGAGTTATCGTCTTATCAGCAAATTGGAAACAGCAAAAAATTTGTTTGTGTACAAACATTAACTTTTGGTCAGTCATTAGCAAACTTTCTCACATGATGAGGACTTTCCGAACCCCAGGTTCGTGTCTTATGCCGATTTTTGGTTAATTTACTCTTTTGAACGTGACACATTGTATTATGTGCATATTATGATGTGATTTTTTTCGGTAGGTAAATGGTCAGTGTATTTTCATTGAATTTGTTTCAATTTTTTTCATAATTCGATATTCGAAAAATCCAAATACAGATTTCAGTTTCTCGTTTTCTAAATGTGTAGTTTCCAAATAAGTATGTTTAATATTGATTTAAGCAATAATATGTTCCCGTTATTGTACCAAACATCACTAAACTGTTAATGAATGTTTATAAAATTGTTTTATAAACTAGAAACTGTACGGATTGGAAAACAGAAATTTCACTCCTTTCTACTAATGATTCCTCTCTGAAGCAGAATAGATGCTGATATATTTAAATCACATTTTATTTTGTTAATATACATTTTAGAAATATATTCTATAATTAAATCATAAAAATTGTGCATAAAAGGAGAAATTAAAATAATAAGCATTATTATTTTATATATAACCTTAAGAAAAAGTTCAATCTCGTTCCTTGTTTTTAACATAAAGAAACATATAAGAGTATGCTATTTGAATAAAATAGGAAGACATCTTTTAGAGACAGGAACAAATATTTGATCGGAAAAGTGACTTAACATATTTTTTCAAACTTAAATTTTTTTTTTAAAAAAAAAAGATAAACTGTTGCCATAAAAGTTTACTGTGAAGGAAAATAGGTTTTTAAATAAATTCAAATAGCTCTTCTGATGCCACTGATACAATTTCAAAAACACCAGGAATAGATATTTGTAAATTGTTTATAATTAAGCTGAATCACAACATTTTATGCAATACGTAAATTGATTTAGTTTTAGTTTTTATTAACGTCGCACTAGAAGCAACACGAGGGCTATTGGCGACGGACCTCGTAATTTTGAACCACGGTCAAGTGACGAGGACGACACCTGAGCTGGCACCCCCCTCTCCTAACATCCACACCACGCCAACGGGAGGACTTTGGGCCCCGAACAGATTTAACGTGCATCAGCCCCGGCTACACGGCGGGTCTTTGGTGGCCAAGGATCGAACCCGCGACTGAACGAAAACCGCCAGCCGCTATCCACGACCTTGACCACTAGGCTACCGCGGCCCCCATACGTAAATTGATATATTATACGTAAAAATATCAAAAACTCATAACAGCATTTTTTCCGGATAATTCCATTACGTTAATTTTCTCTATATGTATTGTAATTTATCAATTGCTTAATTAATAATAAAGTATTTTACTAACGAAATGTACGTGAATTGATATAATCACAAAGCATGGAATTGTTCTTGATAAAATGCATTTTATCCAAAACCTCTCAGCTGAAAATTATTTATTTAACTTATTTTTTTTCTCAAAATGATTAAAAAGTGTATTGATATTCCATGTATTCAATAGAGGATAGTAAAAAAGTAGAAGAAAGTATTTTCATACGTAAAGTCACAAAATATCTTTGAATTTTAAAACGTTTTTATATTTTTAAAAATGTACAAAATATACAGCTATCTATAAAAATATACTGCTAAAATATGACTTTTGTGTTTATTATATGATAAGGTAAAGATACACAATGCTTAAAATCTTATTAAAATAAAAGTAAAGACTAATAATTATAATTTCAATACTAGAATTAAAACAAGACTAACCATGAGAAGTACATAGAACAAGTCATATTTTATTCATCTGAATACCAACTGATTACAGAGAGCCTCATGTCATACATGGTACTTAATTCTAAAAAAAATCCTCTTTTGTTAAATGAGAAGCAAATATAATTAAGCAAAAGCAAGGAAGATTTATCTCTTCTGTAAGTTTATTAGTGTGAATAAAAATGCAATTTTTACTTAATTGTACATTTTTATTTCTGTTCTGCAAACTTTCAGAAAATCCTTGCTTTGAAGTGTAATTTTTTCTGTGCTAAGGAATATTTTTAACCTTCATTTCGTTGTTACTTCGTATCAGTTTATTTGATGTCGACACAAAGTGAAAGCTTTTTAATTATTTATTTGATGTTCATGTAAGTCGACGAAAATGAGTATGCAGACATATAGACTTTCATTAAAAGAAAAAAAAAAACGTCGTGTTAAATTCATTTGTTAATCAAGCTGTTTCCACGTAAAAAAGAAGGAAAAAACCCAAGAAATTAAAGGAAGCATTTTGAAGAGGTTTTATTACTGTGTCTTATTCGCTGAATTCATAGGATACGATAGTATTGTTTGAATAGAATTAAAAAATTCGATAGTAAAAATCCTTGTGTGTTCTGTGTATTTATACAAACTTTCAATCAATACATTTAATACGTTTTAAAAACAGTGCTGGATGTTTAAACAAAAAGAGCACTCATCTAAGCTAATTAATATGATATTCGGATACTTTATAAAATGTTTTTAGTAGTCATAGTAATTCGGATTTAAAACTAATATCCTCTGCCATGAAATTAATACATCTTCTACAGCACAATATATGTATAAAGATGATGTATTCGCTGTATATATTTTTTATTTAACTAAGAAATTATATGAATTTAGTTTGTTATTACTGCAAACTATTTTTTTTAAACTAATTGACAATTTATTTTATACTCATTATAAAGATAAAATTTAAAATAAGAAAAGTCAAAAGAGGCTGTTAAAAAAAATCAGATTATGTTTAGACTCATAATTTTGTGACTTAAGAATCTCGACAAAAATATCTAGAAAGAAGGAAACTTTTTATATTTTTGATCTTCAGTTATTAGAGATATATGTATGGTGATTTGAAGCTTATATTTTACATAAGTTTAGGAAGGAGATATTTTAATTAATTCTTATTCAATTTATTATGTGATTATATTTTTTTAAAAATGGAGAAAATAGAAACTACTGATTTTGATTGATATTTCAAAGTTTAAAAATATGACAGCATGTCAAAAATAGAGAAGGAGATAATTAGAATTCTTCTTAAATGAAAATGAGAGCAAAAAAAGGATCAATTTATGTCGAGATGTACATGAATTTTTTAGATTGGGGGAATACATGCTCCTTTGATAATTAACTATTACTTAAGAACTATTAAAATATGTTTAAATTATTGTCACTTTGTAAGTAACATCTGCTTGAAAAATACTTTATTATGCTAAGTAACTTACTTTGTGAACATATTTGGAATATTTAGAATATTAGCAAAAGTATTACTTTATATTTCAGGTGTATAACTGGAAGCACAAAAGACTATATTCAGGGGGACTCTAAAATCATGGGACAGACTTTTAGGAGAGATAAAATTCGCAAAAGCCTTTATTTTTTTGTTTAGGAATGTATGAGTGGAAGTGACGAGTGAGACACATACACTCTCAAAAAAAAAAGAAACATGAATGTTAAAAACAGTGTTTACTAATAATATTCTTATTTTCGGTAATGTTTACAATAAATGCACAAAAATACAATTATAGAGGCTGCGTTGGTGGGATTGATTGTATATGTTATCGGAAGAGGGCAGTAAGTATTATTCACCATTTGATTTGATGCAAGTACGTGGTTTACACTATTTGCACCTATGTTTTAGACCGTGATGAGAGACTTCACAAATGTCGAAAAGGAAGATATACATGTAATGTACGATGTCCCAATGGTGATGGCAGAAAACCTCTGAAACTGTGTCAAGAATGCTTTCCGAAAAGACATGTGAAAAAGCACAAAATGATTAAGCGGTTATAACAAATGCTTTGGGGAATAGGAGTATTCATCGCCGGCATTGACGAAAAGGGTTTATCAAGAGTTGCACGGCATCAACACATTGATGAAATCATCTTCAATAATATGGAAAAATCACACCAGCCAAGTACAAGAACTGTCGCACATCGTTTCATGTCAGTCAATTCCGTCGTTTGGCGAGTGTTAAATGAACTTTAGCACGCATTCCATATTCAAGGAATTCAAGTGTAAAAACAAGGAATAAGAAGTTTGAAAACAAATATAAATGAAATATATGTATGAAACATGATAAATTAAAATTATTTGATTTTCAAAAAGTAAACAGCTTTTTTTCATTTATTTTACGAAGTTATTAATAAATTTATGCTGATCAACGTCTAAAAGTAATTAATTTATATCACTTATTGCTAATTAAGAAATTTTATAATATTATTCAAAAGCACTGAACAATATATAATTTTATATTAATTCTATCAAACGATTTTGTAAAGAATTTCTTTAAAAGTTAGATGTGTCTGTGAATGCCCTACGAATGTTTCTTAAGTTAACATATAACTGCCGAAAGTTTTTTGATAACTTGTTAGGACAGTTCACACAAGTTCAATTAAATACAGATAAGTTAAAACTGACCAATGCTTATTTTCAAAACAAATAAGTCTTGAATACAAACACTCAGAACAATACGGAAAAAAGTACCGAAACTGAGATGTCTCAGCGAATACTCTTTAGTTCTAGGATATTTTTGTTCCTGAACCTGTTGACAATAATAATTACCTGTTACAATCCCTTACCTTCTTGGAGTTCTAGTAGCTATAACTCTACTGCCTTAATATCCCCAGCATTTGACGGTGAGATGGGATAGCCATTCTTCAAAATGTCAACAAGTAAAGAGTTTTTTAAAAATGTAAATTGTAGCTTCAATGCTCTTAAATCACTAAATCTATAAGCAATATCTTTTGATGATCTGTTTAGCTTACATATATAATTTGCAGTTTTAATTTCATACCCTGATAAAGTTTCCGAAATTTTAGTAAGAAAGGGGAAGTGAGTGAATGTTTTAGAAAAATTAGGTCTTTCTCGAATAGTTTAATTTTGTTATGAATGCTAAAGACACACTGTGTTATATTAGAAATAAGTTTACGACGTTCTTTCAGTTATAAATTTAATGACTGAATTTGTTTTATTATGTCTGTGAAAAGTGTCATGTCTGTTAACAAATCCGTATCTTTAAAAAGTTCTAGAAAAGATTTCCTCTTTTTCAATGGTAAAGTGTTTGATTGGTTCTAACAATTTAAATAATTTTGTTTACACATTGCTAACTTAAAAGTCCTTTACAAAACAAAACTACGATACATCACCTAGAAGCTAATCGTTTTCTATTTTCTTAATGAAAACTTCAGCATAGTATGTTAAGATTAAGGTATCTAATTAAGTTGAACAATTTTGTATTTTCTAGATTTCAATTCTCCTTCAGAGTACGGCATTTTACCCGAGCGGTATTGAAGGCCAAATTAAAACCTACTTCCGTTGTTATATTTACATCTTTAATAAACACTAACATAAAAACTTAGTTTGATTACTTCATTTTGTTATTAAAGACATTATTTTGACTCGTTTTAACCAGCAAATTGTTATCTGAAAAAGTAATTATTTGATTCATCATATCACTTAAAATTAGTGTCTTTGAACTGAGACTATGTTATCTGACATATATATATACGACACGTTGATTTCCTGTTTTTCTCATTAAAAATGAATTATTATTTCCACTCTAATTTAAATCTCCTGTTCAACACTTCATATTTGCGTTTTCCGTATATTCCTGATTACTTCTTTATAGATAGGAATATTTAAGAAATTCTCTTAATTTTCTTTTTCACATAAGTAAACTGAAATAATTTAAGAAAATATTATGAAACTCTTTTCCATGCAAAAACATCATCTGTGTGGATGAAATAGAATGAAAATAAGCAGGAATGAATTGCTTTTAAAGATTTAAGTACTGCTTTGGTCATACTCTTGTTTGATGGAAATACTTATTAGCGAAACCTTAATTTTCTAATTTTCACAGTTATACAGGAAAATCCCAATATTTCCCTGTTAAAACTCGCCAATTTGACTTTTTTTTTTTTTTTTTTTTACGTTAGAAAAATTTTGTGTCTTCAAATAGTATTCAATGGATATTTATTGTTCAGACTTTCATTTTTTTAGAAATTTCTCTATCCTATATTTGTATATATAACGATAGCTAAATATTTTTATGGATAAATTAGAATATAATCATCTACAACTTTATTCAACAATAAAGCATTACTCAATATATACATAGATGAAAATACCAATTCAATATGTTTTTGCAGCGGTAAATTCTCATTTAAAATCTATTAAGCTTAGCCCTGAGAAAATATCATCGTTTACACTGTCAACATTGTTTGCAAACTTTCTTCTTCCGCTCTAAGAGACGTTGAGGTGTTTTCTAGTGGAAAGGAAGTTCGCGTTTAATCGTTACTTGGCAAAAGGAAGTCTTTGGGGATCTCTTGAGAGGTGATTAGGCAAGTGGAAGAGAACACATCTAATGATAAAAATCTTGTTTCGAAAGCCCTCGTCTAAAGCCATCTTTTTCCCGATGCAAAAAAAAGACTGAACAAAATAGATGAGCTGAATGTTTCCATTTTAATACCATAAAGTGCTTTTAATGTTTAAATTTTTCATGATTAGAAAGATTAATAGACTTTCAAAGATTTAAAAAAAATTGAGAAATATATTTTAATTAAAAAAATTATGATTTAGTGCTATATATTAGACAATGTTCATTGCAGATAAAGTAAGAAATATACCTATGGAAAATATGAACTATAAAAATAAATGTTTCAAGAAATAACTTTCATAAAAGAAGAAAAAGAAACTAGCCTACAATTGCCAAAGCATACTGAAATTTATGTACAATGAAAAAATAGCATGAGTTTGAAAAGAATATTTCAACATTGTAGATTAAAACAAATGTTTTTTCTGCCTTTTTTGCCATACTCGATATTATTCAAACATATTAGAGTTTATGCCTGACCAATCACCACAAGAAATCCTCTCAAGTTTTTTACCTTCTATTTCTCATATAAGAAACCAAAAATGTTCTCAAAATTCTGCTCTAAATTTGTTGATATATCACCCCATTTTAATTTAATTCTAATCTAATTCGTTTCCCAAATTTAATTTTCCCTGTTGAGAATTTAATAATTTCCCAAAGTATTTAATTATATATGGAATAAAAATGAAGAGTTAATTAGGTGGAATTGTGATCAGAAGCCAACTCAATAGTTTTTCATCACAATTTCCAAAAGTAACTGAAATTGCTATTTTCGCTTTTTTTTTTTTTTTTCATGTTAAACCCTATTTTTTTATCTCTTTTGAACGTCTTAAGAATGGAAATCAGAAAATCCTTAAAAACAATTTTAGACTCTTTTCTTTAACACTGTGCTTCACATTGAAGCATTGATTTTATCACAATTCCTCAGGGTAATTTTAAAGACAAAGATTTATCAGTTTGAACTAGCTTTCTCAAGCAGTAAATCAAAAAGTCCATTGCTTTTGTCCCTTTCAAGATCTTCATTTCGGAACTGTTCAGAATACTCAGTGGATTCTTGAACGTTAAGTGGACTGTACGCTTAAGTCTTTTACGCTTCACTACCCTTTGAAGTCTTTTTCCCCTAGAATCGGAAATAAAGATTTGAATATATTTAAGAAGAAAAAAAAAATATAAGGCAGCCGTATCCTTTCTATGTTTACTTATTCCATTTCTTGAATATACCTCATTGAATGTATATTTAATGAAGAATATAATCCCTGTCTATATTAAAACATTTATTTAAGTCTCTTTTCTAATTGTCTTGAAGGAAGCTTTTCCTTAAGGGTTATTCTTTTATACTTAAAACTGAATCTTTTTGTTCAAAAATTTTTTGCTTCTTTTGTCAAAGATTATAATTAAATGTTAAAGTTATTTATTCAATCATTCTATTTTAAATTTTAATTTCTCAAAAATACAAATAATTTTAAGATTTATTTATTTTATTCTATTCCCTTTATAAGTTTCTTTTAATTTCTGTAATACCAGGAAATTTCACTTTACCAATTGCATATGATTGATTTTTATTCTGAAAAGTAAGGCGTACTTGAAACAAATTTTCCCTTGTCTATACATTGACTTTCAAAATTTCGTCAAAATTGAAACATTAACTCCAAAATTTAATAATCAAACATGGGCTTAAATAAATATTGGAATTCAAATAATTCTGTTAAGTGTAATATTTGGCATTAATTAAAATGTAATGGTGGTTAATTCTTTCTAGAATTCCCTGAAAAATATGAAAAACTTATTGCGTCTTCCCTTCATTACTAAACTCTACAGACATCTTAAAATATATTAGATAATCAATAATATCACGAATCCAATTGAACAGTCGACAGATAAAAGACAGGAAAAGTTTATAAATTATCTTCACAGAACATGTGTAAGGTCGCTCTCTCTCGATATACTTCAATTCTTTTAATGTTAGTTTATATTTAAACAATTAAGTCTCACTTTACCAACTCATTCTTACCAATTGAGACACTTCTTTAATGTAATAGATTCCACGCCTATTACTCTAGCGGGGATTCACTTCTAACCAATTTTATACAAGTGATTAATTACAATAATCCAGCTTGTCGTTATCGTATACCTCCCTTCTCTTTCCATTTCCATTTCGCTAATATATCCTTATCCAAAATTCAATTAATTAAACTTCTTATTTTCAATTAATTTACCTATTAACATTCCATTTGGTTGGTAAAGTGTTTTATTATTATACTATTTAAGTTACCAAAAGTCCTTTAGGTTAGTGAAGAGAAAACCACGAATAGCCTAAATTCACTTCAAAATTAACTACTTTAAATTTATGATGTTAGGCTATTCACGATTTTTTTTTCATTAACCGTGGGGACTCTATATCAATTTGAATTGCATAAATTGCAATTTCTTCCCAACCGAAATGAAACGTGATTAGGTAAATTAGACAAAGATAGAATTAAAGTGATTTGGAGATACTGATATATATATTAAATAGATCGAAATGAAAGTAAAAGGAGATAGAGAATAAAGATTTGCTGACAGAGAATTGTTATTGGGATTGAAACTCTTCTATTTGATTAGTAGATTGCAAAGGATTTTACAATAGAAGTATTATAATAAGAATCAGCTGTTGCGAAGTGATTGACTCTCACAAGTGAATCGGTAAGCTAAGAATTAATTAGTTTATCCTAAATTAGAATTAGTAAGTTAATTTGGGATTTAAGAAAGAGAGACCTTATATATATATATATATGTATATATATATATATATATATATATTTGTTCTCTTCCTTTTGTGTTTTTCAATAATAAATTAATTGCTTTATTTTAAACATACATACATATATATATATATATATATATATATATATGTGTGTGTGTGTGTGTGTGTATGTATCCATCAGTGATTATCAATAAAGTATTTAGACTTCTTATTACGTGTCTTCAATCCATATCAGTATTTGCAACTTGAAATCTTCAACCAAGATATGGTGCAAGAGCAGATTAATGAAGGACAGCCGTTACAAGATTATCTGATGAATTCACGGCGAGTTAATGCAATATTTGAATTGTTTCATTGTACTAAATCGGACTCCTTATAACGTTGTTTGATAATCATAATTAAACACCAAAAGTCTCTATTTTCAAATGATCCCCATCTTAATAACTATATCTCCATCCTGTTGTCAACATTGTTCTTAAATATTTATAGTCTACTTATGCCATGTCTCTTACAGTTTTGTCTCTGCAAACATTTCTTAAACATTTTATGTTATTTCTAGAAAAGTTGCGATTGAGAATAAATGAAAACTATGTGAAACATAATTTTCACAACTCATTACGAATTTACGATTAACTACGCAAATACTCTGATAAAAACTAACAAATGTTTCAGACTATATATACTTATTTAGGTTTATAATATTAATGTGTGTGAATATGTTTATAGAATTTTTATTATTACCTGTATCAATCTCAATATTCATATATAAGCAGTATTCACATCTAATGCAAATAATTATCAAGTTATCGTTTAAAATATGATTTATAAAATACTTGTTCTCGCTCACATTTCTCTTTAACTAATCTCTTAAGACATCTTTGTTGCGATGTTTGATATAAGAACATCGCCTTGTGAAATAATTGTGATAAATGTAAGTTAGCCTCATTATGTAAGGAGTAGTTAAGAGGAATTAAAGAGATTCATGGGAACAATATATTGTTTCGTACAACTGTGTAAAGTAATATACTAAGCATGTGTATCAGACACGGATCCAATAAATTTCAATAAATTTTCTTAATTTAAAATTTATGTCTCAAGCCAAATAAAGTTGCTAACTTTCTTTAAGAACGATTTCATAACATTATTAAAAGTCATATACATGATACACAAATATATAAAAAATTTCCATAGTTTCTCTTTTCCCAAACTGAGGGTCATTGCTACAGTTATGTATAACTATATATTAACTGTTATGCTTTTATTTAAATAAAAATGGTTAGAATTGCAACAAATCATCATCCAATGAATCTTCGTAGACCAAAGTTGATGAGTCTATTGTACGTGATGTTCAAAAGTTAGAATAATTATATTAGCTCAAATAATCCAAAGTTCATTTAATTCAAGAATACAAAAGTGTTAATATTTTATGAATACATGTTGCTCATTTTCAAAACTAAAGTGTATTTTTAAAGTAGTTTCAAATGTTTAACTCCGATTATAGATAAAAATAAATAAGTTAAAGAAATGTTAGTTAATTTTCGCTCCTTTAAAGAATAATTCAACAAATTATGTATAAATATTCCGAGAACAATGTATTCAAAATGAAGCTTCATAAAAATTAGTGTTATGTTTTCAATATCTTTTTAATATCACAATTATGAAATAGTCATACAAGATACTTTGATCTTTTATTATAAAATTACATGGCTAACAGTTGTAAAGAAAAGTATTTTTAAGCATAAAAAAAGAAATTAAACGTGTTCTAAAAATTTATTACTCCTCAGACTTCTTTGTTTGCCTTAAAAATCAATACATTTAGTAAATTGATGTTCTAAAATCAATACAAATATTTTATTGGTGATATCATAAGTACTTTCGTAACCACTTTTATTAAATACATTTCACAACAAAGTTAAGAATTCGAATTACAAAAAAAGACATATTCCACAAGAAAGATCACAGAAAATTATCACAGAAATCACTAGCTATATATATTGAATATTACATTTCCTGTTTATATGTATAATTCTTTGGTGTAAATTTACTTTAGGTAATGGATCATTTGTACATAGATTCTGTAATTTTTAGTGAAACATTAAATGACTTTCTTCAGTATGTTTCTTGAAAATTACGTAATTTAATTTTAATTTTTACGTTTTTCGCTTAATATCGGTAACTTTTGTTTAGAAAATTTTAAATTAAACCATTGAAAGAGAAAGAAAACAGTAACTAAAGAAAGTTTTTTCTCATCATATAAATCTCCAACCATTGTAAAATACCATTTATCAGAATGAAATGGAGAAATCATATTGATCATCAAAAAGATCTCATTATTTTAATGTAATTTCTCACTTCCCTCTATCAGCTCTCCCAATTTAAAACTTTTAAATAAGCTGAACTTGAAAATATAAGTTATAAAATTAATCCCTCTCAGGAAGTAATTTTGATCCACTGATATTTTCTCTTTATCAAATAAAAATGAAAAATATTCACACATAATTCAAAATTCATATATATAAAATTGTTTAAATAGATATTTTTATGAAAGAAAATTCCAACAAAATCCATGTAACAATATCTAAGGCTCCATAAACAGGAATTTTAGAAAAATCACCGGTAACAAAAGTTTATCTCTGAATCAACAAATGCTTCCGAAAGGCTAGGTAAGATTTTAGCTTACTATTCGGAGTGAACCATCTTTTTTTCTTCATGTACAAAATACGAATGGCTTCTTGAATGTCACTTAGACATTCTAGAAGACTTTGTAGTTATCTTAAAGAAACAGGTACCTAAAACATTAGAAGAATTGTAGAGAAGATAGAGTTTCCTTCGCAACTCAAAAGTTGGTTTGGTAAAAAAAAGACCATTTTCAGGAAGTTCCTTTTGCTATAGTAACCCATGGTCTAATGTTTTACTTTTTATTATCCGAATTAAATTGTATCATTTTCAAGCAGTGACATTTCCTAGCATATCTTCCTACTGGAAATGGCGTTTGAAACTAGAAAGAGATGGGTGATTAACAGTGCCCTATATTTTGCATAGAAATGGAAAACATTAATTTTTTTTGTTGTAAATTGAATTTTAATTTATTGAGTGATCAGCACAAATGATTGAAAAATTATAAAACTTGCATAACATAGAATATACCAATTCAGAATGTTTTTTAATGGTTAAAACAAAATAACTTATTACGCCCTTCTTGAAAACTCGATGTTCCATTATTTTAGAGATTTTATTTTTAAATTTATAAAAATGATTAATTTCTCATACAGCAAATATTCACTAGTCAGTTATGTTCTTTATTTAATTTTACGAATAATATTTGTGGTGGAATAGTCATTTTTAGAAGTGCTATGTAATGTGATTGCCAGGTTTAATGGTGTAAGAGCATTTTAGAAAAATTTAATCTATATTTATGCATTTAGCATTCAATTGATTAAATTTTAATGTATTATGTGTTTAATAAAGAAAATTAATAATGATGTAACGTTAAAATAAATTCAACAGATAACAGTATGTCCTTTAATGTTTTGTATTTTTATAAAATATTTGAAAATAGATTGCATTTAATATTAAACATTTATTTCTGAACAATTGTTTCATTAAGGTTAAGACTAAATATTATCTAATACAAATAAATAATAATAATATAATATAAATATATAAAAATATAATAATCCTAATGTAAATAAATAATAATATTATAATATAAATATATAAAAATTTAATAATCGTAATGTAAATAAATAAAAGTATTATAATATCAATACATAAATGTAATATTAATATATAAACATAATAATCCTAATGTAAATATAATAAATCTTATTATAAATATAATAAATCTTAATATAAATATAATAAATCTTAATATAAATATAATAAGACTTAATATAAATATAATAAATTTAATATGATCCTAAAGATAAAAAAATATAAGAAAAAAAAAGTAACAAACTTTTTTTAATTTAAATCATCGTTTGGGTGAATTAAGAGTTATTTTGAGATTTGTGAAAGTCCATTACATTCATCAAATATTTAAAAAAACATTTAACAGAAAAGTGTGATTATTCGCAATTTCTGACATAATCAGCTCCATTTTTATATGTAAATGTAAAAAATCAAAGCCCTACATATATTGAAAATGAAGATTGATTAGCTTTTTAATTATTTCTCAAAGTTTTTCAAATAAAAGTATTTAAGATAACTAATTTTAAGAAAATATGTACTTCCACAAATATTATTCGTACGTTTCAGAGATATTAAAAATAAAATCGGAATAAAATAATAAAATTTACATTATTCAATTGGCATTTAATAATGAATAAATCTCAAACAGATCAAAATATTGAGTTTTATTGATTCATTGCTTACCAATTTTAGAGTTATAGTGCCTCAATTATTATCTTTAATACGATGGATCATAAATTAAAACTATTCTAATGAGATATTTACTATTTAACACTAGTCTACTTTTATCTGAAGAGAACTGAAATATTTTTATCCAAAATTCATGAGCTATTAAAATTATTAAATGACTTTGGTATTATTTTGCCTTCTTCTATTCTTTGTCTAGACATCAGACACCTTAAACTACTTTATATGCTATCTCTTCTTTGGTTTGAGAATTTGCCAATTCTTTCAGACAAATTTTATCATCATCATCAATTCTCGTCACACCAAACTGATGCATGAAGCCGCAACAGCTGCACGCTTTTTATCCCGATCGAACCCTGCCTACAAAACACTTCCCCAATCTGTCCATTCAAATAAATTCCTCCCTTTTATGGCCATATGGCTCTATGAGGCCCTTAGCCTTCTAATCTTCACTTTTTCCATCTGGTGCCAGTGTCAGCGCATTTCTTGTATTAGCTTTTCATAGACAATTTTATAGTGGTAAAATATAATTGTTATTAACTTGCTCTGTTTCAAATAACTCACTGTAGTCTTTCAAGTTCAGGAAGAAATATTTTTACCGGATATCTAAATTCCTAGTTTCACACAAAAACTGTTATTTGGTAGATGCATGAATTCGAAGCACAATTTAATCTTCAATATTCTTTAAAAAGTTATAATTTTTTATTGAAAATAATAATACATACATGTCTAAGTATTTAGCAAATTTTTGTTCTAAGACTATATTTCTTAGATGGGAAATTCACCATAGATACGTTATTATTAAAATTTGCTTTACATTCCAAAACTCATATTAAGACTTAGAATCATCACTTAAAAATATTGAAAGATGAATTAAACTGAATGAATACAAATTTTTCATGCCAAAAATTAATTTTTTTATTATATTAATGGTTATCAAAACACATTTTCAAAATATGTGATTAAGGAGATTTTGAAGCAAAATAGAAATCAAGAAATTTTTATTAAATATTAGGTATTCAGTGAATTGTAATTGATTTTCAAGTTCCTAAATTCTTATATGAGTGCTTTTCTACAAAATTCAAAAGTGAATGTCACTAATCTAAAACAATATAGGCTTTTTGTAATCAATTTAAAACTGTTTTATCAGGAATTAGCTTACACAACTCATTTCTCAGAGCTTTTCTTATATAAAGATTAACTAAGTTGAACACAAAAAAATTTAGCTAAAATAAATGACGTGAATTTTCTCTTTCGGATAACTAAATTTGGTTCTGTTTCTTAAGTAACATTAAACTTAATTTTAGATGCTACATTTTAAAACTAAGTTTTCCAATAAATTTTACTTCATGTATGATTTTAATCACAGTACCTTATGTTTATATAAATAGATAACATTCTTTTTATGAAAGAAGTACAATTTTAAAAAAGTCTGTAGATTACGTGGAATTATATCTTAAAGTCTAAAAATTTAAAAATGTCCGAAAGTTGCTGTAATAATTTTTTTCGCTTTACAAGAATAAATTTTGGAGTCAATTATGAAGCTCTAAACTTAAAATAAATCGAAGTAATATTTTATTAACTCTGTTTTTTATAAAATTTAAATTATTGCCTTTTGTACTAAATTGTTGTATTTCTAAAAAGAAAAGCTCTTATAAACAATCTTTTCTCTTTTAGGAAATAAGTACTTAAATGCATTATTTAAAAACAAACGCTCAATACCGTGTAATCAACATTTTGGCTGTAAAATTAAAAATATTATTAATGACAAAAAGAAGCTCCTTAATTATATATATCGGAAAAAGGTAAATGTGAACATTCATTGTTAAATATCTTCTTAACTGAAAACAAAAATCAAGGGTGAACTGCTTACAAGGGTGTGTAACAAAGTATAATATTCATTTAAATTTAGACGATGGAACTGAACACACAAAATATTTCTAACAATTACATCTAAAAAGCTTTCAAATTATCATATATAAAATATAAATAAATGGATTAGCATTTAAATAAAAATATAATAAGTAGATATAAAAATTCGTATGTATTAGACGATTATATAAAAGAGTTATAACAAGTTGATTGCAACCAAAAAAACTTACATCTCTTTAGTTTTTTATTATTTAAAATTTACTTAAATTGAATTCACTGTAAAATAGTTTAAAACTTTTGTTATAAACATGTAAAATATTTATCGGGTATATCAAACTAATAACTTGTTTAGAAAAATAGTGTAAAATTCTATAAATGGTTTTAATCAGAGTGCCTAGAGAAATCTAAAATTTTGTAACAAACCTTTTATTTTTCAAACGTTATTATCATCTAGAAATATCTGACAGTTTCACAAAAGTCCACTACAAATAAAAAAAAGTTGGACAATGCATTCTGTTAAACAAAAGTTCATAAATTCAAATTTCAAAAGTTAATATTTTTTCATGGATATGTTTCAGGGATTTAAATAGAAAACTGAGGAATTCAAAAACTAGAAGCAAATTTAGTTCCCATTATCATATTTATATAAAAGTAGATAATAGAATGAAATAGCAATAGTTAATAGAAAATTAAATATGTTTTCAACTCTGAAGAGATAAGTCTACTTTAGTGCCAATGGAGTTTTTATTTAATTATTTGAAACACCTCTGTTACAGCTATCGATCTGAAAATTTAATTATTTCTATTCTGAAGAAACATTTCGAATCTATGACAAGATTCTGAAATAAAGAAGTAGCCAACCTCTCCCTGTTCAATGATATTAGAAAAGCAATAGTTGCTTTCGCTTGGGTGATTTCGTTTTCCACGCGTTGACTTCCTATCACAACAACTGAACAAATCGAAAAGGATCTTCTCTGGAATTTCGATCGTCCTTATCAAGATCTTTTCTCTGTCCCCATTATCTTCCTTTTACCAGTCCTTATCACCAAAGGGGAATCTTATTGACCTCATCTACACAGATAACTTCAATTCTATGACTCAGTCCAATTAAAGCAGAAAATTCCGATGAAAGTGGATAATTTATACATAATGTACAAATAGCTTGTCTCTAGTTGTTTAACTCTTCTTGTCTCTTTTCGTAACTGTATGCTTTTATAAGAATTTATCCTCTTTCACTCGTGTTTGTTCAGATTACTGGAATATGAGAATTATTTTGTCATATCTAAGGTTGAATGGCTTCAACAATTTTAAATTAATATATTATGAAGGTAGATGGAGAGAGAAAAAGAAAAAAAAACTAATAGTGAAAAAATAGTTGTTTTCTACGTGACACTTTATTAATTAATTTTTCACAAAAGATTATATCTCTAAACATGCAATAACTGGTCTAGATGTTATCATCCAAATTTTATAAAATTATGCTGTTCTTGTTGTTTCTTACTGATGACTTTATGATTAATATAATGAGTATCATGAACAAAAATGCGAATTTAAGTTAAAAGTCGAAACCTGGTTGACTTAAGAAAGAAAAAAAAAAAGATGTCGATAAAACTTCAACTTTTTATTACTTCATTATTCAGCAATTATTAATCTAATTTAAAACAGTTATAAATCAATTATCTAATGAAGAGAAAATCACTCAGTTATAGTTACAAAGTCATCTTACTTAGATGTATAATGAAGCAATGGTCAATTTCTACCCTTCTCGATCTGTGGAAAAGGTCCTTACATGTGCCTGATTCTAACGTTTAATTTGATAATTTAGTATTTAACTTACCGAACCAATCGTGTTCTAATCCTTTGAAGATTCATAATTGAGAAATCAAATCCTTGACTCTTTGTAGAGCTTTTATGTTGACTTCTAGTCTCTTTACTCAGCTCATGATTAATGTGGATTTTTCTCACTGATAACTTCAAATCACAATCTTTAACACTAATGAAATAATCAAATCTCGTATTAAGCGCTTCGTAGCTTGTATATGGATCTTCTCAATTCTATTAATTATACTTCGATAGTTCTAATTTAATCCATATAAGTCAAGATTCATTTATTGAGAGAAATTTTCTATTGAAACAACATTACCTTTTAAGTCTCCAAAATGTTAGTTGATGAGAAATTGTGATAAAACCCATGTTAAAAGCAGCATACTTTCGCTAATTTTAGTCTAAAATTTAGTCATTTACTCTTTTTTCATTTTACATTTTGTTAGTGTTTTCTTCTATTCTATCTGTTGTATTTTTTTTCAATGAGTCCTTGTTAATTTCTTAAAGTCACATAAGCAAACATGTTATAGTTGTAGTGACCAGCATTTTCTAGATTATTTTACACAGAGTACTGGGAGTTAGTTGGAAGTAGATATTGATATTGTGAAGTTCATTACTTCCTGAAAGGAACAACCATTTATTCACATTGTTACTTTATGATGATTAAAATTGCAGAAATTGTAACACAATTTAAACTTAGAATAATATATACTCCCTTGAATTTCAGTTACGAATTGCTTATCATATATCTTTACATTCAATTATCCTGTTGAAGCTTACATTTGCAATAATTCTCAAATTTAGAATCTGAGAATCATATAGCTCTATTAAAAGAACGGTTCTAATCATCAGTATAGCTTATATGAGGTCTGATTGATTTCCTACGATTTCTGAAGCTTTCATAGTTATATAGATAAGGCCAGATTCCATTAAATGAATAAGTAATTTATGTTCATTTGCTTAATTATATATCCCGTAGAAACTATATACCATTAAAATTTATCTGAATGAATGCATTTGACCAGGATTCAGAAAATTATTGCTTAGAGTCTTTCTGTGGTCCATTATATATTTCTTAATTATTTTTTTAACATAAATCTATTAATTAAGCTAGAAATAAAAATAAATAACCATTTTAAAGCTGGAATTAGCAAGAGGAAAATAAAAACAAACTTAATTTTTTTATTAAAATAATGTTTCGACTCCCATGGCTTACACTTATTTCAAACAAGAGCATGAATATGTAGATAAACTTTGTTTTTTCATTTTTTTGCTTTTCCTTGAAGAAGAAGTAGAAAGAAATATTGAATTATGAGTACTAGTGATATGTCAAGTTCTTTTTATGGGATTTAAAAGGGAATTCTCACAGAACGCTTTAATTTCTTTCTACCATTTTACTTTCATTTTAAATAGATTTCATTAATCTTAGAAATTCTTTGTACCGATATTAATTTATCAGTCAGCTATAAAATTTGTGGCAAATTAATGTATTCTTTGATTCTTTTTTTGAACTGAAGAAATAAGAAAAAACTCTTATGTACTATATAACGTAATGAAAAGAACACGACATTTTAGTTGAAATTTGAAACTTATGGCTACAATGAATTTAGGAAATTTTAATTAAAAATGTTTTCTTTTACTCGCCTGAAAGAAACAGATTTGGTTTCAAAGCTGTAAACTTCAGGAAGTAAATTATTTACTTGGGGTGTAGTGGGGGAAGAGGATTAAAGAATAAATGCCTTAAAATTCAAAAACTTTCAAATAAAATGGGATGTTATGGCAAACATCTCTTTTAACGGTTGTAAATAATTAATTTTACATTTTTATGAAGCTTTCAATAAGTTTAACGGTTACTTTTAAACTCGTATTAAAGAACCAAATTATCTTATATGGAAAGATTCAGTACAAGGATTAACTTTTTATTTCATAAAGGGGTTAGAAAAATGTTTTAGTAATCAGAAATATGTGAAACTTTATTAAAAATGCTATGTGAGTGTTAGGAAAACTTGTTATGGTAAAAAAAATTAAGTTGGGTAAAAATAGACTCAATTTAAAATATATTTCTGATTTAAAAAGGATGGTACTGTAAAGTCATAATTTCAAATGCTATTACAAAATTGATTAAGGATAATTTGCAGTTGCGATTTCTCCCGGAAGATGAATAAATGAGTTGAAATGAATAAATGAGTTGAAAACAACTTTTC
The DNA here is from genome assembly GCA_019974015.1 of Nephila pilipes. Classification (NCBI taxonomy): domain Eukaryota; kingdom Metazoa; phylum Arthropoda; class Arachnida; order Araneae; family Nephilidae; genus Nephila; species Nephila pilipes. The sequence continues at coordinate 211,457 of BMAW01124989.1, read as the reverse complement.
ATCAATATTTTTCTATCCATTCAGTTTGCATAACAAAAAAAAAAAAAAACAAGTACTAAGCAAAATTAAATTAATTTAAAAGCTTTCAAACATAGTTTTCTTCCTAAGGGACACCTAATTCAAATAAAAATGGTTAAAATCTAACACAAAAAATACATTTGATTATTATTTGAATTTTAAATTAATAGATTTAGTCTAGATACATTTTAACATTAATTTTGATAATGCAAACCGTGCCAGAAATGAAAACTAACGAATGCTAAATTTTTTTAAAAAATAGTTATTCATTTACTTTATTTCTACAATGTTTTTGAAAATACTTTCAAGCGCTCTTTAGCTCTTTTTTTAAATTGTTTATAACACACAAGAGATCTTAAGTCATTACGCAAATGAAATCATTAATGTGAGTCTCAGGGCTATAATTAAACATAATAAATATTTAACAAAAGGTTTTGCATTTATCGAATCATCAATAAGGAGTTGTAAGGGCCGAACAATAATTCGATTCATTTTTTTTTTGATACATTGTAAGTGATTCATAATTTATTAAACTGTAAAGTCTTTTCTCTAATTTTTAATAAAGTTTTTAACAATGAGTTTTTTTAGACTTAAATATAATATTTATGTAAAAAGAATTCAGTGATAAACCTGCATTTAGTAAAAATTGCTTTAAAATATTAGGCAAAATAATTATTGAATATTTCTTTTTGTTTTTTTACTATTTTCATCAAAAGTTGTTTTTCTATTAAATTGAAATTAGAAATTTCTTTTTTTTTTTTTTTTTTTTTTAATTTTTTAAAAAATTTTTTTTTATATTAAATTTTAATTATAAATTTTTTTTTTTTTTTTTTTTTTTGTTAATTTTTTACTCACTAACTTCTAACAAAACATCATTCATATAAATGTTTAAAGAATTCTAAGAATGATTTCAGTCATTTTGCTATTAAGATAATTAATTCATCATTTAAATAAGTAACTTTTTATAACAATTATTTCATGAAACATTTATGAAAAAGCTTAAAACTTTACTTTAATGTTACTACTAAACAATAGAGAGTACAATTTCTTACAGAAAAAAAAATATTTATTGTGTGGTGCCATTTTTGAGTTCAAAAACTCAAAGTTAATATAACACATTTTTTTGAAACCCAAAGATTGACTCAAAGTTAATATAACTCATATGAAAAAATAAGTTATTATTATATAATGTCTTAGGAGAGATACTTAACACAATATACATAAAATTTTAAATGTATCGCTCTAATTTATATGTACATATATATATATATATATATATACAAAACTCAGCAATGTTAAATGATGTAATTTAAATAAAAAAAATTCAAGAACTGTTCTACTAGTATTTCGTCTTTGATTTTTTTTTCCTGATTCACTTAAATGGGCTCCTTCAGAGCATTGAAAAATCTGATGTTAACCGTAAATTATACAGGTTTAAAATTATTCTCTGAATCATTTGCATGTCAGGAAAAAGTAGAAGATTAAATAAAGTGGAATAATGAGCCCTGCTAATGAATTTATTCTATTAACATTTGTAACAAATATAATTAAATTAAGAAATGCATGCAGCTTTTGCAGCTTATTTGAATTGAGCTAAACAAAAAAAAAATCAGTTATTATTTTAAAACAATAGCAAAAGGCCTTAGTTGAAAAAATAAATTTTCCTTTAAATTAAGTTTATTCAAAACTAAAGTGAAGAACCAGATTAAAATTAATTTTAACGTAATATCACAAGAAATTCCAAAAGCAAAAGAGAGAGAGGGTGTTTTCCAGCACATGGAATTTTTTTTCTCGCTGTTTTTTCAAAAAGGATTTGGCAAACTATTTTTCCATATTTAGTACTGTGTTCATTCTATAAAAGTGAATAAACAGATTTAAAGAAAAAACAACTTTTTGAACACTATTAACATTGATCATCAAAGAGGAAACTGAAAACATTTGAAGTACTCATGTGTGTAGTTCCATGATTACTTACATTTGGTTTGCCCTTTATGAAAAATTGATGAGTTCTTTTTTTTTCTTTGATTTCCCCTTTGTGTGTTTAAAATAAAATGGTATAAGATTTATATCCAAATAAAAAAAAATAGAGAAAATCTATAAAAAAAATGCTTAATAATTGCACCTTTACACACATCTGTTTTTCTTTTTCAAAATCTAAATTTAATTTTCCAACATACAAACCGGTACGCATTCCAGGATCAAAGGGTGAAAAAGATTATTTTGCAAAAAGAAAAAAAAAAGCTCTATGGAATTGGAATTAGTTATTCGAGCAATTTAATATAAAAGTACACAAGCCTCCGAAAGTTAAAGGACAACCAGTTTTTTGAGTCAAATTTCAAAACAAATGGACATAAAAATATAGCATTTGGAAGAATTGTGCTTCAAAGAGGTATTCATTTAATTTAATATAAATTTAATATCAAACATGAATTATAAATAATTACATTCCCAATTAAAAACTGTGACCGCGGTAGCCTAGTGGACATGGTTTCAGATTCCAGGCCGACGGTTTTCGTTCAATCGCTGGTTCGAGCCTTGGCTACAAGACCCACCGTGTAGTCGGGACTGATGCAAATTAAATCTGTATGGGCCCAAAGTCCTCCCGTTTGCGTGGTGCGGAAGTTAGGAGAGGGGGTGCCAGCTCAGGGGCTGCCCTCGTCACTTGACCGTGGTTCAAAATTACGAGGTCCGTCACCAATTGCCCTCGTGTTGCTTCAAGTGCGACGTTAATTATTAATTCATTCATCATAATTAAAAAATGAATCATATTTTTTTTGTAGAAAATAATTTAATAAATAAGTTTTAATAGGAAAAGTGTCATGCCCTACTTGTTATGCGTTGAATGCCTTGAATTTTCATATTGTCAGTTCAATTGTTGGATACTGGAATGGGAAAAAATGCGCAAACATTGAGGAACCTTCGTTTCTACTCATTGATCGATTTTGAAGGTGAATTTAAGGCTGACAAATGTTTACCAAATTATCAATAAAGTTCTATATTTTCATGGTCTAGAGATCAAACCGAACATTGCATTCACTTCGAATCTTGATTTTCAAGATATTCATCAACAACCTAGTTCAGTGATGTCAGGCATTGTCCTCCGTTAGAATTAATGCATCACCTATAGCTATAATTTATAGTAAAACTTGGAACTAGGAAATCATCAAAATATTTCACAGCAAACAGAGTTCCTCCATGGATTACATGCAGGTCAGGAAGACAACCCAGAGAGATACTAGCCTAAACCATGATTCCATGTCTTGTATATATGTGTTTTTCAGCAATGTTATATTAAAATCACAGCTTAACCTCTTATTATCCTTTTTACCTCTGCCTTTTAGAGAGCTTATAAATCCTATCACTTTTCACTTTTTCCTTAAACTACTTTTTTCTTCATTTAACTTTTCTCTTATAACTCATTCTAACTCATCTTCCCATACCTTTCCTTAATAATAACTTTTTAAAAAGCGATGCCCTTAATGTTATTTACTTTTCTTGTTTTAGCTTACTTAGCTATTAACTTAAGTGCTTACTTTCACTTATCCTTAAGCTTCGTATAAGATCAGACACACTTTTGATAACAATAACAATAGTTCCTTTATTAATTCTATAACAATTCCTTTTGCGTTACCTTGGTGATCAGTGAAGATTACTTTTAGTAACTAGCCTTCTTGCGTTCCACAACTGTCGAGAATCAACTCGTTTGCTTACATCCACTCCGCTTGGAGACTCGTTCTGATCTGATCTGAGGGGATTCTCTAAGTGACATCTTATATTTATCCATCTATAAACACGCTCTCTACATATGGGCTTCAAACACTGGAGATAGCAGTTATATAATAGTACCTGGAATTTTTCTCCCAATCTGATGAGCACATGCCTTATTCATTCTCCAAAGTGAACCGGAACTCGTCTGTATAGATCCATAACTGTTTGATTCAGGTAATGAGATCTCTTGTTGAAACGAGTATTTTTGTGTCTTTAATTTAGAGAGATTCGTCTTGTTTAGAGTATTTTTACTGTGAAGACGTCTACGAACTATAATAGCAAATATTGTTGAATCTGCCGCGGCACAATATTCTGAATTGAGCTGAAGTTTAATAATTTTCATCCTTCTTCGAGCCAAAAAAGCTAGAAAGTAATCTGTTGTTAGTATTGTAAACCTGACTAGAGTTTCAGGTTCAGATTGATCCCTGAGTCTGAGTGCCATACTTCGAGACACATTACGATGTCTAGGAGCATCAGCTTGTGATAACCTTATTTCCTTCTATCCGGTTTTCTACCATATTAACGAATCGGGACAGCGATATGTCCAAGAGAATGGACGTTGGCACTCAAAAAGTTAAAAATTTTATATTTCATAGCTGTTTTCCATAATTCGTTTGATAATTCTGTGCATGGTATAAGAATTTAAACCAATATGTGTTTATCAAAAATCCACAAATTTACATATAACTGTTTATTTTTCGTCGAGTTTGAAAAAAAATGTAAAATTTACAAGTAACACTATAGAACTAAAACTATGCACATAATTATAACTAAGAAATACTTCTAAAAGACTGAGAATGTTTAAAATTATTAAAATTTGCAAAAGTAGTAGAAACTCAAATTATTGAAATATTTTCACCAATGGCAGCAAACCTCATGAGAAAGAAAATATCACTAGGGAGCCTCGGAATTATGATGGTCATACCCGCCTAAAGAAGAAAAGTACCTGAGGAGATAAAATGAGGTTATTTCCTAATAAGAGAATGTAATTTTTTTTTTCAAATAAACAATCCAACATTTTAGGTGTACCACAATATTTGAGTAAGAATTAAAGGAAATTTGAAAGGAAATTTTTTGAATCAAATGTTAATATAATAAGTATGTTAAGTGTAAGGAATGTCTTATTTATAAATACTGTGCAAATTTTTAAATTTATGAATGCAAGGAATCAAGATGTACCTAACGGTAAGTACATTATTTAAAAAAATAAACATGTTCATGCGTTTTTAACTGATCACACATAATTATTTATGCATGCAGATGTGATTTTCTTTACATAAATAAATACATAAAAATACAGATATGTCATTTTTAAAATATGACTCCCATTGCTTTTAGTTTAAAATGTGAGGATTATTTAAAATAGGCATGAAATGAATTTATATTTCTTTGTCGAAGTCATCTCATTAACTTAAAGCATATATATATATATATATATATATATATATATATAATCACGTTACAATTTATTCTTACTAATAAAATATGTAGTAAAGGCCCAATGTATACAGCAGTGAAATTGAAAGCCACTTTTGCAAATCATCTATGCATATACTCAACTGATGAGCAGTTGAGTTTTTCCCTTTGTTTCAGATTTCTTAATGAAAATAGTACTCTTCAAAAGATCAATTAAGCATGTATGAAAGCCAATTCATACCGGTTCTAATAATTTCAGAGAACTCCGACCCCTCACTCTATCATTAAAATATTCTAATATGGATAAAAATTTGGTAAAGAATGCAGAGTGTATTGGTAGTGCCTAATACGAGCCAGGTGTTACGTGTGTTGTGGTTAGTAAACCTATTTCCCAATAACTAACCTTCTGGGAATTTATTTCACATTGGTTGAATGTAGCAACTCTGACACGTGGACGGATGGGAGTTTGAGAGATGTCCGAAGGGACAATAGTAATAAACAGGGGAATACACTATTGATGAAATTCATTTGATTCTGACTCGGAACAGCCTACATCAGTGGTCAGTTTAGTATAATCTTTTGATATACATTTGTTGAGGAAGCGCTGGAGTTTCAGCTTCATTGTCATAATAGATTAAGCTTGTATGACCATTCTAAGGATATATAATATAAACTCCTGTTCACTTTCTTTAAATTGACTGTTCCTCAATTGATAAATTATTAAATCTCAAAGGCTCAGAACCTTAGGAAAGAAGTTAGTATGTCTCAAGTAAATACTTTAATGCCATACTAGAGTGAAAAATAGTTGCAAAACGTTATAATTCCGTATGCAATGTATTGCTTTTGTCACAAAAAAAAATATATAAGTTTTTGCTAGGAGCTGCTGTCCAGATTGTAATACTTAAATCCAGTAATCTCTCAAAAGAAACATATCTTAAATTTCTCCAGTTTTTAATTGTTCATAAAAATACCCAATGAGATTCTAGAATCTCTTACTGTACAAAAAGGACATCAAACTCACAAGTTTCATTACAAATACATCCTACTTAACCAACCGTTATACACACACACTGTATGTGTGAGTGAGCATGTGTGTGTGATAAAAAAATAGAAACAAGGCTAATCACTCGATGTGATTTGACACGTTATTTTTATGATTAAATATATAATTGCTTAACGTTGCTCCATAAATGTTTTTGTCAATGTTTTTCCTTAAAATAAACATGCACGAGTATATTACATTATCTGATTATTGTTCTCCTCTGTGACACACACATTTATATATATATATATATATATATATATATATATATATATATATATATATATATATATATATGTATTAAATTA